>CM065054.1:110351891-110824391 GCA_032883995.1 Coronaproctus castanopsis | reverse complement strand
TAATTTCCTACGCTGATTCATCATGTTCAATATTTCATCCGTTATCCAGGGTTTATTCCTGCGCACGTTTTCTGTTCTTAGGTTGTTTTCTGCAACCAACAGGACTTTTGCTTTCCATTCCTTCCATTTATCTTCAATACTTCCATCTTTCGTGTATTTGGTGTCCATTTTCCTATCGAGTTCTTCCCTAAATTCTTCCGCTACTGCTGGATTATCCAAAATCTTGACATTCCACTTCTTGTTGCATTTACTGCGCCCCATTATCGTCTTCAGCACAATTTTACATTTGGCCATAAGCAGGTTGTGGTCTGAATCGCAATCGGCACCTGGATAAGTATGACAGTTTTTGACTGTGTTCTTATATCTGTCATTTACCATTATGTAGTCAATTTGATTCCGATATTTTCCTCCTGGGCTTTTCCACGTGTACAATCGTCTTTTATGATTTTTAAAGCACGTATTGCATATTACAAAATGATGTTGTACAGCAAGATCGATTAATCTTCGACCCCTTTCATTAATATGTCCTAGCCCATGTTTCCCGACTGCCGCACCATGCTGTCCTTCTCCCACTTTTGCGTTGAAGTCGCCCATTATATATATTACGTCGCTCCATTTCGTGTAAGATATTAGGTCTTCTATTTCATTGTACATCTCTTCTACTTCGGTGTCATTATGATCAGTTGTTGGAACATATGCCTGTATGATAACGACTGATCTCGGTTTCGCATTTATTCTTATACACAACAACCTTTCGGACTTCGGGATGATACTGGTGATCATTTTACTCATTGACTTTTTCATCATTAATCCTACACCGTGTTCTCGTCTGTCTGATCCATTAAATATAAAATCATATTTTTCGTTCACACTAATCCGGCCGTTCCCTGGCCATTTCGTTTCTGCTATTCCTAGTATGTCTATATTCAGTCTTTCCGCTTCTAAAGCTAGTGGAATTTGTTTTCTGTCAGGGTAGTCTCCCTTAGCCTTTGAGTAAAAACTCTGACCGCAAGGCAGCGGGTTGTTACTGAGGAGGTAACGACTTTTAGGTTTTTACGGCGACCTAAACCCGCCGAGGGAGAGACAGTCATAGGATCTTTGCAGACTTTTAATGGACAGGTCCTCAAGCTGTCCATCTGCATCCTCGTGTCTCCTTGCCCTGTCGAAATATATATATATATAAATATAAATATATATATATATATATATATATATATAATCAGATATAAGTTTAGTAGTACTTTTTCATCCATTTTCGTCGATAACTTCATTTTTTTGTTCTTTTTTACCTCTACAACTATGTGTATGTATTTATATAAAATGCGTATGTAATAAATCCAGATTTAATGTTTATAGCGCGAGACGCCTCAACAGAAGAACGTCTATGATTGTGGGGTATTCGTCTGTGCTACATCGGAATTTATGAGTCGTCACGCATCGTTAAATTTTACTCAAGACGATATGAATAATTTCAGACGAAAAATGGCGTATGAAATACTGACCAAAAAATTATTAACCTAAAACAGGATCGTTATTCCACAATTTTGTGTTTTTAATATATATAATTTTTATATGTGTGTGTGCGCGTATGTTTGTATATTATATTATAACGTACTAAACCGTCGAGGATCGCCGAGTTGTTACGTATCGGGATGTTTCACTTATTACGCTTCCACCTGTTTGGTGTACCCGAGTGTTTATGAAACTTGTCAATAGATGGCGTTGTTAACGATAATGATCTTTTGTTTTTTTTTTGTTTTTATAAAAAGATTCCCTTACATTCAGATTATTATTATTCTACCTGATTTAAATATTTATTTCAATCGAGGTGCTTTTGTGTGATTGAGCTGCGCCGTTCGCTAAATCGTAAGTAGATGTGTATTATGGTCAGAATTGTTTTGTTTTAAAAGTTTTTACCCTTTTGACATTTGCAGGTTTTCAACCTAGAGATCTGAAAATCATAAAAGGTTATTCCTTTTGATCAAGTGAAAACCGAAATAATGCATGGAAAAACGAATTTGGGTCATTCGCTATACAGAAGAATCGAGAAGATTGCTTTCGAGTATGACTGAGTAAGAACGGGCATACGTACGAGAGAGACACAGACTAAGTACCATTCAGACGCGCAACACTGAAACTGCTTGCAATATCCAATTATCTTCTGGGATGATGCCGACGAATATCATTTCTATGTGAAAATGGTTAATCCAGTTAACGATATAGAAATCGATAAAAAGTGCAGCGCAATGAACTTTTACTCGTACCGCTTAATGATTCGGAGGAACGAGGACAATTATATTTTGTTAATTTGTACGTAAAAATTTAAACGAAATGTTTGCTATTTCTTAAATTAAATCGAGCCAAATTTCACTCGGGAGTATATATTGATTTACGAGATGCAATTGTAAATGAAGGTAATACAACCAACGTTGAAAAGCTGATTATTTTGTCATCTTCATATACATAAGCAGTCCACGTCACATGCAGGAATATTCACAGGATACAATGGCATATATTCGCCATTACGGGCGTCCAGAATTATTTATCATCTTCGCAAGTGGATATGTATGACATCACAGCGCATGTTTTCAGACAAAAGCTTAAGTCATTGATGGATTTTATTGTAAAATATGAAGTATTTAGATTTGTACGCTGCTGGTGTATTTAGCGGAATGGCAAAAGATACGATCGTCATTTCTGACTCTACAATGAAATAACTTCAGACAAAATCGATGACGTGATATGCGCTGAGACTCAACGGTGTCGATAAGAATTTACATGCAGCTATTATAAAAAACATGATACATGGACCATGCGGTAAATCCAAATTCACCATGTATTGTAGACGGGAAATGCTCTAAGAAATATATTCGAGTATTCACAGCCAACAAAATAACAGGAGACGATGGATATCCTCGGGATGGCGGGTATTCGGCAATCGTACACATGCAAAATGGTGTTATTGATCTAGACAACTTTTTGGGTGGTTCCATATTCGCCTCTGTTATCAAAAACATACAAAGCGTATATAAACGTAGAATATTGCATTTCGGTGAATTTTTCCCAATCACAATGCAACAGACATTGCTCTAATTAGTGAAACACATATGATATATGAACAAAGTATGAAAATGAATGGATACACTCCGTATTTCCTCAATCAGAATACAGCATATATTACTCGTATAATTAGTGAAACACATCTGATAGATGAATAAAGTCTGAAAAATTTTTAGAGTTCTGCGACGAATTTTGCTATAAAAAATGTATCAAATCACACGAAACTCACTCTGCACATGAAAATAATTGGATGCATTCTCCTTTATTTATTTCTTGAGTAGTATTATTTTTTACACTAGTAAGATCGCAATCGGTTTCGCATTGAGCAAATTCTAACTCGTACTTATTATTAAAACCGTAGCGATATTTAGTGTAATCGATCTTAAATATAACCAATATAGTTTCTTCTGGAAGGATTCATCAAGCATAAATTAGTGCACTTGAATCTTTTTCAAGTAATAAATTACGTTCCTTGTCACAAGAGTTACATTAATATATAATTGTTTTCTAAGCTTCTCTTCCCTGCTGCCTCATCTTTCGCGATAAATTCAGCATGTATTATTCGATAATACCGACGACTTCAGATTTTATTTATACATTGTAACAAATTTGTCACGAATGCCGATCAATATTTTAGATCCAGTTAATGAAAATGAACAAGTAGTGACTGTCGACTAAAATTCATTAAGATTTTTATCACGTGTAATGGTGCACATTTCTTGCAATTTTAGTAACCAGCCAAACGTCTTTTAATAAGAAATGTTGACTTTTACCATTTATTGCAACACAATTTTGATAACACCGCTGTTTATTGCGATCGAATGTTCTTCCCTCATTGATTTTATAGTGCATAAGTTATCGAATTTTCTGAAAGAACTAAACCAAAAGCGATTTATAGTATCATCATCCACCTATCAATCTTCTTAATTTGGTGCGGCTGCTAGTACATGATTATCAATAGAAACAAGATCAATGGTATCTATTTTATTACTCTGCTTATTATTATTGTTTACTTTATGAGCAGGTCGTCCAGCTGTTATCCATTTACGATCTAACCCAATGATTTTTCTTCTAACAGTAATTACGTATATTCTTTTCTATTTCTGTTAAAAACAGAAATGTCTTCTTTCTTTAACAGATTTAGCCATTAGAGTCCACCGATTAGCGATGTTATTAGCGGGTTTTCAGTTTCGTAAACAGCCTAGCTTTATATTTAGTAAGAAGCGTTCGCGGCTCGATTTAAAAATTTCCAATATACTAGATATAATACGTAAAGTTTTAAATACCGAAAACAAATTTGGTAATTGATTTTTATTCCTGGTTTTCGACCCGTTAAAACTTTGCAGAACATCATTACCTAGTATCAAATGAGAAAAAGTTAGCACAAACCATTTGATCTCTGGACATAACTTCGCTTTGAAATGCAATTGTAATGTCTCCTAAGAAATGTGACTATCGGAAATTGTTAACATAACTGTTAGATTTTCGACATAGATTTATAACGGTTTTATTCTTCCTTTGACGCGCTGTATTTTAAAGGAGCCGACTTTTCTATCTCCTTGTCAGTAATACCTAGCGCACCTTCCTAGTAATCCGCCATATATTTTCCTCTTCTAAATTACCTACTTCACTTAGTTGGTTAAAAGCTTAATATATTTCGCTAAATCCATATTTAAAAAAAAAAAATAACTAAACTTAGTAACAAAAAAAAAAAAATGAAATGCAACATATGTTTAAATAATATAAAGTCGAACATTAATGTTAACACAAACAAAATTTTTCATTTAACACTTTATCTTAAAAAAAAAAATTATAGCGTCTGCGACTATAACTTGGTAAATTTTTATTACTATTTGTTCATTAAAAATAATGTATTCAAATCATCTTAAAAAAATGCTAAACGTTAATAATATAATACTAATTTAGCTTACTAAGTAATTTATGTAAAATTTTGTAAAAAGTTACAAGATGGTATTTTTAAAAACGAATAGCTTGGTTCTAGATCGGTTATTCAACAGTGTATCAAGTTGCGAAAATTTCTGATTTGATTTTTCTTAAACACACACATACGATATTGATTGCTTAAAGCTTTCGATAAAGCGTGACATAATGGTATTGTACATTATATAAAATGATTACATGTTAATTCTCACTATACTCGCCCATACCAGTTCCTAATAGTGTTAAACGACGTCTCGAAAGTACCATTTGTATATGCCGTATTTTGTACGCTGATGACAGTTTCATGTTAGGCTTCATATAAAAAAAAAAAAAAAAAAAAATTTCTACTAAAGATATTATAGAAAGCTGTAAACTCATTTTCTAAATAATATCGGGGGGGGTGAAAATTAAATCTAAAATTTTGAGAAAACGTGGACTATTCTATTCTCAAGAAGAATACTATCATCTGACATTGCGGTGAAATCCAAGCAAATTCCATTAGTCAAATAAGTATTTAGGAGAGATAATATATAGTTATTTAACGTCTAATAACCATGTTAAGTACACCGTCGAACGAGCTCATAAAGCTATCCGAATTTTGTACTCATATATAATAATAATAATAAAAGAAAAGAAAAAGTCTGGACTTACTATAATAAATAAAAAATTGATCTACACCGCAGTAATCAGACCAGCGCATTGACATTTGCTGGTCATGTGTGATCTTGTATATTTGATAGTACCTATGAAAAATTACAGATAAAACAAAATCATTGCTTGTAGAATCTCGCTAAACGCTATACGATACAACAGAATATTTTATTTATGTAATTAATTACAAAAATGTGAAAAGCTCGATAATAAGTTAATTCGAATTATAGATAGTTACGATATGTCGCACTTAGTCGGATATTATACTTAATATAGACATGCTAAATTTAAGCACAAATTGTTATAATTAATTTTATTTAAAAATCAAGTTACGCGGTTTAAGTAATTATTGACTAATTTAATGTTAATTCAAGCGTTACGGTGTTTCATAAGGTATATAGCCTAATGAACGCAATCGTAACACTATAAAAATTTACTTACTAAACAAAATTATTCTGTTCCGTCCTTGAATAATTGCGTTCCGACTACAACTATAATTTTCTAAAGTAAAATTCAACCGCTTTAATGTTTTATCAAATTGTATTCAATCCCGTTAATATAATAAAATTGCATTCAAATGTTTAATCACTATTTTAAGTAATTCTAAAAAATGCTCTTCATTTGCCCGTAGTTAAAATAGTTTTTTTCTTTTGTCTTTATTGCTAAATATTATTGCTAGTATTTAAAAAGTATTTCTGAAAACCGCGTTTTTTTTTTAAATATATTCAAACAAATTGGTGCACATTAATATTATAAGTAATTATAGATTTATGTAATCACAAAGAGAAAAAAACGTACAATGTTATAAATAGTACGCAGAAATAAATATATTATTGTAATTTTAGTTGTTTCATACATTTAATTTATGAACCTCATTTATTAATTCCAGCTTATACGAATCAACAAATATAATTTACCATTTATTAGACAACTACATATTTACGATATATATATATATATATATACATAGCTGATAAGGAATAATCATTGAAAATTAATCATATATATATACTTTTTTTTCACGCTTTGTTTAATTGATAATCTTATCCAATATTAACACTGTTATAGATGATTTTCGATGATGACAAATTTGAATTTTACAGAATGAAACTTATTTTTACAGTTACAAACACTGTAAAAATAAAGTTTTATCTGAACTTAATCTAACAAACGACAAATACGTTAGGACTAAATAACGATTGTTTAATAAGGATTCAACAGTTAAAAGATATAATAATTTCAATAACGCAGTTTAATATCGAACTCTATGATATGTATATATTAAGCTGAATAAATAAGAAAAACCATCTTAAAATACTTTATACGCGTAATAATTATAAAGTTAGTGAAAAATCTAATAATCCTAAGGGAAAAAATTCGAATCAATTTGTATACATATTTTTCCTTATACAATAATCAATCGTGCGTACTATAGTATAAAATTTCCTATTTACATACATCGTTATTACTTAAAATTATATTATTCATATTTAATATTAGAAATTGTTAAAAGAAAAAGAACACCATAGTATTTTCAATGTAAAATTTCGATCCGAATTAATTCATACAATTAAAATTTAATTACAGTTAACTTAAAAAATTAGCAAAGTACTAAGTATGCATAACGAAATATAAATAAAATGAGTAAAAATTATTAGATTTCACTAGATAATTCATGCAATATGTTTAATGACAATAAACAAATGAATATGTTGCAAAATAAATCTGTATATATATATATAAATAAATGAAACGATTAAAACGAAGAAATGAATGTGAACCATAAGCTAATTTATAATAAACGTTTATATTATATTAAATGTATCGATGTACGTTTATAGGAACGTTTGTAAACACATTTAAAATACACGCAAAAAGTTCACAAAGAAATATGAATTAACAAAGACAATAATAAACAAATGACGTGATTGTACGAGCAATTTAATACCGTAACTAGTGACATTACTGATATATATATATATATATATATATATATATATATATATATATATATAATCAATTTAAAATTAGTTAAATCACTAATATTTAATATATATATATATATATATATATATATATATATATATATATATATATATATATATAATGTGTATAGATTATGTCTTCAAATAAATAAATACAATTTTAGTGGGAACGTTGACTTCTTAATGCGACATTATTTCGAAACCAATACACCTGTCCCAGTATAGTGATGTCGATAATAACTTGTAAAGTTCCACAAATCCAAAATTGTAAAGGAGCTTGTCTGACAACGAAGTAAACAGTTTTAAACGCGTCACCACCCGTCCACATGAGAACCATCATAATACTGAAAACAGAATTGATATTTATGAAATATTGAATTATTTCTAATTTTGTACACATAAAAATTTTTATATAATTTTACCGAGCGTAAAGTTGCATATGTAATAGATAAAAACATAACGTTGCGTTATATATTTTAATGAGAGATATTCGTTTACGGTTATCAAGTGGTATACCACCGTTCATTGTTTAGTTTTCCTATTTATATTATTATATTTAAATTGTACGTCGTTGCCTAACTATTAAAGTAGTGCGCATATTATTGTCGGTATTTATCGTTTTATTAAATGTCACACTATGTCGGTAGTGTAACCATTTACTAAATATTATTACATAAAATGTCGACACTACAGGACAATGAAGATGTAATAAAATAACCGATTTAAAAAATTATTATAAACTAAACAAATAGTGTTATAAGTAGTAAATAATTTTTCTGTAATTTATTGTATCTAATTTCCGTGGACGCAAATGACTTCTATAGTCGAGCGTCCTAAAATAAAAATATAATAAATAAAAAAATAAAGATTTACTAGAATAAATTGAAAAGTTAGCTGTTGTTATCACAACGCATAATAATAATAATAATAATAATAATAATAATAATAATAATAATAATAATAATAGTGACAAAAACATAGGAAAATGATTTTGAATGAAAGTAATTTTATCATTGTTAGTGTTGGCAGATATCTGTTTATTTCTTGCTATTTGTCTCCCAATAAAACTAAATTACATCATTTAGACCGTATGGATTATTTTATCAGATCCAATTGTCTGCTTTCCCCTATTCTGATTGGCGATGTTAGTATAAAGGTTGCCATTCATTGGAGGATAATTGATTACTTGATTGTCCATTGCAGAGTCCACCCATTGGTAACCTTCTCATTGAATATTTTAATCGTACACCCCATAAAAATATTTATTAGATCTGTCTAGTCCTTCTAAAATCACATTTTCCACTCTAAATTTTAAGAAATTTTTACATTAATATCGACAATAACTATATTAACTTCTTGCGCATTAAGATTAGTGATTCTTCAGATAGACTAGAGTTAAATAATGCTATTTCTAAATTCAATATTTATGTTTCTAGGATTGTAACATTGTCACAAACCGAGGTATCTATCCCAAGAGTTGTTTGGTGGAATCCTCAGCTGCAAATCTTGAAGGATTCTATTAATTCTGTTAGAAAATAGAAAAACAAGTGTAAAAATATAACACGTTTATTTGTTCTAGATTCTATTCTTAAAACATTAACTTCGGATTACAAAAAATTAATCATTAAATCTAAATTGGATTCATGGCGGAAGTTTGTACAGGATAGCAGTGCATGGGGTCGTCCTTATAAATATATTTTCAATAAAAATCAACAATTTCCTGTTCCTGATATCCTATCTGGTAATGTAACTTTCTCCAATGATGCGGACATTACTCAATCATTTCTTCCCCCATATCCAAGATGACAACCATGTTACCATTTCAACTGTTGGGTCAGTCGCTCCTTCAGTCAAATCTGATGACGTGAAAACCATTATTAAAAATTTAGTAAATAAAAAAACTGCTTGCAGTGATAAAATTAATAATAAGGTTGTTAAATTCAGAGAATCTAAATTCTCAGGTTTCTTTTGTACTCTATTTAATAAATGCCTCTATTTTCAACGTTTTCCAGATTGTTGAAAACCGGCGAATATTAAGCTTTTACCTAAAGCTGATAAAAATCCCGATAGTTTATTTGGGTATCGACCCATTTCTTTGTTAAATTCGATGGGTAAAGTTTATGAGAAGGTTATTAATGAATATCTACTGAAGGAAGCTGACAGCAGGTGTGTTTTTCATAAGAACCGGTTTAGTTTTTAGAGATGTCTCTCTACTGAGAATGCTCTCTACAAGCTGGTTTCCGGTGTAAAGTATTCCTTGGACGACGGCTTGTCTATAATTGTCATTTCTTTTGATATCTTTGACAGCTGCAGATGGTCATCAATTATCGGTATTTTAAGTTCATATAACTTTAATCCCTACATTATTATTATTATACATTATTTTCCAAATAGACATGCTTCCTTGGCAGTTGGTGACTCTGTTGGCTGCAGGAGGATTCTGTCCTTGGGCCCTCGCTTTGGAATATTCTGTACTCCAGAGTTCATCATCATATGGAGCAGCTCCTGTCCTTTACTTGTAAGGGATTTGAGCTGGTCTCTTATTGATCTCTGTTTAATCATTAATAAATATTATGATTTTGTTCTTATTGAAGTTGTTTGTAAATTAGTTGAAAATACAATCAATGATCTAGGTTTGTTGTTCTCTGCTCTCAAATGCAATTTTATTGTGTTTGGTGATCAAAAATTTGTACAGTACATCAAAAGCTTGAATCTAATTTCTCGTCAGTCTATTTCTCATACTAATAATCTTAAAATCTAGGTCTGATTCTTGACCATAAACTTATTTTTATTCCCCATATAGAACACATACGCAAAGAGTGTGATTTTATATATCACAAGCTCAAAAGATTACAGTCAAATACTTATGGATTGAAATACAGAGAGTTATTTTGTATAGGGCACTAATTCAGTCACTTTATGCATATGGCTCTCTTGTCTATGTTAATAAAAGAATTTTGTACTCGATCAATAAGTACCAGAGAACTTTCTTCTTAGTATTTCATGTTTATATCGTACCTGTCCTACTTCTGCTGCTAATGTTATATCTAACATAACGCCGCTGAATCTTCTTGTCATTGGCGCCTCCATTATTTTGCATTTTAAATCTCAATACCATTACGTTTTATAAATTTATATAAACTGATTGTAAAAGAAGACAATGGGTCAAGAAACAATTAATTAAAAACTCACAGGTAATGCGTGTCACTTTTCTAAAATATTAGAGAACACCTCATCTGTATGATTTAGAAATTTCGAATAAACGCAAATTTGATGTTCAATACAGTCGTCAACACGGCACGGTGTCACATGTACCATCCGAAATGATGCCTAATTTAGCAAGATGTGAGAGGGAGAGATTATGCCCAGTACGTAGTCAAAATAAAGTTGATATATAATCCCTCGAAACGTTCTGGTTTAATTGAAACCATGGCTTACTGGAAACCGTATGAACCAAAGCGAAGTATTTTTCTCCCTTTATTTCGACTTTCGGCGGTGTAATACTGTTGAAAATATATTAGTAAAAATTGTTTAATCTTTGGTAACATATCAGTCCAACTCCACTTAATGTTCTCGCAAGGGACACTTGATAAATTATAACGCGTTAATTCATCGACCACCTCGTTTCCAGTAATACCACAATGAGAAGGGACCCACTTAAACTTTACTATTATAAAACTGAATAACACAATGTCACACATCAAATTTTAATTTGGACATTTTGGGGTTTGGGAGCTTAGATAATTGTAATAGGACACTTAAGGAATCAGAGATGATTAGAATATTCTTTTTCCTCAAATCTTTAACTAGGTGCAAAGCTTTGTAAATGTCAAATTGCAAATGAGGAATCTGCAAAAGATAATCTGTATATTTTCGATATGTCTTTTTTCCGGTAATATAAAGCCGAAGAATAATTTCCAAGTATTTTATCGACCGATCCATCTGTAAATATAATTTCATAGTGGCTAAATTTTTCATTAATTGCTTGCATAAATGCAGCATCGCCCGAGGGGAGAGTTTTAGCAATATTATTATCATCAAAGAAAATTAAGTCAACGTCTAACAAGAAAAATAAATCCTGAAAATAGAATCGGAAGAAGGGATGTTAAGCTGAATTCCGTATCGTCCCGTGATAATAGTCTATGGAAAACAGTTAAAGTATTTACTAATCCTCATACATACATACCTCCGTTAAACTATCAGGATAGAATTGCCTACTCGGATCAAGATAAAAGTGAACTTTTAGCTAACATATACTCGAGTGTACATGCTCAGAATTGCAACGTGGCATCTGCTTATCGGAATGCTAAAATACAACGTCAAAAAATATCTAAGTACTTCTTCCGGGTGGAATTCGAGCAGCAAATTCTATGTTACTATTTTCGCATTTCCCCATTTCTTGGAAGACGTCTAAAGTAATACCCATCCCTAAGGCTGGTAAGAATACCTCGGATCCTGTAAATCTACGTCCTGTCTCTCTTCTCAGTAATCTTAGCAAGATAGCTGAAAAAATTATTCTCAGTCGAATAAAAACCTTTACACAAATTAATAATATTCTTATTGAACAACAGTTTGGATTCAGAAATAAACTATTAACAGTTATGCAATTGATTACAGATTTCATAACAGATGGTTTTAATCAAAATAAACACACAGGATTAGTTCTCATAGACAATTGAGAAAGCCTTTGATACTACATGGCATCTCGGATTAATATATAAATTAATTCAAGTAAAATTTCCTGATTATATCGTTAGGACTTATTAAAGATTATTTAACAGATAGGAAATTTATGGTAAAAATAAATAATTGTAACTCTATGGCAAGGTCTATCTTAGCTGGAGTACCTCAAGGGAGTATAACCCTATCTTTTTCTCTTATTTATTAATGATATTCCCAAGGATAAACACCTTCAGATGGCGTTGTATGCGGATGATACGGCTATATATTGTACGTCGTATCGTACAGATACTATTCAAAGAAGGCTAAACATAGGATTTGAGAAATTAAGATCATACTTCAATAAATGGAAAATTAACATGAATGTTATTATTTACAAAAAGAAGATCTAACTCTCTAACTTCTATAATGATTAACAACACACCAATAGAATGGAAGACTCAGATCAAATATCTCGGTGTTATTCTAGATAAAGGTTTTACCTTTTCTAAACATATAGAACACGTCATTAATAAAACTCATGCCTCTTTATTTAAATTATATCCTATTTTTAATAGGAAACGCTACGTTAATACCGCAAATAAGCTAATTATCTACAAATGTATCTTAAGACCGATAATGTTGCGTGGTGTGGTCTTATGCAAGTCTCTCTAACTTATCTAAATTGCAAACCAGCAAAATAAATGTAGAATCATTCTTAAAGCTCCGTTTTATGCTAGAATAATTCGTATTCACAGAGTTTTGAAATTACCATATGTGCATCGAGTAATAAATCAGCAAACCAAATTTTTTTTTTTAACGTATCCCATTATAAACAATATAGGAGACTATACACTTGCACTAGTCTCAAATTAAAATATAAGAAATATAAACATACATTATTACGATGAGTAGCCGGCATTCCCGATGATATATAGTTATTATTTAAGTTTAAGTTTATTTTATGTATATAGTTATTTATTTTTCTCTTCATCGCTACTCTGATCGCCTGTTATCTCATATTCCATTTTATTATATACTTGGTGGTTTTTCCTGCAGTCTATTTTAAGCTTCGTTTCTTTTATTTATATTATTATTTATATCGCGATACACGAGAAAATTTTGTTTTATTTCGGTACGTGTAGATGATAATTGTTGTTTCTTATTTTAAATGTAAAAATACACTTTTTATTTATTTATTTATTTATTATTCATTTCGATAAATTTGAATATTTACCGACAGTGTATAAATTTATTTAACTTTCCTCTATTTCCACGAAAACATCAATATTAACATTTAACATATTTTAATACGTACCATTCATGTTTATCTACAGATAAAATCCTAAATGCAGTAATAATAGTAATAATAAATTGTCCCGCTTTCATAGATGACCTAGCATTGATAGCATAAAATGTAGGAGTCCAACGTCAAATTAAGATACTAGGCATTATGGTGGCAAAGGTTGGATTTGAAATCTCTTATCAAATTTATAGTCAAAATGCTCCCAACCTAATAAAAGCTCGTAATGTAATAATTAGAGGAAAAGAATAATTTAAATACCTATGGGAAAGAAATGGTGGAGATAAAATCGATGCATGGACAAAAACAGATTTAAAATGGCTTTTTAACTAACAAAAGCACATATACTAAAAAAACGACATCCAGAAATTCTAAAATAAGACACTGTAACACTGTCATCAAACCGCAGTGTTTATATACAGCCGAGTGATTAAAGTTGACTTCAAACAAATAACTATATCAACTAGAATTCAAGAAGGGGAAAATAATTCGAAAATTGGGCCCCAGGGCGACAAAGAAAATCGGAAAATAAGCAGCAATAGGAAGTATATGAAACAATAGAAAAATTAGTGACACAATTAGGAAAAGAAGAATCACATTTTACAGGCGCATTAAATGAATGCATAACAACCGCCTGACTAAAAGAATTTTTGACTTGATCGATAATTCTGAAAAGTATATTATCATGGATAGTACAAGTTAAAAGAGATGACATATGGGAATATGTGAAGAAAAAATTAAAGATAAAAACACGTTTAGGTATAGGGTTCAAATTTTCCAAGGACTCCACAAGATTACAGTAAAAAATAAAAACAAGGCGAATATGGGCGGGAAAAGGAGAGAAGAAAAACTTGAGAAGGATGAAAGAATCCTGGATAGTAAAAGAAAGGAAATCGTATATATCCAAAATCGATTAAAAAAAATAATAAAAAAAAAATAAAAATCACGATAATTAATTATGTGTTATTCAACAAAATCAAGTATGAAACATTTTGAATGCTTCGAAAGTTACGTTTTCAAAACCTACACTATAACAAATCTACATAATATAATTATGGTTGTTCAACAAATGCTACTAAATTACGTCTAGTAAGTGTCAAACAAAATTGTAATGGGCTTAAAAATTAACTATAGTGAAATAGTAAATACTTTCTTAAGTTACGGATAATACATTAATAGTATACCACGTGTATTTGAAGCAATAGTGAAAATAGATAAATAATTACATCAAACATAGCCGATTTCAAAGTAACATAGCAATGAGAATAATTAACGTCCTAAATTGTTTACTGATTATCGCAGCGCTATTAAAAGGGAAACGTTTCTGACTCGCGATTAAATGTAATCACATAATATATTAATATAATTAAAAAAATAGTTTGACGCGACAATAAATATAAAAAGATACGAATGTGAATTAAAACTAATATAAACAAATTTAAGATATTTGCATTTTGAAAAATGTTAATCAATGTAATTTGTGGTAATAAAATGTTTATATCGCAAACAAAAATTTCATCACCATTGCTGCATTAATATCGAACTGTGAATTTAGCAACTTTATTGGAATGAACATTTTAATATTTTTTTTTTGCATGGATGATGTCATCAATTTCACAAACATTGTTATTATTCGGGTATAATAATCAGAATTTGTCAGAAATTAAATAAGGTATTTATAATGAAACATATATACTTTATACTATTTTCAAATACTAAAAATATAAATATATTACCTCATTCCTTCCGTTGATTTATGACGTAAATTTCGTAACAGTTGTGGTACGCCTAGCATTGCTTCCGTAAATAAGGCAAGAAATCCTATACATTCGATGTAAATTGGAGAATGTAGAAAAATAAACGTAAGCAAAGAGAGAACTATGCTTATTGCCAACAAAAAGTCAATGTAAGATTGAAAATCAGTCCACTGCCAAAAGTATTTCAAATCAAAATCTGTAATACAAGAATAAAAAATTTTAAAAATGAAAAATATTAATTAAATATAAACTAAATATGCCATTTTAAAATCTGCATTAAATATATATATATATATATATATATATATATATATATATATATATATATATATATATATATATATATATGGTTAAAAAACGATGGTACAAGTTACTTTCTGAATCTAAAAAAAAACTTATGCATTAGCTCAATATGTATCGCATATTTTTTTGCCTATGATCTATTTAACTGGGCGGAGAATAAGTAACAATAATGCAATACCCTATTATTAGTTTAAATAGAACTATACCAAATAGAGGTGCAACGAATCCAATTGTACATTTATTCTAGCTGACTAAACTTCACAGCATTATCCTTTCGAGCAGCACCTAGTGGATTAACATGATGTTGTCTAACAATCTATAAGAATTGCCAGAAGTATAATTTTAAAAAATGTATAATTATTATAGTCGTTTTCACCATCGCCGCCATTGTCATTATAATCACCACAGAATTATCGATTACTAGGGATGACAGTTATAATTTTATTCATGGGTACCAAAACTACATTTTCGTTCGTTTTCCAAAACATTACCACACATTTTGTTCTTTATAAACTTTACTTTTAGTTCATAAATACCTTTCTATAATTTTTCACTTTAATCAAACTTAGGAAATTAGTCATTTTTCACGTAGATTCTCCATCTAATAGAATGCGGTCAAGAGTCCATAAAATTTTTATGAATGTTATGACAGACAAAATGAAAAGTGTGCTAAATTATTTGTCTTAAACACATCGGTGAAATTTTAATTAAATGATCAATAATCCATTATAAAATTAAAACACTGAAGTTATGAATATAAATAATTAATAATTATTGAATTAAGCTTTAAGAAAACTTTTCAGCTTGAAGCCATTTTCGAGTAATTAAAATTAAATTATAGAAAAAATTACATATAAAAAATATAATTAATAAACATCTTAACTCTAACACATCTAGTCTCATAGTGAAATGCATATCACCAGATCACCTTATATGTGATGGTTAAATACATTAATCATTGTGTATAAGATGCGTCGATAAGTATCTTAGTGCGAAACTAATGTGTTATAATTAAGTTGTTTGTAATAAGAAATAAGTAAATTATATTCGCTTTACATTTTTTTACTTAATTTTAAGTTTCCATTTAATGGAGATTAATATTTTTTTTTTTTTTTGTAAATGACTAAATATTTTCATTTGTATGCAGCTTAAAGAAATTTACATTTTAATTTTAATAAAGCAGTAAGACTAGACATAAAATAAATATTAACAAGAAGAAGAAATTTATTCATATAAATAAAAGATATAAACTATTTGACAAAATATAAATTATTGGTACCGGCTCGTAGGCCTTGTCCAATGTAAAATTCTTATAAATACAATAATAAAAGATACATTTTCATTTATGTATAGATTAAATATTAAAAAATAAATATTAATAGCATGAGGACATAATATATATATATATATATATATATATATATATATATATATATATATATATATATATGTATATATATAATAACTTATTTTAATATACCTGTGAATACTCTCTCTTGTGTCCGATTCAACTGATTTTTATTTCTCACTTTTACACAGAGATGTATCATAGTTAACATCATTACATTCATCACAATGCTTTGAAACAATAATGGAAGTTCATAACGTTTTCCAAACCTGTTAAAATTCATTATATTATTATAACTTGTATTTTGAAAGACAAATAAAAATAACGGATAAATATATAAAAATGTTTAATTCATTTCGTCTGTATTTGCACGGTAAAACGGATAAATAATTAGGTGTTTCGATAATTTTTGAACGTTTAACGTCAATTCGTAGAACGTGTAATCGTTTAAATTTATATGTCTGTTATGTTACGATTTTATTAAATTACATTCAATTTTAATTTTGTTTATAGTAAGTATATATCGTCCGAATAATGCGATTTTCTTACTATAAGTTTACTTACTAAAACCAAATATACATCCTATCCAGTTCACAGTTGTGAAATATATAGTCGATTTCGAATGTAATTTTATCTTTAACGTATTCGGATTTAACCAATGACTATTTCCGCGTTCCTAAGTTCTTCGTTTTGTTGAATAAATTCTATGATATCGTTCAATTCGTACGTGCCCGTAGGTACAATAATGTAATGACGTTCACTAGTATTCGGCTCAATCGCGACTGATTTCTTATTTTTACAATTTCTCCCGAAATATTTGAAATGCTATTTTACGTCACAAAACTTTTTAAAGTTCGTACCCACGATTTAATTTGATCCCCCTGTTGATATTCGCGACGTAGGTTAGATGACATGTGGTTTAACGAGATTTGAAAGCTCATTTTAGATAAAAGAATTTATCCAATCTTTATACGTAATAGTGCGTTTCAACATGCTTTGTACACTGGTATCTCTGGCTTGATCCGATAAATATCGGTGATATTTATAAAAAAACTAATGCTTATAGCGGTTTCTAGCGTAATCTATACAATCCTTAGACATCCCAATAGATCTAAGTCAAAAACATATATTTTATTTCCTAACAAGTCTCCTTATATACTTTACTCCCTCGGTTCCTGATATATATATATATACTATATATACGCGTTGGCGACAGTTTCGCGTGATAATTTAACCGCTTCGTGAAATTTTAAATATCCGTCTTCAAAATTAATTTTGCGATATCTGTAGGTCAAAAAATTTATCTGTCCCATATAAGATGATTTTACCAATACAATGTACAATTTGGTCATCTCGAAGCCATGCAATCGTAAACTCCTTTACTATAAATGTATTTTTAACACTTTTAAAACCTTGGAAATCAATAACGTATGGAAAATCCTTAGGACTATTTCTAATTTTATCGTTAGTCATATCATCATAACACACACGTGTGCACTGTAGAAAGGTCTGCATAAGACTGACGTTTTCAATAATTAATGTTACTTATATACTTTTTCTAACATACGATTGACCTGAATTTCGTAGTACGCGACTATCGTTATTTACGTACTTTTTCTAATGAATTACTCTGTTATTCAGAGGATTGTACATGACTTTATCGTCCACTGTTAACAGCTAAATTTAACGGGAAATTATCTCGTCAATTAAACGATACTTTATATTAATCAACGATTCTTTTATAACGTACGGGTCATATAAATCTATAGCGATAACCGGATACTTTAATGCATATGTAGTATAGTCGACTATAGGATATATTTTGTATTTGTGTTTGTCGTAAT
Organism: Coronaproctus castanopsis; assembly: GCA_032883995.1. Taxonomy (NCBI): domain Eukaryota; kingdom Metazoa; phylum Arthropoda; class Insecta; order Hemiptera; family Monophlebidae; genus Coronaproctus; species Coronaproctus castanopsis. Next base: position 110,805,540 of record CM065054.1, on the reverse strand, counting down.
AAGAAGCGTTAAAGTTTTTAAACATTTGATACAGACCACCTCATTTATTTTCGCTATATTTCAAGTTCAATCTTCCTCTGGGATAGTAAACGTTATTATTTAATAAAATTTGGACGTTTTCTAAATATGTTTTTCTTTCTGGAAATCTATTAATATATACTTGGTTTTCGAACACGATACCGTAATATTCCAAGTAAATCCAGTCCTATATAAAATTATTGTACGTTGTTATAACAAATTTCTATTCGTAGTTCGTATTATTTAAAATTTCTTTTCTGACTCGCGTTTCCTTTTATCTGAGCCATTCTCCATGTTATGTTTCTTAATGCGATCGAATATTTGTCTTTATTGGTTATTGAAATTTTTTCTAGTATGTCTGCTTATATTGTCGTTCTATGTAGCGTCAACTTTTGAGGAATACGATAGAAAAATTCTTATAAAACTTCGAAAAAAACCGATTATCGTGCTTACAAGTATACAGACTGAAAAATATCCCTTTTTATTTAGAATGCAAGTTCAAGAATTTGTAATAAGTCAAACGGTATTACCATTTGTTCACGATTTTTTTCGGTGTGAACTTTTTATTACTTGGCGTTTCGAAAACACAGTTTTCATTTTCAAACTGAGAGTGGCTATGAATGTGTAGGTACATTTAGACGAACGCAATCTAAACTTAAAGTTGTCCAGATTTGGAAAGAAACAAGTGTCCTGCTGTGTGCACATCCGTTTATTCATGTTTCAGTCGTCATTATTCCAGGAGAGACCGGAGTTGTTTACTAAACTAGCAGTTGTTTTTATTTTAATTCGTTTTGTTTTTCTTTCTCGTGGGGCAGTGACCGGTAGCCAAGTTGAACTTAGCTTGTATCCATCATCTTTGTTGAAATTTGGATGTTGCTTCTCGAACAATTCTGGAGCTATATTATTTAACCAATTTAGACTATATATAATATATATATATATATATATATATATATATATATATATATATATATATATATATATATATATATATATATGTATTAAGTTCTATCTTTTACAATTAACCCTATTTGGTATACCGGGGCTTCACATCCAGGACGATGCATATATAAATTTAGACGACTATTAATTGCAATATTTGTAGTCTTCAGACACAGTCTTGAGATAGTCTATACTTTTGAAATTCGTAAAAATATTTTTCATTTTGCCATTGTTTTATACTAATAATATTTAAAAACCTCTGTGTGAATTATTTTGCCGCATTATTAATTTCTTACTTTACTTTTAACCAGCGGTGATTATAAAAGAGTATTTTGTAATATAAATCAATAATTATATTTTGGTTAACATATTTCGTAATAATATTCATATATGTGCAAGATATTTTATCGAAAGAATAATACAAAAAATTTAAAATTATAACAAAATTCTAATTTTGAAATTGACGGCTGATACGGATATGGTTTTTGCTTTTTCACAGGATTAAATTTTGTTCGATATCTCTTAACACGGTTATCCGGTTAGCATATGTATATCAGCTATTATTATTTTATTCTATCTGAACAAAAAATTAATTTTATGCATTTTAAAGATTTTCTGTTTTTTTTTTTTTTTTTAATATTTTAATATTTACATTTTTTTTAAATTTCAACATTTAAGTACTAAATTGTTTATCCTACACACCTAATACCGGGGTATAAAAATTTGCAATAAGTAATTTATAGATTACCCACGGCTTCGCCGATGTAATTATTTTTTTAAAAAATAATATCGCTGTCTCATTCTTTTAACAGTTTTATATATTAGTATAGTACGTATATATATATATATATATATATATATATATATATATATATATATATATATATATATATATATATATATATATATATATATAAATCAATAGCTCACTCCATATCGAGTATGGGGTACCGTTATCTATGCTTTCTAAGATAACTGATAAGTACAATTTTGGCGGTACACCGCTTTCCACAATCGTGTAGATTTGAACACGAAAACGTTGATAATTGGCGAATTAACAACTTTGAGAATTTATTGCGCGCGTTAAACGATATCGTCTTCTCCAATCTGATTTTCGATTATCATATAGTTGCAAAAACCCGCCGTACAAAAATTTAATCGGAACCCGAAGATTTCAAAAGTTTTTCTTTTTCAACTATCGATTTTTTCGCGATAATCGGCGAACCATGTCAGATAGGAAAATAAGTCTTATACAAAAGTTCTAGAATTTCAAAATACGCGTTCAACGCCGTTATGTTCAAGTTTCAAAAGTACATAGGTAACGAGAAAATTGAAGTCAACATTATTAAGGGTTCTTCCCAGATATTAACGGTCCTAGGATAGATAAGGGGTCCAGTTTCACGCCGAATGAAAACAGTCGTCAAGATCTATCATTTTGTTTATAATGATTATTCTTTAAAAATTAATTGTTAACGAGATATCGTCGGTTAAAACTGAATTTTTAAAATGCCTCTCGATCAATTTTGGACCGGACGGATCACCAATGCTTTCAAATGATATATAATATGTACAATAAAACATTGATTGCTATCGAGGATCTTTGAAACTCTAAGACATAAAAAAACAACGAGAAACTATTTGACCGCACCCTATTGCTCCTTTCAGGTGACTTCAGACAAACGCTTCCCATGAATACACGTCCAACGTACGCTGATGAGAGCAACGCTTGCTTAAGTCACTTTGCCAGGGGACTTGGTGTTATAAAAATCTATCGACACAGTTTGCGATACCAACGAAGCATCTAACAAAGTTTTTGAACTCGTTTCATTTGTCAGACATGCCACCGCACCATTTACAACTGAAGGTTGGATCTTCGGTTATTTTTCTTCGTAATTTGAACCCACCAAGACTGTGCAATGGCGTGCGATTAGTCGTTAAAAAATTAATGAAAAACATCATTTTGAATAGAAAGTTCCGAGGCGAAAATATATTTCCGACACGAATCCCTATGATTCCCACAGATCCGTCAATTGAATTCAAATGCGTTCAATTTCGAATTAGATTCCCATTCGCAATGACAACCAATAAGTCGTAAGGCCAAACGATGTGTGTTTGTAGCTTAGATTTGGGCACATTGTGTTTTTCACACGGACAATTATATGTAGCATGTTACTGCGTGGGTAAACCATGCAGTTTGTTTGTTGGCTAAAGAGAGACTAACCGAAAATGTTATACACTCCATTGCACTTAAAGATTGATATATTTTTTTTAATTATCATAATTAGTGATAGCAAATATGGATAACATTTTTTAATGTATATATAACTTTTAAGAGATATAATTTTAAATATATTATTTAAGTTAATAAAGTACAATGAATTAAAAAAAATAAATGGTTGGTGTTTAATTTATATGGCAAAACAACGTTTACCGGGTCAGCTTGTAATATATATATATATATATATATATATATATATATAGAATAAAAAATTTATTACCAGAATAGTATCCTCAGTGTATTAGCAAGGAGCAACGCTAAACACACATAAATTGAAAAACCATCCGCATCTTCTTTATGATGTATTTCTTTGTACTGGGGCACGTATGGTATTATTCCTCCGAATATCATAATAACGGCGCTTATCCAATGGACAATTTTTTTAAATGTGATTTCTTGTATAATTTCTACAGCTGGGTCCATTGAGCTGTAGATAACGTACAATACATTGTTGTGGTTGTATAACAAGTCGTAAGCAATATCTTGCCATACTGTCACATAAGACATATCTATATCAACATACATATACATATGCAATTCACAATCAAATGATACGCGTAAATTTATATAATAACTGATAGTATAAAACTTAAATAAAATTCCATTATACTAATATTTTACTTTGTTTTAGTATGACTATCTACTATAACATGTAATAACTAAACGGAATAGCAGCACACACAAAATTTATTGGTTCAAATAACCGGAATTAATCTCAGATTTTTATAAATTTCCAACACAAGGATATATATATATATATATATATATATATATATATATATATTATATATATATATATATATTATATATATATATATTATATATATATATATATTATATATAGGGTTTAAATTATGAAAAAAGCGGTTTTTTGTTTTACACGTAAATATATGTCAAATACTAACAAAGTTTGAACAGCGTATTAAAAATATACACGAAATTATTTGATTGAAAATATTTATTTTACTAAATAATAAATTAAAATATATCGGAAAAAAGTTTATTTTTTATACTTACAAACACGATATTCTTATATTATTAACACCGAACGTTCTATATGCAATTGTTAATAAGAATAAAATAAAAAATAAGCATGACAACAGAGCAAAGATGGCCAAAGACCTAATAAATGTTAATCTAACATTTCCGGCTGACTAAATTGATCTGAGAAATATTTTTTACATCGCCCGAAAAAACCGGGTCCCATTAGAATAAATTGCACGCTGTTAACAATGAAAAAAGAACTATAATATACTAATTTAAAAAATGTCCGACATTAAACGACATATAATACATCCGCTACCACGTTCGCGACCCTTTACTAATGTAATTATTTGTTTAATTTATGGAATAACAACTTGTAGCGACGGAAAAGATAAATTATGCGAAACGCAATTACTTATTTTTACATGATAATTTTAAAAATAAACGATAAAAAAGAATTTAAAATCACAAAAATTTTTCTTTATGGAAAATCACAAATTTTTTCGGCCGTTAGGCCATTATCGAGTGAATATTTAAAAAGATAAAAAATATAAAATGAAAAATATTAAAATTTAAAATTACAATTCACAAAAACTGAGCAAAATGAAGAGCAGTATTAATAAAACAATCAGCCGAAAAACGTGATTTTTTTATAAAGAAAAATTTTGAGCGATTTAACTTCTTTTTTGTTGTTTATTTTAATAAAAATCACTACATTCCACATTCTTCAAATTAAGATAATTTTTACAAAGGGCAAATTCAGATAGAATAGAAAAAAAAACCAAGTATTACACCAATTTATCGGTACTTTTATTGGAATGGTTTTAAATAAAATAGGAAAACTTTAAATGAATATAAAGTTAAATTTTATCGAAAACAAGTATATAATAATATAAATTAGATCTGAATCAATTAAATAATATAAAAAACAATTAAGCAAAATACAGATTCTTGTCGTTGTCATTAACAACATTAAAATTTTTAGATTCCCGGCATGAACAGCGGAATCACGAAAAACAACATATTGAAAAAAATCATATAAAGTTATACATTTTCTAACATTTTCACACTTAAGTTACCAATTACAGGTTTCTTCTCTACATCGTATTTACATAAAACTAATTTTTCACTCTATCCGCTATATCGAATGATTGTACTTAAAATTATTCATTTCATTAATGTACTTCTTTTTCTCAAAATTTTAGTGTTTTTGCACGATTTCGCTTAGGATTTGAACAATCTGCAATAATGGTAAGGGAATATTTTCCAAATTTTATGTAACAATCCCGTATGTCAAACTTTATCGAATGCTTGGCTTATGTCCAGGAATACCGCGTCACATATTCTTCTTTCCTCGAGGTCATTTTCTATTTTGTGTGTTATTCTATGCACCCCCGCTATATGGTGGAGTGTTTCGATCTAAACCCGTATTGGTGATGCGGAATAACTTTACTGCCCTCTATTATCGGTATTATGCGTCTATGAATTAGTTTCTCATATAGCTTGGATAATACTGGCAATAAAGAGATCGGTCTGTATGACGTTGCTTCTGCAGGTGGTTTACCAGTTTTATTAATCATTATTATCTGTGAGAATTTTAATTTTGCTGGGTAGTAGCTCAATCTAATCATTGCATTAAATATATATGTTAACATTACTATTCCTTTGCTTGGAAGCTCTTTTAATACTCTGGCTGTTATGTTTTAGTCAGAAGATTTCTTAGGCTCAGTTTTTTTATTACAGCTTTTATTTCTCCCAGGAGAAGCAAGTTTAATTCGAGGATATATGTTCATATTATAAGCTTCTGTTAATGAAAGTCCGAGCATGAAAGACTTTAGCCAGATATTCGGCAAATTCATTCGCTTTACTTTTGTTACTATGTGCCCATGCTCTATTGTCTTTACGAATGGGATGAATAGGTGCTTTGGACTTTTTAAATTCCGAATTGCTCGCACTTTCCTCAACAAAGATAAAAATCTAAAAATCTTATAAAAATTTTATCTGGACTAACTACAAATTCGAGAGGGATTATGTCGGTGTTAGAGGTTTTTTTTTTTTAATTTTCCCCCCAATTGATAAGGTATTATATCAATTGAACAAATAAGAGTCATTGCGAAAGAAAATGAAACCAGAAAAAATAAGGAACTTAGGAAGAGAGAATTTAAATCAACATCAAGAGTTGAAATAAAAACACTTATTGCAGTGTTAAACCTGTTTTCTGCTCGCAAGGAAACGCGCATAAATGCGAAGCTAGCTTGGAAAAAGGATGGCATAAACGTTCCAAATTTTTAAAGTTTCTCTAAAATCCAATGATAAATCGACAAGAGTTGAGAGAGAAGCCTCTAACAAACTTACCGTCATCGGAGAAGTGTGCACAGAATTCATTCAGAACTGTAAAAAGAGTTAGTTGCAATGCAAGATAACAACATTAACGAATGCCAGAAGAAGTTGTAGACGGAATTAAATGTAATTAAGTGAATTTATGGAAAAATGTAACTTACGACTAAATCGGAACAAAACTGAAGTTGTCCTATTCCACCTTAATAATAGGCTAATACATGTACAACTAAACCTAACAATGGATGGAACGCCACTTAATAACACGAAGAATTCAATATATATCCGGAAATAACGTTAGATCACGTACAAAACACATCTTACTAACTCAAGTCATTCATTTACCCATCTTTCCTTCGAGTTTATTGGCGTGTTCTCCATATATGCGGCCAGTATTAAGGGTGGTTGTCTAGAACCTTAGTTTTCTTATCGATTTATAATATTTGTCTACATGCACTAAGCAGTTCTCTGTATGTGTAACATTTTCCAAAAGTTTAAGCTTTTTATCGTCTTATTTGTGTCAGGGACAATGTGAACAAGAACTCAGTTTTTATTTATTGACCTTAATGTCCAGCTAATTATTCGCATTGCTGCTCCCAATTGGAAATCTATTTTCTTAGTATGCGCACTATTCAGCAAACAGGTGCACTAATAAGAAAAGTGCTAGAGTTACTGTTCTCAATTGTAGCTGCTCCTCCAATTCTACGACGATAAGTTTCCTTACTAAGGCGACGTCCTACGTGAGCGATATTACGCGAACGCGGCGCGGCGCGAAAATAACAAACTGTATAGTGAACAAAATGTCCTACGTGACCAAACGCACGCAGTTCGCCTAGCGACGCGGCGCGAAGCGAAGCAAACGCGATCAATCGGTTTGATATTTTCGCGCGAATGAACGCGATCAGTTACGTTCATCGATGCCAGATTGACGCACGGCTGCAATCGTGCGAAGCGATTCGTGCGTACGTAGGACAAAATCCGCCGCGTCGCGCTCATCGCTTTGAATTCGTGTGTCACCGCATCACTTCGCTTCGCAATCGCGTTCGCAACAAGACCGCTCACGTAGGACTTCGTGTAAGTTAACCCTTGCCTTTACTGCTTCTCAATATGCTGCCTGCATGTTTCTATTCGACATAACCTCAAGATATCTTGAGTCAGCGTTAAAATTAGTGCAGGCTTACGCGACGTACTACGTGAGCGATCTTGACGCGAACGTGAAGGCGAAGCGGAGCGATGCGGTAACACGCGAATTCAAAGCGATAAGCGCGACGCGGCGGCTTTGTCCTATGTGCGCGCGAATCGCCCTGCACGATCGCGCCGTTCTTCAGTCGACAATGTACATCTGTCATGGGCGAACGTAAGCGAGTATTGTTGGAAAGTTCGTTTTTTAAATATCAAATGCTAAAAAAGTGTGTACGACAGACAGGTGAAACCAATATTATATACTTATGACGTATTTACGGAGAATTCAGCAATTTGTACGAAAAATTAAGCGCTCAACCGTTGTTATTCAACAAATAATATCGAATGTTACCTACAACGTTTGATTATATCGTAGAAGCTATAAAACCTGATTTGCAATTAACCATAACTAATTTCCAGCGATCTATTTTTTGTAGGCGACTTGAAGGTAAGAAAACGATCGATTATAAACAATTATAAATCACTTATTAATAGTTATTATTGAGTACAAATTTTACAAACAATTGTAATGCTTATCTTGGAAACCACATTGTGCTGATTAGCAGAAGTTCCTGCATCTCCGTTCTAAATTGTAATTTTTTTATTGCTGGCAACTGCTTTTATATAAGGTAATATGGATTTGAACCAAAGAATATCGTCGTCAGTATTATCCAGTTGATCTTGGCGAAAAATTTTTTAACTTCCCTCTCTCGATATCGAGGAAAGTCTTCCAAAACTAATATCTTTTCTTTGTGACCGTTTCTTGAAATGGCTGACGAGGAGGGTGAAGACGAAGGTGTTTGAGGTACGCCTGCGGTATTTCTTGCAAAGTAGCCCAGATTCATAAAGATAGGTGCTGTCATTGTCAACTCTTTTCGCGCTGAAAACATCGTCCACACTAGCAGCGGCCACAGTATCTGACGGATCTATTTAATTTTTTTCTTTTTCTGAAACGATGTTACCTGCTGTTTTCCGAGGTTTTAAAACTACTAGTAAAAATGTCACTATCTCAAAATATGGTCACGTGCCCGTATATTTCCTCAGCTCCAGAATTCGGAATTTTTTTCAATTCCTTCATGAACGTGTCTCTCAAATTTTTTCATTTGTTTTTAGCAATCTCCTAAAAAAAAAAAAGTAACTACTTAATACTTCTGACTTATTTCAGGTATTTAGCAACGAGAATACAATTCTGATAATTTGCTTTCTCGGTCAGAATTTTGAAATCTGCCATTTCCATAATCGTACCACAAGTTTGCAAAGCTATATGGACACAACTGGTAAAGAAGCAGATGCCTGAGCCTTCAGAAAATAATTTTGAGAAACATAGCGTAGTGTTTTTGGGGGCGAAAAACAAATTTCCATAAAAAAAAAACAGAAAAAAAGAAAACTGGTTCTATGTATTACAACTACAAATCCTACTTTTCGATGGGGTTGCTGACAGTCACCGATGCAAATTATAAGTTTGTAATGATAAATATGGGTTCCTATGGAAAAGATAATGACGTCAGTGTTTTCGATGAATGTCCTTTTCGAAGTGCGATAGAACGGAGAAAATTAAAAATATCTAAACAAAAATTATTACCAGGATCAAATATCGAAGCTTCATATGTTTTCCTAAAAGACGCGGAGTTTCATTGGAAGATATATCTAATGAAACCTTCTTCAGAAAAATCAACGACTGAAGGGGATGCTAATCGTAATTATAATTATCACTTATCACGAGCGACAATGGTGGGGGATTGTTCCTTTGGTTCAATAAGCTCAAAATTCAGAATTCTGCAAAAATCTATTGAAACCGATGTAAAAAATTCCGTCCGTATTGTAAAAGCGATATGTTTACTGCGAAACGTTATACCTGATCTTGAATTAATAAATGAGACTGAAATTGTATCTTTCCGGGAAATCAAAATTAGATGCCACAAACAGAATAACGCAATCGATAAAGAAGATTTAACGCTACATCTCAAGTAGCCGCGTAAACGAGGTTAAAGTTTAAATTCTACTTTATACAACACTCGATACAAAGATTATAAGTAAAATGGCGATAATAAATAAATGCGTTTACCAAACCGACTGATCGCGTTCGCTTTGCTTCGCATCGCGTCGCCAGGTAAACCGAGTGTCTTTGGTCAAGTAGGACATTTTGTTCACTACACTCAGTTTGTTATTTTCGCACCGCGCCGCATCACGTTTGCGTCAAGACTTCCACAACTAAATGTATTTGATTAAAGATTTTTACATTTGTTCATAAATTTATTTTAAACTTTCTGGATTCAGTTGTAGGTATATCACTTGAATAATAGGGAGAGTTAAGAGAGACGCCCCGCTGTACTCCATTATTAGTTCTAAATCAACTGCTTTTATCACCTATCATTACATTAAGGGTAAGCGATTCGTTATAATTTCATTTAACAAATGTATCCTGTTGCATGGAACCGCTTTCACTGCTTTTAAGACTACTCCTTCCCTTTATACAGCATCGTAAAAGCAGTTGTCAAATTGACAACAGAAACGCTCGTCTTCAGCTTGACGTCATATCATGTTTCGATGTAATTCATAACTTGATTGCTGTACCCAGCCTGCTCCATGTATAAGAAATTATTAACAACCATGGCTATTCTATGGTATATTTCGCACACATCATAGTGAGGTTGAATTAAAATACGATGAACCATTTCCAGTTCAATTTTTTCTTCATTATATGTCTATTTTTGTATGTTAAGTAGTCAGCTATGTTTACATATATCTCTTTACGCGTATGTAAATTGTATATACGGGCAAAAGCAAGTTTATGTACTTACGTTGTCCGATGATTACGTACGTAAGGATGTATATTTTATCTCATATGAGTGTGTATGTGTTCGTAGGTGTTCAAGTGTATTCAGTTATATGGTATATATATATATATATATATATATATATATATGTATTTAATCACGACGCTCGAAACCAAGAGCAATACGACGATATATATATATATATATATATATATATATATATATATATATATATATATATATATATATATATTATGTATCTCTATACATATATGTGTTTTGTATATTTCTTTATATATATTCAATGTATACGTATGTTCGATGTGCATCTGTATAAATATGCGTTTATGTATAAGATATTGCAATTTCTCCCCAATCTTTTGTGTATTATCAGTGTAACAGCTTCTATATTTCCCGTTGCTTATCATTATGGATTTCGTTCCACTTAATGGCCTCTATTGCTTATCTAAATCTTTATATAGAGTAATATTTATATCTATTTTACGTTCAGTTCATTTTCTTCATATTTCTTCTCGCTATTGTTATTCTTATCTCTATTTATTGTGTAATTTGTATCAGTGTTTACGGAGTTTTTAGTTCATTTTCAACGATAACTATTATTATTATTACTTTATTATATTATATCAGTAATTAATCATAGAGGAGTTTAAACTATATACTTTAAATTTAAATGCGAAAAGCTTATGCTACATTACAATATTATTTTCTTAAGTGATCAAAATGTAGACTTTTTTATAATGATTCTAACTGAAACTTGGATATATAATGATGAATGTAGTCTATTTAAGTTACTAGGATACAAAATAGAAGGCACAGTGTGTAATACACGAGCTGGTGAATATTAAGAAAAAAACATTCAATATAGAAGTGTAAATACATACTTTACTAGTGGAAATATTATTGCATGTAAAACTAACTTTAGTCGACGTCAGTGTTATTTCCACATTGGGAATTTACTGTTTCTGTCCATACCAATATTTAAATTTTATTAATGAATTACATTCCGTCATAGAAAATTGTGCAAATTTTGTGATCATCGAAAGAGATATCAATATTGATTCGTTAAAAGAATGTAATTCTGTTTATTATTGAAATTTTATATATGAGTCTGGTTTCAAAAGTATCATTAACCAACCAGTAATTGAACAATAATCATGAGGACTATTATGAGTTACTATACCAAAGTTATAGAAGTTGATTTTTCTGATCATATTGCGGTTTGTGTTACTTTCGTTTTTTCCTCTAATCTTCGTCGCTGTAAATATAAATAATAAATTCTTGTCGAAACTGCGGTGTATCTGATTTATATAAAACTTCGATAAATGAGAAATTTGAATGGTTCTTATCTAAAATAAATTGAAAGTGCACAAAAGCTCTTAATCTGTTAAAAATCCTGCACGGTAAGTCGTGAGGATCTGACAGAGGCATGCTGTTACGATTGTACACGGAACACATGTCAGATCAACAATGGAATATGGTACGGTTGCATACGCCACAGCGGCAAAAAGTACACTTGAAAAGTTGAATACAGTCCAAAATAATGCTCCTGTGTACAAGTCCAGTTAAAACTTTTCACGTGGAAATAAACATGATATCATTAAAACGTCGATAAATATTATTAGCACTGAAGTATTACGTGAAGTTCAGCGGCAACAAACGTCATATTATTATTATTTACTATAAAACGTTTCATCCTAATCTACATAAGATCTATCGCGATAGGAATAGGCCATTTGGAGTTAGGTGTACTAATCAAATTACCGTCGCTACATCCGCACCTACAAATCCGCCTTTCGAATAACAGACAGTATCAGCACATTTTAAAGGATTATTAAATACAAAAAATAATTAATGTTAGCGATCAAGGACATCGCTTAAAACATGCGGAATAACCAATTGAACAACAAGTTAGGACAAATTAAAGTTCTACTAGAACAACTGGAAACTTTACAGCGCGCAAAACAGGCAAGAAGAGATTGTACTAAGCAGAATATGCATCGGCGTCACTAAACTAACCCACGGATACTTATTGCAAAGTGAACCTCCATCGCCATGTATGTTTTTTAGCAATCAAAATCAGTCCATTGAACATGTCATTTCTGTATGTCCAAAATTGAACAAGAGACGTGAAGAAGCGTTTTTCTATACGAATAAATAATAAGAATTTCTACATAAGATGCACTTGGTAAAAGCTACAGTACAAAGTAGTTTCCGATTTTTAAAAACTATAAAACTATACTAGAAGATATAATTTTTAATCCACATATGCTAGCATTATTTTTATTTCTATTTTAAATTGCTGAAGTACGTATAACTTATAGAAGACATAATTTTCCGTTTAATTTCTATAAAATTATCTATAAGTATTTTTGATATATATATATATATATATATATGGTACAATTATTTGTAGAAGCTATAACCTACCGTTCAATTACTATCATATTATATATAATTATCTAAATTGTACTGTACCGTAGATGCAGATTACCCAAAAGTCGAACGTATTTAAATAAATATATAATTTGAATATTACATTGAATCTTTTCAAGAACGTTGTTACCGAGGATCGCAATTCGCTTAAAAGAACAATTACCTCTATCAGCTATAGATGAGTTCCTGTTATAGTATTACGTGCTTAAAATCATATAAAAAAACTTCAAGCAGAGTTCAGAAAGCTGTTAAAATAGCTAAATTATTATTGTTACCTGCTGGACACGTACAAAAATAATCAGAGAACTTATTGGCGTATTGTAAAACAAACGCTGCAGATAAGAAACTAAATAGTCATAGTTCTCACTGATCGGTTGAAGGAAATGAAAATCAGTTTCGAATTATTTCAATGCGTATTTTGAACATACATATGTGGACAATATACAGAAGTTACCCCTCACTCGATACTATCAATTACAACGGTCTCTTCTTAGATTTAGTTCTACTTTTCAAAAAAAAATTAAGCATAAAGAAATTGTACTTATCAGCAAATTACGGTTTGGACATTACTTGTTACAAGATCGCCTATTCCTTATGCAATTTAGCGAAACTTCTTATTATACTGGGCTTGCAAATTTATAATCCTGAACATGTTTCTTCGAATGTCCTTCTTCAATTGAACTATATCTTAAATCACTGCGTTCATCCTCCATACAATGTATTATCTCTTCTTCATCTTGATAATCTACATGTATTTCCAAACATAGCAATATTTCTAGCGGAATTGTCCACGTTTATAGAAATACGAGTTAGTTTGTACGTTAGTATTACGTTCAGCAAGCTGTAAAGGCATCCCATAATAAAAAAAAAAAATCCTGTAATGATGATGAAATCTCTGTTAAACCTACCGCCGAAACCTGTCATTTACATCGCAAATTTAATTAGTAGCATGTTCAGAATTGCACATTTTCCATCAAAATAGAAAATATCCAAAATTATCGTATTACATAAACCGGAGGAGGATAGTAGTAACGTTAATAATGTAAGACCAATTAGCAGCCTACTAAGTAATCTAAGTAAAATTTTGGAAAAAATTATATTGAATAAGTTACAAACTTTCTCTTCGGAAAAATACAGTATACACTTTCGTTTTAAAACTTTTCTCATGTATGAGATGCGTTTTACTGATTAAGGCAACATTATTATTTTTGACCACCTGATAATATTGGTCATGTTAATAACATCGACGTAAGATCTTCGATTTGTATTTATAATTGACCTAGAAGAGGTACTGTTTAATAGGAAGGAAGTATAGTTATTCGCTTCCCTATGAGCAAGTGGAGTGACAGTTTTATTATGATATTGAGTTTGTTGCCTATAAACTGCACAACCTTTATAGTTAGTTGGATGATTACCATCGCATAAAACGCATTTCCCGGGTGCTACATCTTTAGTGCACGTTTTTCAATCGTACCTACCGGCATACTTTACGCACTGCGTAGGTAAATTGAGATAATTAGCAGTGTATCCAAAGAGTTGATACCTTTTACATTTAGCCGATGAATATGCCTCTTGAATCTCTTCTATAACATTGTATTCAATATACGACTGACCATAAATATTTCATTATTATTTGGGGATGGTTTAAAATCTATAAAAAACATAGACGGTGTTTGGTTTTCTTTCTTAGAACATTAGTAAATATTATTAGTTCAAATCTTTATAATTCTAATCCTGTCTTTATTTCTGAGACTTTTTGGTTGTAGAATGTAGATTTTAATACTACTCTAAATGGTTTGTTTTTGGGTAAAGAGTATGTATAATAAATATACTATTTTTCCTTTAGGACTTTGATAATAGTTCGATAACTAATCGCATTATTCAGTTTTATAGTAATTTCAGATAAAATCGATTTTAAAGTGAATTCTATTGACGGAATAGTTAATAAGAACATTTTTTAATATTTTTTACCATGATTGGGGGAAGTTTTGATATTGATGTTTTTCTCTTTGGTTTTATTTACAGAAATTGTAATTGTTTTGTTTTTAGTCATTGTTTCTGTAACTATTTTCTGTTTGCATTTTCTCACTAGCGTTATTATTCTCATTATCACTTTCGTTAGTCAAAAATTCAAATATATCACGTTTTACAGAGATAGCCGGTTGATTAACAACGGCCGGTTTTTTCAACAGTTTACTTAAATGTTTAGGCACACGCCGGATATCATCATTATTTTCACTAGTAGCAGCCGAGATTCAGTTAGATAACTGTCGTTTTAATGTATACGAACCGTTGTTACTTTAGATAATTTTAATGGTTTTATAGGAAGATTTTCAGGAATAGTGGTTTCAGCAACATTACTAAATGTCGCTGTCGATGAAATGGACGGTTTGATTTCTCCACCAGTCGATGATTGAACTTTACGCTGCGGGAGAAGACAGTGTAACACGAATAAATGACGTATAATATTTAATCCATCCAAATGTCAACATACCACCTTTACTAACAGACAAGTAACATGTCCTCCAATATGTATCCATGGCAATAAAATTCTACAAACAAATTGTGTAAAATATGTCGGAATGCATATTAACCGATGGTTAACATGGCGGTTTCAAGTGGCCCAAACAGGGAAAACTCTGATTTCGCTAATCAGATTGCTGTATCCTCTCCTAGGAAGGTAATCTCCTTTAAGCTTAGCTTTAAAAAGAAAAAAATATTTAACTATGATAGCTCCAAACTAGAAATATGGACTCGAATTATATGGAACTACATGTAAAAGCAATGTATTAAGAATACAGCGACAACAATCAAAAATACTTCGTAGCATCACATCTGCACCGAAATATGTATTTCTCCACAGTGACCTAAATATATCATATGTGAATGAAGTATATACAAATCAGTATAAAAAGTTTTTTGATAAATCGAAATTTAATATTAAACCATATGTCCGCAGAAAGCATTTATTAACACTCCCTAACAATCGTACAAGACGATTGAAAAAGAAGAGATGGTCAGAGATGCTATTCCAATAACTTGAAAAAGTGCAAATCACAAGAGTAAACGATTTTAGTAATTCGGAATATCGATTAAAAGTTGAACAATAAACTTATGTATGGCTATAGTAATCAAAGAAGTGAATAATTCAAAGTTCCAATGAAAAAAAATTCCTAGATAATATATCTATTGTAAACATTTAATTTTAATTTATGTTCAAGCGGTTTTATATTTCTTAATTATTTGCTAAAGGTTCTTTATTAAGGTATTTAGCCTAATGAATTTAGTTTTTATATTGGTTCTGTTGTATACCTCAGTGCATTTGAAATAATATGAAACAAATTCGGATGATTTTTTTGGTGAATTTAAAGCCAATAGCATATAAATTTTAACATTAATTGGAACTTTGTAAAAACTAGAACTATTTAAACTATAAAATTATTAATTAACTAAGTATCATATTACAAGGTGTGTTAAACAAATATTTTTATAGCATTTAATATTAAAACATACATAATATAAATAAAATAAATATAAATAATTATGACTTTTTTTTTTACCTTGTCCCCGATCTGTAAAGAATGGAACCGTTGCAAATATAAATAACAGCGTATATAATGATAAATCATTCCTTCTAGTTTAATTTCCACGCCTATATTGATCCTTCAGATATTAGTTTTCGGCATCCGAACTAATTTACACGAATAATAATTTTTTTAAATTACTGGCCCAGAAACACTGCTATAACACGTCACTAAATAAATAAATAAAAAAAAATCAAAAATTTAATAGAACACAAAATATGCAAAAATACAACAGTCGTAATAAATAATAATAAAAAAAAAACGTATACTATAAATGGTCATAACAAACATAACACGCGTACTCACATCTAAACGTACACACAAACACATATTCATAACACTTCACGCGCACAACGATAAATGTTAAAAGATTAGTTAACCATTAGGATTTATGATTACTGAGATAGGTGGTACAGCACACCCATAATTTAAATTATCTTTCTCGTTACGATAAACAAATTCCATTGTTATATTCGTACGTATGTGAAGGCAGACATATATTTTGTTTACATATTGGTCCTAGATAAACTAAGGCACTATTAAAGAGGACGAAACAATAAAATAATAAAAACAGATAAGAATTCACAAAATATGTCTCAAAATATATACCAACTCAAAACGCAAATACAGTTAAATCAAACAGTCCCAAATCTTACATACAAAACATGCGAGTGCTATGCATATGTTTAATCTACATTTATTCGTTAAACAAGCACATAATGCGGATATTGATAAAATAACTTTTTAATACCGGTATTAAATCCGTATAAAAATTTATAATTTGAACCTTTCAGTGTCTTTACATAGCTAATATATTAATTATAACAACACTAATCGGTACGTACCTCTAACTATATAAAATGTATAGAATGTAAACGATGCTATCAGATGCAGATGTAACACATGGATAAATTGTAAACCGTTAAAATTGAAAGTCATACTTTTTCTCTGATATTAGGATAGTGGTCCCCCTTTGCTTTTAATAAAATATTTGAATAGTTCGGTTGCAGTTCCAACCACCTAAATTTTATTTTGAAATTGTTATAAAACATTGAAAAATCATCCGATATTAGCATAAATCTGCTTTACGTATTATAAGAATTATAAATCATTATACAAATCGAACTGTACGAAACAAATTAGAACTTTTCTGGGACAGAGGAAATATTTAAAAATTAAAATTTTGATTTAAAAAAAAAAAAATCATATTTTATTTTAAACCCGCACTGTGTGATGGCGATCATCCAGCAAGCTATAAGAGTTGTTCGGTATACATGCAACAGTATCAATTTTCTAAAACCAGTAGTACCATTGAAATATCGATACACCATATAAAAGTTTGTATCCAGTGCACCAACACGTAAACATAAATCGTCAAACCTAGGCAAACGTTACCGCGCTAGGCAGTACGAATAATAGCGAGACGCCTACTATTATCAATGAAAATTATACGAATGCTAGTACAATGTGCCATCCAAATAATAAAGAAATATCTAAAAATATACAACTACTCACAAGAGAAAACACCAATAACAATAGTTGTTCCAATAATACAAATATTACTAATAATAATAACAATAAAAATTAAAGACCGACCGAAGGTTCGGTTTCGGTTTCGGTTTCGGCTAGTTTCGGCCACAGTTTCGGTTTCGGCCAAATATTAGCCGAAACTTAGTGTAGTTATGACTCATTAATTGTCGCGCGTCGTTCGGCCAACTTCCGGTTATAACTTGTGTTTAATTACCAATATACTTATGGTAAAATTGATACTCTTTTATGTAATGAATGGAATGTTTTAACGAACCTCACAGCCTGTTTGAAATTTTTCTATGAGGCCACACTTGATTTGTCATTTGATGGCGTATGCATATCAATAGTAATACGTTTGATATCATTATTAAAGCGCAAGCTACAAGTTCGATCCGAAAAGGAAGATGATGACAAATATGAAAAACTCATTGTACGAGTCATTGAATACCAAATTTTCTTTTATAAAAAGGCACCCTTCATTGATGGCTGCGACAATGCTGGAACCAAGATTTAAATCGAAATATCTCAATTCCAATGAAGTGGATGCTGCAATGAGAGAAATAATATATTTTTTGACGGAGGATGACAACGACGTAGAGGATCCTATACTTTCTGGTGGTGGAGAAAATGTTCCCTCAGTTTCTACAGAATTGGTATTGCCAGCCTCCAACCTACAACAAGAAATAGAGAGCCTTTGGGATATACACGATAATATTCCTAAACAGATGCAGGCAACCATATCTAAAGATCGAAAATCTGTTTTGGAAAAAATAATTCAATCTTATCTGTCCTAGCCATTATTGCAAATGCTGACATATATTGTTATTGGAACAGTAGTCCATATCCTACCCTGAGAAAAGCCGTTTTAAAGTATCTTTCTGCTGCACCTACTAGTGTTCCCAGCGAGCAGTTGTTTAGTGCCGCTGGACAAATATACGCAGATCGTCGGAGTAACCTGCTTGGCGAAAACGTAAAAAAATTACTTTTCTTAGCGTACAATATAAGACTTTTTAATTACGAATATTAAATCTAATTTCAATTTATTATTTAATGTCAAATTGTGAATATAACATAAATAATCGAGAAGTTGTCCGAGTTCATAAGAATATGAGTTAGTGATTATTACGGCTCCACGTAAAAAAAAAAAAAAAAAAAAAATTAACTATCTTTGTTAAATATTGCAACTATTACTTTTTATTGTATTTTACATGAGTTAATTGTCTGTATTTGTGTATAAAATACACCAGATTTTAATATACAATAGAAAGTTTAATATGTCTAAATAAGTTTCGGTTTCGGTTTCGGTTGAAAATCTTGTTTCGGTCGGACACTAATAATAATGAAGAAAATATTTCCTTACTGCTGAGTTCTTTCTTAAATGAATCAAGAATAATTGACAAATTACTACCATAAATGCTACATTGTTAAAACAGTCACTCAAAATTCCTTAGTGATAATGTTACAGAATGCGAATGGTATTTCAGAAAGAAAAAAGAACTTGGAAATATTCCTCAAAGAGAATGTAGTGGACATTGTTATAATTAGTGAAACACATATGATATAATCAAAAAGTATGAAAATGAATGGGTACACTCTGTGTACAGCGTACCAGCTTGATAGTGCAGCTCATGGAGGTACCATGGTCATGGTAAAAAAAACTCGCACAAGCAGTATAAAAATTCTTCTACAAGTAAACATGTGTGCCAAATCACCGCAATCGACATGATCTTACAGTAGCGGCAATTTGCTGCCATCCTGGATTCTACATACCACAAATTGAATTTAACGATATGTTCAGAGAGCTCGGTAAGAAATTCATATGCTGGAAACACTAAGTACACCAAATGGGGATCAAGAATAACTAATGAACTAGGACGAAAACTTGTTCGCGCTCTTTGTAACAACTCTGTCGATGTCCTCATTCCAATGTCTCCAACATATTGGCCAAACCATTCCGACAGATATGTTCGATATATTAGATTTTTTTGCAACGCGGGGACTGCATAAGTATAAAAACAAGCAATGCAATACTGTAATCGATCTCTCCTCTGACCACATTCTAGTGTTAGCAATTTTGGATGTTAACGCTAGACCATCTTATAAACAACAATATACACACATACTGGAACTCATTTTCCAGTATAGTTGAAAATAACATAAATCTGAAAACTAGACTAAAATGTGAACATGATATTGACGCCAGGCGATACAGAGTCTATCAGAGATTATCGAAAACACATGTAAAAGTTCCATTCAGACAAGCGACAAAAAAAACGGCAAAAAACCTTTCCCATAAAAATAACAAAACTAATAAAATAAACACGCTCTGCTAGAAAAAAATAATGACAATGTAATTGTTTTCCGTCTTTCAAGGATTTGTACTACCAAAATTAAACTAAAAAAATAAATTAATGTCTACAAAAATGACTCGCCCGATTATCAACTGCAGTCGCTGAATGAAAACGGCAAATCTTTGTGGGAAAAAACGAAATAGTTGCTACGGCCAACTCCTGAATCATCTAATATAAAATTAAGTAATGGTTGTTGGGCAAAAATTGATAAGCAAAAAGCCGATGTTTTTGTCAAATATCTTGACAACACAAAAGTTTTTTATTGCGAAGCTTTTCGACAGTTATATCATTTTCAAGCACACACAATAAATATTAAATATGAATTATCAGAAATATCTATATAACGACAATTTAAAATTTGATATACATATTTCAATAGCCAAACGTAGTTTCACTTTTAGATTTATTTACAATGAATTTTATTTATAATACAGATGTTGAATAATAATTCTTCATCAAAATTGACATATATCTCCAACCCGGGTTCAGGTTTCGTTAAATGTTGAATATATTGAAGAGTAGTGTTTTATAAATTATAAACCGAACAAATCATAACGCCATTTAATCACTAAAAGTTTTTTATTTAATATCTTCATTTTATCCAATCCAAGCGTGAGTATCGCAAGGAAGTGTCTTAGGACCCATCTTATATCTCCTGTACACGATAGATATACCAACTATATCAAAAACCGCAATTACGATGTTGCTGATGACACAGAAATACTTTCAGTCAGTGACTCCCAAGCTAAAGCAACAATAAATCTTAAACATGTTCTGGGCCATATAATAAAATGGACGAATGAATGGAAGATTAAGCTCAATGAGCAAAAATCCGTCTATGTCACCTTCACCCTGTGTACGCGGGACTCCTAGTATGTAGTATTCATAAATAATCAGAAAGTGCCAGTTGCTAACTCGGCAAAATATTTGGAACTGCATCTGGATGCTAAGCTAACTTGGAGAGTGCACATCGATACAAAAGCTCATCTGATTAGGCGCAAAGTACGCCAAATGTATTGGATCATAGGGCGACATTCCAAAATGAATTTAGAAAGTAAACGATTAATTTATTTAACTATTATAAGGTCAATCTGGACATATCGAATCCAGCTGTGATGTTGCACCACAAAGCTTTGAACAAGCGAAATAAATTCCTTTGTATGATAATCCACGCCAGCTGGTTTTAACGAAACAAATCACTGCACGCTGATTTAATAAGTGGGTTAATGAGATCATCGCTGATTTGGCTTACCGACATGATAAAAGAGACTCTGTAATCAACCGAATCCAGAAGTGTCAGTACTCTTACCTACTGATCAAGATGTAAGACGCCTTAAACGTCTTAAATCCAATGACTCAATGACATCATAATCAATAACCGATACGTATAAATAACAAAGTCTAGCCAGTGAGCTGTCTTTGTAACGCGCAGTAATCTTATTCATTAATTAATTCTAATTATTACTAATTTAGAACTATTTCTAAGATTGTAATATTTATACAGCGTCTGCTGTTCTAAAAAAATAATACCGATTCGTTTATATATTAAACTTCTTTTATATTTAAATTTACGATTTTCTATAATTTCCCAAGAAACTTAAAGGAATACGAACTTTTGCAAACAATTCTATTAAATACCGAATACATTCCTCTATAATAGTAGTAGTACGCTAGGGTAGAATCTGTAATTACGAATAACGCTGACCAATTAATTTTAGATAATTAATTATTAATCACGCATACACTAACTTTACAAAAGTTATACTATCTATTGTTCATTATATTGTCTACCTTCAAGAGGGAACATCTAGTTAAGGTAATTTCTAACGCAGGATAATATTTATCCTCAATCGTAAGAGAGTAAATAGAGCTTTGTGGATTTGTATACTAAGACCCGAATTAGTTAAAATTAAATCCAAAGTCTTACATTGAAAATTATTAAGACCAGCCTTCTCGCTAGGAAAGTAGATCAACATTATTATTATTATTATTATAAGAAATATCCGAAACAGGTGGTCAGTAGGCAGATTGAAGTCACCAATTATTATTAAATTGTGTTGATTAAAAGTGTTTGATCACTAAATAATTTATATAAAGCACCGTAAGCATTGGTACACGTCTAAATAATAAAACCGCAAATCAATACTCAAAAGTTTTAAGAAGACGATCTACCCAAACCGTATGTTTCACATATGATATAATAAATTAGTTAACCTTATCGATAAAGCTATTAATAAAATCTTAAATCTAGGAACATATCCAAATGAAACCAAAGCACTGCAAAATAATATTTACACTCTTAACACAGTTTATATAATTGGATGTAACATATTAACGCCA
Organism: Coronaproctus castanopsis; assembly: GCA_032883995.1. Taxonomy (NCBI): domain Eukaryota; kingdom Metazoa; phylum Arthropoda; class Insecta; order Hemiptera; family Monophlebidae; genus Coronaproctus; species Coronaproctus castanopsis. Next base: position 110,782,763 of record CM065054.1, on the reverse strand, counting down.
TATAATCGATGTCAACCCTATTTATACTCTTGAGTAACATTCAAACTGCTTTAAAATAAGCAGACTACAGGAATTAGTAAAAAAGAACATTTTGCTCTATTTATTTTGGATAATAACCGCCGAGTTTAAGAATATAAATTCTTCAATCTAATTTGATTTAATATGATTGTAATAATGTATGGAGAAATTTGCATCCAGATTAAACGTTTTCTTCTTATCAAATGTCACTCAAATTAATAATAAAGCTTTCTATATAACGGTGTAACTAGAAAAAATTAAAGCTTACAAGAAAACAGTACGTTATTATAACATATATATATATATGGTATCTGAACATACATTAAAAAATGTAAATTTTAAAATTCAAAGCAAAAGCTATTTTGAAAAGAATCGGTTACTGACGAAATAAATCTAAGAACTGTTGTTGGGACCTTCGAAATAAGTTGAACCACCGTTGATTTAAACAAAGGGCGTAACTTGAAAATGACGATTTTTATGTTTACGATTTTTTCGGTGTAAATCATGTCCAGATTTTTTTCACGTAACGTTTCGAAAATACTTAGTTTTCATTATAAAGGCACCACACATAGACAGAATTTTACGGAAAACAAAGGTAGACTAGCGTTTGGCACGTGTAAAAAAATAAAACAATATTTACAAATAGTCAAGGGAACATGTTGCTGGTGCATATAAAATTCTTGGTTCATGCGGGCTTAGCTGGTAGAAGCATTCATCAAAGATTAAAATAACACAAAGCAGACTGTAATCATAAGAGAAAAAATTCGTCTGCAGTGGTTTCGCACCGGTGTCCAGGGAATAATGAAATACAATTTGACGATTATGAAATTTGATCAAAAATGGATAAATATAGCTCGAGAATTGTTCGTGAAGCAATTAAAATTTTTAAACATCTAAATTTTAACAAAAAGGACGGATACCAGCTTAATTCAACGTGGCTGCCGGTCATTGCCTCAATGAGAAAAAAAACAAGTGTTAGTCGAGTAAACAAGTCCAATCTGATACATGATGATAAAAACATTGATAAACAGGTATGCACACAGCAAGGTGCATGTTTATAAAAAAATCTAGACCATATTAAGTCAATATTGTGTTCTTCTCTAAGCATAATCCTATAAATATACCTACATCTCCATAAGCGTTGTCAGTATGATAATGAAAAATATGAGTGTTTTTGAAACGTTATGTGAAAAAAATATGAATCATAAACGTATGGATATCAACCATGAAAGTTTAAATTGTATGATTATTTTTATTAAACATAAATACGATTCGCCGTCAAATTCGCCCATATAAAATATAATTTGAGAAAAAAACATAAAAATTATTATATTAATATCACTTATTACATGTTTTTTTATTACTAACATATACGCCAATTAAAAATCGATTAAAAACGTATACGAGAGACAGTTATAAGGGGAACAACTTTTTAAAGAATCATATAAAAATAATGTATATGTTTGAAGGAAGTACAATATAAATTAAAATCATAAATAACTTTCGTTGGAACAGAAATATATCAATCTCCATAAAATACTCGGCATGTTCAATGATGATGGATATAAAAAGTAACACAAAATCTAAAATTATAAAAAATCATTTTATAAAACTTTAAACAATTTCAATTTATTATTTATATTTAAAAAATTTTTAAATTTCATTTCCTGTATCTAAATATTTATAAGCTGTTAATCAATGATTTTTGAAAAAGAAGGAGCTGATAAAATACTTCAACAAAAAGAATTATTGAATTCTAGGTTTTTAGAATTCGAAAATAATATCGTGCCGTGAGAAAGTGAATTTACCATCACATGAACAAAATGAATAGTTCAGAATCAACTAAATAACGTTAATATCTAGTAAAAAACAAAAAATGAATTACAATAGTCCAAGACTGACTGCAAACAACCTTTATAGTCCATCACATTATAAGTGTACATGATACCGAAATTAATATCGTAACCAAATCTCCTCTATATACAGAGCAGTATACGACTAATCTAGTAAAAGAAAAAAAAAACAAAACATTAAATTACTTGAACAATTACGTCCGATAATCAAAGTGACGAATTTATAAACATTAATTGTGTAATTTCAACATATCAGTTATAAGAAAAGAACATTTTGGTTTTCATTATTACTTATTGAAATAAATTGGAAGACATATTTATCACGATACAGTGACGGGTTTTTAAAATTCCACTACAAATAAGAATGTTTCATGAGTCTACGCCCAGTTTCATTAAGCACTAAAAATATGGAACTTTTAATGGATTTTACAATAGAAGAATTCACTAAAAAAGCTTATGAATCATGGAAGAAAGGAATTTTCTAAAGCCCTAAAAATAGTAAATGAATGAATCATTTATTAATAAATTACGTCATTTCTCTTAGATGTGAAATTTATATTTCACGAAAAGAATATTTACTGTGAATTTTTCATAAATTCATCATCAAGGAATATAACGATAGAATATTCTCTTCACAAACTAATTTTATAATTATTTAAGATATATAAATTAGCAGTAAGTGAAAATGAAAATAACATAATCATTTTATTTTGATAAAACTAAAAAAAAAAAATCATCTACTGCGTCTTCTTTTGTAAAAATTATTAATATATGTTTCAGAATTAGATGTTCTGATAATTAATACTATGATAAATGCATAACTTCGAATTCAAAATTCGTTTTTAAACACATTATCAAAGTTGTACAAAAGTTATTAAATCGTAAAACATATATTATGCATAATAACTACAGGGAGTGTAGCATTTCCATCTATTCATTGGTATTCGCAAACATTCAAATCCCATGTACAGTTTTGTAGTATAAAATATAATTTGAATGAGAAATGAAGGTAGCTAATACAAAAACTAACGGTGAAAAAAACTGTTTACATACAACACAACGTATACTACAAAAAATTTCAATAAAATTACAGACAATATTATACACGAAAACATGCTACAGATTAATAACTGTAAATAAAAATAATCGATACAATACAAACTATCTACCTAGACGTCAACACGTAAATTAAAAATACTTTTGTGCGAATTTAAATTATTACACATAAAAAATATCGGATAGTATTAATAGTTACCGAAAGAAATCAATATGCATTCCTAAAATTATTGACCTAAGTTAATTCAACAAATTCTATTAATGTAACTTGTCAATAATAACACTATTAAATTCGGCGATGGTAATTTTTCCATAAATTTTAATATGAGCTAAAACAGTAAAGTAAGTAAAGAAGATCAATAATGTAAAAACAAGAATCACAACATTCATCACATAATAAGCGTACTTTCCGACGCAAATTTCTTCAGATATTTAGTTTATTCTATATAATAACCATGATTGCTAAAATATATTTCGACTTTTACATTTACAGATTTAATGTATAAATAAAAATAAAATAAATAAATTCACAAAAAAACAAGTTTAAATTTTTCAAACTAAACAACAAAACACACTGCACTGATACAAAGTAAGGATTTGCCCCTCATGTGAAATAACTTAACATTCACTTTTAATAACTAATTACTTTGAGAATAGTTTTAAATGTTGTAATTAACAAACTGAATAAATAGAAATTATATGTAGACAATTTGTCAAAATCACGTAAAATATGCTAATTTATGGAAACACTGTGTTTAACTATTAATTTTAGCAACTTCTTACTAAAATTAACATTTTGTATTTCATTACGCGTGGAAATTATCAACCCTTAATTCCAGTTTTAATTTCTCCCCATTAATATATATATATATATATATATATATATGGACATAATTATTTCAAATGAAAAAGTATACATACCTAATTAAATAACATCATCGATATAAATAATTTCGTTCAACATTTTACAGAAATATATATCCTTCAGCACATCAAAACACCTTCAAAATAAAACACAACCAAATTAGATAAAATCAACCCTTTGACACAATTTTACTCGCAGAGATACAGCAATAACATAACACCACCACTAAATTGAAATAAAACGTCAAAAGGAAATTGTTTAAAATATAGTTACTCTTTGCGTATAAAATATATTTTTAAATATAAAATAACTATATTTTTATGTTGTAATTAAAAATCATCCCAATTATTTATACTAATAAGTGGATAAAACTATGCGTTAAATATATTGTTACAAATAGAAATTAATTTTTAAAAAGTATACTTGGACATAATGTTTCAAATTTACAATATATCGTGCATGTGAAAAACTATAATAAAATGAAATTTATTTGTTTTTCATTCCAGTAACAGAGTAAAATTATATTCATTTTTAAAAATACCTTATTTCATTTCTTTATATTGCAAATAAAATTAGTAGGTGAAATATCGTTAAAAGCATATATTTTGTAACGCCTATGAATATGTCCAAGTAATTAAACAAATAACAAAAACTAACATTTCAGGAGAAATTTACCACAGTCCAACTGATGATACCCGGTTTTTGTCATGAGCAGTGCACGTACGGATGGTATCGAAAACTTTTAAATGCAACTTGATGGATTACTAAGCAAAATCGGTGAAAGCTCATGTGAGACATGACGCACAAAAATTTTTATCATTTTTTTTAAACCGCGAAAGACAAAAATAACAGTTCAACGTTTACAATGTCGATAAAAATAACGTCTACTAATCGGTTTTGTTTCATTTATCACGTGATATCTGATTAAAAGTATACAAAAGTGTTCTTACAAAATTTAATGATGTAAATAGAAAAATTACTTATTTAATATCGTTTTGATTAAATAAGCGTTTTAGTTGAATTATGGTCTTGCTTCAACTTAGTAGTTATCGTTTTATACATTTATTATTAGTGAGGGTGTGATGCACAAGTGACAAACGTTACTGGAGTTTTGGCGTGGACCAGAATCGAAAACTTTTAAAAATCGATTACTTTATTCGAGAACTGAAAACCGAAAACCAAAATGTAAATGAATCGTTTTTTATTCGTACTAATATATTATATTCATAATAGCAAATAGGGAAGTGGATTGTTTACATGTATTTATAGAATAATAATTAAATATTTCATTTTATATATATTTATATTATTCTGCATTAAAAAATACAATACAATTAAAATTTTATGTAATATTAGTTTACTTTTAATGAATTGCATTTATTAAAAATAAAAAATAAAAGCGGGTACTAAAAAATCTTGTTTTGGAAATTTTATAAGAATGAAGGAAAAATTCAGTACTATGTACCATTCTTGAAGTTTCACGATAACATCGCCAATTTAATAAAACACTTGGAACATATCCATCCAATTCAATATTATAAAAATGATATTCCTATTCCCACAAGAAATGTAAGTTGTAATGAAAGCATACTAGTTGTTCCATGACATGTACTTTTAACGTAATAGAGCAATTGCAACAAAAAAAATTAAAAATTGTGTCTCGGCGCATGCAAGAAGTTAAAACTTAACGTTTTCCTAAAAAGGCAGTTATTTAATAAACTTACGATTTCGTACTAATATCACAAAGAGAAGGAACTCATTATTCGCTATGCTTAACTCGTGCGCAAATCTATGTCGCATATACATTCCTTGTGCAGTGAAGATTTTAACGGAATAACGGATAGCTGTGCGCGCATGCGCAGGAGAATGAATATGAATACGCAAATAATATTTACGTGTATATATATATATATATACATGTAGAATAAGAGAGGAAAAGATATGCTAAAGTATACACGTACTTAACGCATATCTGTCATAATTTCTATACATGTTTGTACGTATGTATGTAATTGAACGTACAGAATGCGTGGAAGAAAGGAGAAGACCAACTACACTGTGGGAATACGTCTGCCTATGTCCCTATGTGTATAAGGCCTTTGGCACGCGCTCGCTCATTTTACGGGTTTACTCCCCACATACAACTCGCTAATAGAGGCTCCACTTCAAAAATACAAATAAATCTCTGTCTCTCAAAAAAAAAATGAGATGAAGAAGCAAATTATTCAAAACGCCTCAACGGGGGTTAAAATTATATGGAGCTCATAGTAATGAGATTACACTAAAAAGAAACAACAATGGAAGCGTTAGCGCGAATAACAGTCTAAGGTGCATTTTGGTCTATGTTGACTTTTTGATGGATTAATGGTATGAAGCCTCCTCTTTCCGTTGATGCAATATTCTATCGGATGACGTCGTTATTTATTTTTAAAGATGATGAAATCGAGCGGAAATGTTTCGAATAAGGGTCTGTGGCACTATTTTCTTGTTGCCACACTGGGTAATGACGGCGATTAGTAATCTAAAACCAGTTTAATGCGTGGTAATGTATTATTATGCGTTTATTTACCATAATATTATATTAATGTGTAACTACATTATTCACAACTTTATATTATATATCAATACAGTTTACTTTTCACTTGGTTTATAGTTTTGTTATTTGTTTTTTAATACGTAATGTTATAACATAAATATTAGAAACAATGAGCCTGGCATCGTTGAAAAAACCCACTCGGTATTTTTGAATGAAGTTTAAAGTTTGTCTCATATCCTAAGGGAATTGTAAGAAAGTTTTAAACGATAAGGATAATATAAATCCTCAGTTTAACATTGCTGTAGGCAATTACATAGGTGGGTTTGACATCGTTTCGTAATGATTACGACGAGGATTAAGGTTATCTGATAATTGTTCAAACAAGCGTCTAAAAAACATACTTTCTTTAGGGTGGAAATTTGACGCTCAAATTTCAAACACGATTATCTCGGAGAGTTAAAAATTGCTTAGATCGTTATTCGCGCTAATGTTTTAATTGTTAAAAAGAATTACTTCGAAAATGAGGCTTTCAAAGAATTTGTAAAAAAACTAAACCCATTGTATATATGTTGGCAAGTTAACAGTTTGTTTTTTAAAGCAAATGTTAGAATCCGTAAAATATATTACTACGAACTGAGATGATATATGGTCAACAGACAGTTGCCGCAGTTATATTACTGTTGTGTGACACTTTTGCAAGATAATAATATGTGTACTTATACCATGAAAACAAATAAGTACATGGGTATCATACATCAGAAAATAGTTCATATTCCGAAAATTATTTTAAACGGTTGGTGCATTTTTATTAAATTTGTATCTCCGGTATCAGATAAGGTGCAAATAGAACTACCAGCAACGAAACTAAAACAATATGTTATTACATGTTGGAATTCGATGCAATGGTGGAACAACTTATTGAGAACGAATATTCTCTTTTTCTTTTTTTAACGAGCCCCTTCCAAAAGCTAATAATTTTCGAAATGCATCTGAATTGAAAATAATCAATGGATTCGAAGTGGTATTAAAACTACATTAACAATTTTGTCAGCAGAAAAATATCCAACACCGTCTTTCATTATACCTTTAATGGGGGAGTTGCAACGTTCTTTAAATAAATTAAAACCGTAAATAGACTGTGATAAACAGTTACAAAAATGCCTCTTAAGTACACGTCTAGGTATATATTGGAACAAACTAGTATAGTAAAGAAGTCAACTTAGATCCTAGGTTCAAAAAAGTAGATTTTCTATTAGAAATCCAAATAAAGATGAAGATTTAATTACTGCAGAAATTTTGAATATAATTTCTTTAAAACGTAAATCATAACAAGAAGCTTTAGAAATATGTGTACCTACATCGTATCTGTACCAAATAATATTATATGAAAATTCGTCTAACATATATTCTATAATGCAGGTGAAAATAATATAATGTTATATATATCCACATATATACATACATATATGATCTTGATACGGCGGGAAGATTAACCTAATTCTTATCTGTATATTTGATAAATTTTATGTCGTTTAGAAATTTCACAATTTATCGTTTAATGGTAACAAAATTTGAAATGTGTATACTGTTGTGAAAATAAACGAAATCAGTTGAATCAAAAAGTTTCCCAGTTTTATTTTATCAGATTAAGTAAAGATTATGTCTGTAAGATTGTTTCTGTTTGTCATGGAAATAAATTTATATAAGTATGAATCGTAAATTAATAAAAGAGTTACTATGATCAAAGATAGCATATTATCCGTATATTTATACCGGGGGGGGGGGGATATTAATTGTGAAAATTATTGCCCTGCCAGTTAAAATATGAACATATTTAAAGTATCAAAGGAGATATTTTATCATTAAAAATAATACAGAATAACGTGATGGAAAATGGAATTCATCAATTGCTTCCATAACAGTGTTTGACATTTAAACTGTGCAAAACTGAATGAAAATGATATAAAAAATGTAATTAATAATTATTAGATATGGTCTTTCATTTAATGTATAAATCAACTAAAAATTAATTTGAATACACGTGAAATGTAGTGTCAAAGAAATGCAAAATTATACGGATAGAAACATATAATCAGAGAATAATAAAATAAAGAAACCAATTACGAATATCAGCCTAATTGGTCAAATACAATGGTACCTTCATGAGTATATTAATACCATAATAATTATGAATGATTGACACATATTCTACTATCGGTTACCTAAAATGAATGACGTCATTATATACAACTATTGTAGTCTTAAGAACTTTCGCAAGGTGAAAATTTCCCTTCGGTGACGCCCTAATTCGTAGTATCGATTTGTCGTTGAATGTGAACTTTCAAACTGTTTAATTAAATTAATGACGTCATTTGACGGTTAACGCCTTAAGTTTTTCGTTTAGTTTTGTAAGTTGTAGTACCCCGATAGATAGATGGTTTAATTTAAAATGAAGTGCGTGTTCACAATGTTATCGTCAAAATAGATTTTAGAACGTTGAAATAATATAATGGAAAATTAATTGTAAATGTCTGCAATAACAGGCTTAAAAAAAAATTTAGAAATCACATTTTTTAATATCCATCATTTACAATTATCAATGTTATTGATAAGGATTAATGATAAAACGTTCATAAATTATTTGGTTGTGCGCAAACGTTTACGGACCTATATTATAATTTTTGATTATATAAGTCTTCTTAAAATTATTTTTCAAAACTATAAAAGTTAATTAAATAATTTCCAACAGAAATATGAAAAGTTTAACAAATGTTATTTTTTGAATATTGTATTGTAAAATGTATTTTTATATGAAGTCATATATTTGATGTTTATAAAAAGTTGTGTATATAATGTTGCAAATTTATTTTAAATGTTTATTTTAAATTTGTACGTACTATCATAAGGGAATCATAACGAATATAATTAAAAAAGCGTAGACCTAAAAAATAAGTATGATTTGTCTAACTAAACTATTAAAATTTTTATCAGGTTACAATGTAATAATTAATTACCTATGTTATTATTGATATAATAACGGTTTTCGCGACTAATGAGATTTGATTTCTCTTGGTAATTGCAAAAATATAATTGTTTAAAATTTTAGTAGACCGATTAGGGTGCGTCGTACATGTGTAGGCAGTAAGAGCTAGGCGATGTGTTTTACGCCTAATTTCGGTGGATTAACAACGTTTCATAATAATTTTAACCTTCATAATTGTGCGCAGACAAGTTGAGAGTACCGCCTTTTCATTTTATTATTCAAAAATTTTATTTGGGTAACTATAACATTTCGTTAATTATTTATATAAACGTTTCTTTTTTAACTGTTTGTATTTTGATTCTCATTTAAGTTTTTTGTATTCGTATTTCGCTGTCATTACAAATTTCTCTTTGGGCGTAATATGAAGTATATTTTTAATTAAGGTTATTGTGAAAATATAGGAGTACAATAAAAAATTAGAAATCGTATTAATAAAGACAACTTAAAGAGAAATGTAATTGTAGAAAAAACAGTTACGTTCAAAGGAAATTAAGCCACAATTATAAAATAATTTGGCAACGATTGAAAATAGAACATTTTTTAAAATTATTTTTTTAATAAAGTATTGTTATGTATGATCTTAATACTACTATTAAATAAGTGCATCTGTTAGTAATAGAAAAAATAAAAGTGAACATGTATGGGGTTATACTCCAGCAAGTAGAACTCTTTGAATTACTAAGTTAGTAATACTATTGCTAGACAAGATCAGTTGGATAGCGACGTTAAAGTCGTCTGATATCGTTTCTGGTTTAGTATTCAGATGCTTAAGAAATCGCTAAATAGAGCATTGAATTTATTTTTCGTTTATTATATGAACCATTATACGCATTTTAAATTAAAGTTTTTTAAATATCTCTTGGTTGAGATTTATTTTTCAAAAATATTTAAATTTTAAAGTAACGAATAAATACATAGTGGTGCATGCTTTATTCAACAGAGTAAAATATAAGTTTATGCGAATCATTTGATAACTATTATCAAGTATAAGAAAGAAAAATTAAAAACAGCCGTTTTTAAAGATAATGATTTTAAAATCTTTTGCTTCTTGATCCTAAATAGACTAATTGCGATCAATTTATGTTGAATATTCATTTAGTCATATAAATACAAAAATAAAATAAGAATATTTTCGATTACAACTTTTTCTATCGTGTATGTCTGTAATTTAATTTAAATATTTCTTTTAAGTATTTCAGTTAATAAAAATAAAATATCGTTAACGTTGAAATTTATTTCATTTGATGCTAAATAAATCATATATTAAACTAATTAAAGTATTAAAATCTTAATGTAACCTTCAGAAATTAATAAACATTCAAAATAATTATAAATTTAAACTGTCAACAAGTTTCCATTTCAGTTTTTAAATTTTTATATGGAAGAGCTTCAAGCGGAGACCTAATCTCGGAGATAATTTTTTCCGTAAATGATTTTGTTTAATCTAAAAAATTAAAACTTTACGCGTGTTTGGTGATAGTTGATCATAATAAAATCACGTATGACGGAATATAGTTTATGAACTGTTAATCATGTCAATTAATCTTACTTAACTTATTATTTAGGTTAACATGTTAATTGTACTTGGTTTTTATTAAATAAGTAATAAAATTTTGAGCAATAACACGTTAAAATTATCTTTCTGTTGATGTATACTGTGTAGTAACTGAAATGTAAAATTGAATTTGGTTATTTTCGGAATCCTTTCAGTCTCCTGATTATGTATATTAACTTATGATAATTGACATTAATTACAGTCAATAAAAAAGTAATCTATGTCACGGTCTGGTCAAATATGGAATCAGATTAATAGTTACGGTTAAAAGTGATTTAAGTAAATAAATGAACTATTATTTTAAATTTATCCTGACACTATAATCATATTTTTTATTCAGTGTTTTTTCTAAAAGACGTCGTCGTGTTCATTAAGCAACTATCAAGTCCGTCAATGTGCGGATTCTGTACTTATACTGTTTTATCTGTATATGTATTTGTTTTATCTAATAATGATAAGCACTAAATTTCTTATTTGATGCCAACGTTTATTAGTAAACAATTTTTTGCTGCATTTAGAACATTTTTCTATTAATTTTAATATTGATCGTGAATCAGTGATGTTTCAGTTTATTATAATTACAATGTGATTATTTGAATCTTCATCTTTAGTCAAAGTTAGTTTACTGTTTGTCCACGTTTGTGTCACTGTTTATGAATTACTGTTCTTTTAAATATATATAATAATTAAATTTCATATGTATCGCCTTGGAATACTTTATATTTCTATCAAAATAGATAAGATAAAAATACTCATTATACAGTATTACAATTGTTACATTGATAAACACAGTCGACTAATTTCGCTAGCTACAGCATAAATATAATAATTGTGATATATTTTTATTTTATTTATTTTTATTCAGTATGTATCACTGACGAATCACTGCTGGCATACTTTTTAAAATTCATATTTTAAATAATGTATATTTTAGGCTGTATGGTATGAGTAGGTTATAATTAAGTGTTGCTAAGCAGAATGATCGAAGAGAGTTAAGAATGAAGTAACACTAAAAAATTAAGTTTGTAAATAAAACTACCAACGAGTTACACGTATTGTCCTAACCATTTGTTACGGTCCTATTACAATTTTATTTTTGTTTAATAAGTTAACGCTATAATGCACCTGGCTTATGGCTGTTCAGCATGTTTTATATCATTATGGGATTTACATGCCGAGCAGATTATCCAGTGATAATCGCTCTTGACCAAATAAGGTGATGTATTTATCTACTACCTTTATAATAATGCTACGTCCAATATTTTACCCCGTTTAAGTGGTCGAACTTCTAGAAAATTATCTAGTAACGCAATGACGTTGTTATTCGGGTGTCTTTCACGTTTGTGGTAACAAGTTTTAGCGTCGTCTGATATTACTTGTCTAATGAATTTTATATCAAAATCATCGTATTCACGTTTGTAATGTACCACGATGCTTTAACGATTATTCGTAAAATTTTATTTCAGATCCGCTGTATTATATCAATATTCGTCTTTTTTGCATAGCCCCATAATGGACATCAGTAACGCCAGATTGGCTTTAATATATGATTGTAAATGATCAACTTTTTATCTAGGGATAGCACAGATTTTCTATTGAGGAGATAAGTCATTTTTGCTAATTTCACGTTTATTTCAGTTTTCCTAGTTATTATATGTTTTTTCACGTTAAATGCTGATCAAGATACATTCCAAGGTATTTTTTTTTTTTTTTTGTATTGGTATGTCATTTAATGTTATATCTTGTGACAGTTCATGTCTTCTGTTTGTGAAGATTACACGTGTAGATTTAGATTAATTAACCCTAATTCTGCAGACATTAAACCATGATGAAATTTCATTGATCGCTTCCTGTAGGTTATTAGGAACATTTATAGGATAAACATCTGTACATAAAATTGCTGTGTCGTCAGTGAAGGTTGCTACCATTACGTTAGATGGTGTAGGAATATCAGCTCTAATAGATGGTGTATAATGGTGGTCCACATTTATTATATAAATGCTTGATATATCATCTCCATACTTGATTTGAAAATATCTTTCGCATGGGTATGATCGTATTATTTCAAATAATTCGTAAGGAAAGTATCGTTTGATTTTCCGTAACAAGCCATGGTGCCATACTTTATCAAAAGCTTGGCTTATGTCCAAAAATATCGCGTTACAGTACTTTCTCTATTCAAAGGATGTCTCAATAATATTTACAAATGAGAACTAGAAAAGAACTTATACTATAGGCTAAAGTTAGCAAGTCAGCTCTAATCAAAAACACCCGTTAAATATTAAACTTTACAAATGTAAAACGGAAGAAAGGTAAACAAATTTAACCTGCAAAATATATATATGTTATGTGTGTATGTTCTACATTAATGTTTATATGTATGTGTATATGTAAAAATGTGTATGTGTCTTGCATTCTTTATTAATAAAGAATCGTGACCCCATTTTCATTCGTAGTGCGAGATTTATGGTCAAAAATTCTCTAAAAACACTACACTTATATATATATATATATATATATATATATATATATATATATATATGTATATATATATATATATATATATATATGTGTTGCGTATGTGTATAATATTATTCCGTTTTTACAATTATATTGTTCTATTATGTTATAGGTACTGTCATTAACATTACACAGATACCAAATTTTATTTATAAATAATCTCAATCTTCGCCGAATATTTGCTACATTTGGATTGTTTATCGTTTGAATTATGAATTTAAAAATGGTTCCTAAATTAAAACCGCGTGACATAATTGCCGGCACTACTGCATTTGGAACAGGCTTATATCTTGCAATATCACTATTGGATAAACAGGTTGTTGAAAAATATGTTTTTGCACTATTTATATTTATAATACTTTAAATAATTAACTAATCTAATTATGAGTAAGATATTTAGACAAATTCGAACAGTATTGTTCGAATTTGTCTATTATTTAGGTCCACATTAATATTAATGTTTAATGTGACCTAAATAATATATTATCTACACTTATACTTATTAGCCTCATATAATACGTTCATTATAAATTGTTAATTTAATTAAATTAGTCGTATTATTATTATTGTTTATATTTTTTAAAAGTTATAAAAATGTAGTTCTTGCAGTATGTGTATTATTCATCGCCTGCGCTTCAGTTAATTTCACATATTTAATGTGTTATTAAATATTGGTATACTGTTTTTTGTACGATTTTCTGTAATATATGAGCAAACGTAGTGTCGTCATAGCACATTTTGAATTTTACATGGATCTTACCAATTATTCCTCAATCATGTTATATTATCGGCTTGTGATCTGAGGAATGATCATATTATTTATTTATCTCTCGGATGTTTTTTTTTTTAAAAAACTATTCTTGAGTTCGTTTATAATCCATCTCTTCTGTGATTTATGTATTAATACTCTTCTCAATTTGTTATTGTTACTTAAATGCAATGCCATTGTATGTCAACACCGAGGTAACTTTTACATGTTTTGATTTGGTTTTTGGTATTTATTGTGAACTAAATTAGGTGATCATACTCGATTTTATATAGTTAATAGAAAACTAGGCGTTAAATTGTGATGTCTAACAATACATTCTTTATAATATATATACACGTAGGTAAGGAAAATTTTAATCTTAATTTGACACATGATTTCTGTGTAATTTTCGATGTGCATTTGTTCTCTGGAAAAAAGTGGATCGTTAAAATTGTTGAACAGAATAAGTGTATACATACATATTGGAACGGTGATTGTATAGAATATTTTTGGAGTACATAATCTTATTATTATAAATGATAAGATAGTTTTAATATAACAATTATCGATGAAAAATGTGGGATAATTTTGTGTATTAGTGAAAAGTAAAAGTCCAATTTAATTTATTTCTCTTGTGAGAAAATCAAGTTTGAATTAATGTTTGAAAGTTAACTTATAGGAGTTATGCGTTAAAAATTCTTATAATGTCTTGTTTCGAGAATATGTCAATGATCACAGCTCTTGTATTTTTTATTTATATTTGTTTTAATTAACTTTCAGTTATATCTATTTTGGTAGGTTATCTGAAAGATTTGTATCTTAATATATATTTATTTTGCTTTCTATCATCAGGTGATGACTTTTTTACACTTTTTTTTTTTTTTATTTATTTATTTTATTTTTAGATTATCATATTTGTTAAAGTATTCCAGTTTTGTGTTGGTTCTAAAATTCGGTTGATTTGAATAAGAGATAAAAAGTTTGTTGATTGTTGTTAACGCTTATCTACTGTATTGTTATCATGGCTGATAATGAAATTATGGTTGTTCGAGACGGATGGTATAGTAATTGGCGAGTGGATAAATCCATATTGTGCTAATTAACATGCGTCAACTATTTGATTATTTATACATAGCACTACATTACATGTTAACATACACCGTCACTCTTGAATATATTCAGAACTAAAAATTAAGGCTGGATTTTTATTATATTACATTTACAAATGGTTTTACAACATATTCTGAAACGCATAATGTTTACATTTAGCTTCGTTAATTACTATTTTCCAAATGTTGAACCATTCAGTGATCTGGTCTAGTGCAACCTGAAGATGCCGAGTGGACGCACTAGGACACTCATGTGAAGCTAGTATTACCGTGTTGCTATAAATGTATTTTCTGGGATATGTCTCGTAAATATTGAGTATAAGAGTGGCCCCAGGACACTGCCCTGAGTTACTCGATCCTGAATCCTATGGGGAGATGATTGACAATTATTAATTATTACTTAAAAATATCGATCCTCCAAGTATGATTTCAAAATATTATAATATTCCGGTGGTAAGATTTTTTTGCATGTATAGAGAAGGCCTGGATGCGAAACTCTATCAAAGGCTTGTTTCACATCGAGAAATACGGTGGAACAAACCTTTTTTTCTTCAAGACACTGTTCAATTTGGCTTACAACTAGATGAACCTATTGTACAGTTGAGTGTCCAATGCGGAATCCGAATTGATGATTCGGTATTGCATTCTCTTGATCAATAATCTTTTCTGGAGCCTTTTTTGTATTAATTTTTCAAAGACTTCAGAAAACATTGGAAGGAGAGAGATGAGTGGATAAGATGTAATATTTTCTGGAGTTTTAGCTGGTTTTAATATCGTTTTAATATTAGCAAACTTCCATAGTACTGAAGTCTTAGCATTGCATTATACACATATGTCAGAAATACTACAGATTTTCTTGGAAGTTACTTAAGAATGTTTGTAGTAATTAGATCATGTACTCCACCGCTAAACATCGAAGTCAGTCAAACTATAATTTATCCTGACTTTGTTCATAAACAAGTAGCTATTAAAAGGCAACTGCGTAAACGATGGATGATTACTAGATGCTCAAAAGACAAAACTGAACTAAGTAATCAAACGAAAAAGCTCAAGATGCTATTACAAAAAAATTTAAAAACGATTCATTTACCGATTATGTAACTAAGTTATCTAGTTCTAAGGATTACAACTACTCCTTGTGGAAAGCAACTAAATATATGAATCGCCCAAAATCTAGAAAATCAAAACGCATGGCGGAAATTGAACAATAGACGACGAAATAAAAACAGACATATTCGCTACTCATCTGGCAGACACGTTCCAGTCACATAACATCACGTCACATCTTGAAACTGAAGTTCATGATTATCTCAAACATTTCTCAGCAACCATGCATAGACAGATAAAACCATTTTCTCCAATGGAGATAGTAACCATGATAAAAAAACTGAATAATAAAAAAGCACCGAGGTATTATAAAACTGGTTAAAGAAAAATTATCAGTAAATGGTCCGATCGAAGCTGTCTGTAGGTCGCATAGGATTGAAAAGCGACAAGTAGATAAACTGGGTATTAATAATGCTACTAGACTAATTGTAGTAAAGTTTGTAAGCTACAGATATCGAAAATTACTATTCAATAATAAACGGTTATTGAAAAAGACAAATATAGTAATACGGGAACATTTAACGAAGAAACGGATGAACATAGTACGAGAATTATCTAATAAATACGGTCGTAGAAATTTCTGGACGGTAGACGATAAAATAAACTGTATCATTGACAGTGCCTCTAATCAAAGGATTGTGATAAGAAATCATCTAGAAAGTCTACATACCTGCCTTGGTTTACCCCCAGAAATTGTTCGTAAACTAAAACTGGAAACTAAGTTTAGGAAATTCTATCGTAGAACCCGCAAGGAAACTGATTATTTTAAATTTATTAAACTACCGGTTGAAGTTAAAAAGCTAATAAGGAATTCTTATGATGATTATATTCTTAAGACTGAGGCAGGTATTCAAAAAAACACTAACCATTTTTGGACTTTTGTTAAATATAAACGTAATGACCGGCTACACCCTAGCGTAGTAAAATGTAGAAATATAGATCATTGTTCTAGTAAGAATATTTTAGATGCTTTTGCAGAGTATGTTTCATCTCTTCATGTGACTGACAGCTTTATTACACTTGAAACCTCTGTAATTACAGATGGAAGACACTTAAAACTTGCTCCAATCACCGTAAATGATTATAGAAAATCTATGAAGATTCTGAAACCTAAGTGGAATGTTGGCTTTGATGGATTACCGGCAATATTGTTTAAACTATGTTCGATAGAGTTTGAAAAGCCACTTATCTACTTGTTTAATCTTATTATAGGAACAGGTAAATGGCCTGTGCTGTTAAAAACAGCTAAGATTGTTCCAATTTTCAAGTCTAGAGATCGTTGTGCAGCTGAAAACTGCATCTGTGGTTTGGGATCCTATCTACACTAAATATATTCATATGGTGGAAAAAGTTCAATCTCAGTTTTTGAGGTATATTTATTACCGTCAAACTGGTGTCTATTCTACATTTTTGAGTTATAATATTTTATGTGATTTGTGATTTCCTAAGTATTAAATCCTTGAGTGCTAGAGGAAAGATAAGTAATCTGAGATTCCTGCATGATCTTCGCATAGATGACAATTATTTATTATCTACAATTTTATTTATGGTTTCCAGTGTTAGTAGTAGGTCGCATCGTATTTTCTATATATCGCATGCTTGTACAAATCTAGGTTATAACTCACCACTTCTATCCACCTTACGTCTATATAATAACGTATTAAACATTCATCCACAGTTAGATATTCATTTTGATAGTAAATTTGTATATAATAATTTTTTTTAAACTCTGTATTTCGGTTGTTACTTTTCAGTAAGTTTGTTTTATTTTGGTCATATGTCCCGATGTAGAGTTTGTTTACAGAGTATGGGTTTGGTGTTTCTGTTTTTTGTTCTGTTTGGATGTGTGTTTGTATATAGGTATTGTATTTCATTAGAAATATTATCATTTTTCTGTTGGTATTAGTAATTTTTTTCCCAATCTAAATATTATTTGTATTAATTAGCGTGTTTTGTGAGTATGGTTCAGTTTTATTTTTATTTTTGTTCATACTTTTACTTTATAATTATTCTGTAAGAGCGTATACTGTAATTGGCGTTATGCTGTTGTGTACGCCGTCTTGTTTTGTAAATAAATAAATAGTAAATTTAATTTTCACAAAGGTTGTCGATGGATTATTTATAATTAATCGAATTTTTATCGATTAACACATTGGTTTTTGTAGAAGGTATCAGCTGAATCGATTAATAAACCTATGAGACCAAAAAGACATTTACCTAGTAGAGCACAGCAAGTGAAGTCATTGAAAACTGAAAGCTTTGATATAGTGATTATCGGTGGCGGAGCAACTGGTGGTGGATGTGCACTAGACGCTATTACTAGAGGTATTTTTTACCACTACTATTAACCTTTTACTTAAATTATTTTACATTGTAGGTATTCATTATCACGGTATAATGTAAATAATATTAATGTGTATTCTGTGGTATTCTGGTACCTGATGCACAGATGAGAGACCGGGTTTAAAACCAAATTGTTACTCAATTAGAATATTATTTACGAGGAGAAAACTTTTGTAATTGGCTACGTACAACTTTTTCACAGCTAATTTACTTAAAGTATTTAAAATGAACCGATGGGGATGTATGTTATTTACACTGGATATATCTTTACCGAGTTTAGGTTTTGGTCATTTTCCATTGTTTCGGCAAATAAGATGTTATAAGAATGCTGTCGAATAATTTGATGAGATATACAACTGTCTTTGAAGGTAGTTGTTTAACTATTGTTGCAGAAATATCATCCGTACCAAAGGATATTTTATTCTTTAGCTATTTAATATGATTATTAACTGCAGAAGGCGTAGTGTGCGATATTACTTCTGAGGAGGTTTGCGGTGCAATTTGGAGTTGATTTTTAACTTGTTTATTTACCTTATAGTAATGTGTATTAGACACAAAAATATCGTTTTGTTTACCAATTTTAGAGAGAAGTGAAACGCAAGTAACTCTAACTTATCTTTTAATTTAAATATTGATTGATTAGTTGTAGGATACTTCAATGGAGGTAGTAACTGGGCTTGTTTCGTTAAATATTTACAGGTTTTCTATAGACTATTAATTTTAGGAGTTAGTGTAGATAAATAATTGTTCAAATTGATGTTTTTCCAGTTGTTTAATAGAAATGTCGAGAATTTGAATGGAAATAAATATGATTGTTTAGTTTTAACGTATAAAGGTATAAACGTGTATTTTGAACGTTGTACACATTTGTGGGTTTTAAGAATATATATATATATATTTTCAATTTAGGATTGAAAACGGCAGTTATAGAAGCTGATGATTTTGCATCCGGTACTAGCAGTCGCAGTACAAAATTGATTCATGGCGGTGTTCGTTATTTGCAAAAGGCAATCATGAATTTAGATTTCGAACAATATCGAATGGTTAAAGAAGCATTGCACGAACGGTCATTCATGTTGACATCTGCTCCTCACTTAACACGACCTTTGCCAATTATGTTACCTGTCTATCAGTACGTACTTTCGTTTATTCATTTATTACATATTTATCATAATTCGTATCTAAAGTCGATAAAAATACGTTTGTATAGTTTATCGAATAGAAATCGAAATACTAATAATGTTTTTTTCTCTTTTATCGTTGAAAGACGTAATAGTTGAGTAGATTTATAGAAATAAATTATTCTGTCTGCATACTGCTGATATTGTTAATTGTTTTTGAATATTGTTTATTTCTCTTCCTGTAATTATTATTATTATTATTATTATTTATTTTTTTTTTTTTTATTATTTTAATATTATACATCATCACGAATATTCATAATGTTGTTATTCAAAATTTTTTCAGAGTAAGTCTAATTTCAGCCTACTTATTTAGGTTCCATATTATGAGTAGTACTCTATTCTAGTAACAGAATAAATGACCTATAACACTTTTTATTTGAACGTCCAGCATTTTCTTCTCAGCGTGCTCAATTTAAGATCGATAAGATGAATTCCCTCCATCGGAACATATATGCGCTTTCATTAAATTCTCAGAGAGTGCAATGCGACATAAATTCTCTATTATGAATTATAATAACTTCTATCCGACTTATAGTAGGAAAACTAATTTCAAACGTACCAGCCGATGATTAACTTCTGCTACATTAGAAAATATTTCAAATTGTATGAATAATAGCATAATTATTGATATTAAGCTCTTTTTTTTTTATATGCGTATATGTGTGTATATATGTATATATATATCTTGTGAATAATAGTAATGGTAGAAACAGTAGCGTAAGTAATAATAATATGTGCACTGATAGTAATATAATAGTAAGTCACTGACAAACATTCTCATGATTAATATAGAGATATTTTTTTTAAAATATAATTTATAATAACGGTAATGGGACTAGCTCTTAAATATAAGTACACACGTAAATCACACACAAGATTGAAATATTTATTTATATATGTATGAATATATAAGCGATATTTGTGTAGACAAACTGATACATAATTTTCTTGTTATACGATCCTTTGCACACTTATACATACAATTTTGCTGAAATATACGATTGAAAAGTCTAATGAACTAATCGCGTTATCTCGCGTACGATATTATTATTGTTAATTAAAAAATGTTCGTTCATTTTGTAACGGATAGGTGGTGGTTAATACCGTACTATTGGGTCGGAATAAAAGCTTACGATTTTGTGGCCGGCTCTAAAACGGTGAAGCATTCGTATTACTTATCTAAGAATCAAGCGTTAGAATTATTTCCTATGTTGAGAAAAGACGAATTATGCGGTGCTATCGTATATTATGATGGTAAATTAACGTCTATTATTTATTCGTTCTAGTTAATTTTCCGTTGTATGCGATATTATGTTTTTCAATGGAAAATGAAGACGATATAACTTTCGTGCTACTTATGTTTTATTTTAGTAACGGAAAAGTTTGTGCAAAGTAAATGTTACTTTAAGAAAATAAGCGAATGATTATAATCTCGCAATTAGTATTACAAACCAAAAAAAAAAAAAGATTTTGACTTAAACAAGCCACCACGGTAACAATGCATTCTAATAACGGTTGTATAAATGAAAATTGTGTAATGTAATAACGTCGACTTTTTCCTAAAATACAAATATCTCTGTATAATAATTTAAGATAAAATTACAAGTTGCGGCTATACATAGTGAAAGAAGTACAGATTGAATTATTACATCGACGATGCAATATTGTGAGGGGTTAATACATCAGGAATATATATACGATGACATCTAAATGTGAATAAATTGACTTCTAAAAATAAAGATATAAAACTGGTGCGCGTTAGAGTATGCGTGAGACATGCAAATCAGCGTATAGACGCAGAAGAATTTTCAAATTACTGTTACTTATAAGTTATAACGTACGTTAGAACTGACATAACTTTATACCGATCGTTGACAAGTATGATGTTTTAAATAAACGTGTGTGTGGAGCGTGTATATTAATATAATATTGTTGTTTTTAAAATAAATGTATATACAGTAGAACTTTTTTTTATTCATCACCCTCGGGACCGGGCCTGTGACGGATAACGGAAATTCCATTACAAACAGATTATATATATATATATATATATATATATATATATATATATATATATATATATATATATCATCGTAATCGGTAACTCAATGATTGAGTATCGCGACCTCTATTTTAACGCATTTGATATAATTTTTTTTCATCTGACTCTATTTCGGCTTTCCACTATAGCTTGAATTCTTGTTAATCCAGTACGATTCGTGACAGTATCTATCCAGCGAGTCGGAGGTCTTCCTTTTCTATCTGCCCGATTACTACGGCTTTTACTAAGCTGTTCTCATTTCTTCGCATGATATGTTAATAATATTTTAGGATTTTCTTTTAACATAAAGTGTGAAGGCGCTGTTTCACCTTTAGCTCTTCCACAATTGAGGTGTCTTCTTTGCCGTCCATGGTATTTTCAGCATTCTGCGTCATATCCACATCTCGAAGGCATCGCAATTCTTTGTCTTGCTTATGTAATGTCCCGGTTTCGGCTCCATATGAAAATATGGCAAGTACTAAAGTGTTGACAAGCCTGATTTTTGTCGAACGAGTAATGAAATGATCTCTCCAAATTTTATTTAGTCTCAACATCGCAGATTTTGCTAATATCACTCTGCGTTTAATCTCCTCTCCACTTCCGCCACGGCTATTTATTACTACGGATTGTAAATCATTTAGGAAAGAAATTAAAAAAAAAAAAATGTTTAATTAGATAACATTTAAAGTGCTGTATTTTTATTTAGAAACTTAGTATAACATAGTGCAATATAGTATTTCTCTACGTCAAATTGTTTATATCTTTAAAAAAAAATATATATTTTTTCTGTTTCTTCGTAGCTCGAACTTTCTTTATGGTATAACGTTCTGTATTTTTTTTGTAGAAATGGGATCTGTGTAAAGTCCGCGTTTCTCTTTCAAATCAATCGGTACACTTTGTTAAAGTTGTTTCAGCTTCTGAATGGCTGATTTCTGAGTTTTGGTTGCATTCTGATTCTTCATTATTGTCGACAATATTACGTAAAATATCAAAAAATTTCAATATCTTCATCTTGTTCATAACACGCTAACTAATCGGTTACTTCTACAGTTGTTAGTTTGTCATTGTTAAGCAGACGTTCATCGCGAAGCTTCGTCATTTCGTCAACACTGTTCAGGTCAGCTGCTGCTACCGTATAACAGAAACGGTTAAAAGAAGTTTTACTTGTATTTAGATTTTTATTTTACTATTCAAATTCAGTCGAATACGTAACATGTTTCTGTTGATAACAACTTTATGGAGTGTAATTAGCACGCATATATGTATTTAACGTTATAAGTTACATTATTTTGCGCATTTTACAGTATGCGCAATTAATTCTAGACAAATTACTTCTGGTGTGCGTTTCTTTTTTTTATTTGAAATATTTAACATTATCCATCCTCAACGTCTGAGTAAACGTTCGTAAAACTCTCTCCGTCTTATATTCTGCATGAATACACGTGCTTGAATTTATAATATGGAAAAAATGAACTATTCTCGTAAATTGTGACACACTAATGTGCTGGAATTACGAAATATTTTCACGTGGATTTTAGTATAATTTTAAAATTCGGATAATTATAAAATGTGTGTAAAAAATGATTTATACAGATTTGCTTATATATAAACTTCTGAAATTAAGTTTAGAATGTAATATCCTGTCTTTATCTGTTGTAATTTAAAATATCGATATTTATGAATTTGAAAATTTCAAATAATTGTCTTACTCGTGCTTACACTCGCTTGTCGTTACGTTTTATGTGTTGATTTCAAGTAGTAATAAAAATTGTAAATTTATTATTGCGTCTAAATTGCATAATTGACTTTATTGTACATTTGTTGATAAATCGACAAAAAATTCAACCGGTACAAATACAAATGAACCTTACGAAAGCAATTATTTGTATATGTTGACTGACAAAATTTAATTAAAAATCGAGAATAAAATTTATTTCGTGATAGACAGGAATGCCGTTGTAGTAAATATGATTATATTCATATAGGCCAGCAAGATGACGCTCGGATGTGTTTAGCGGTTTCGATGACGGCAGCTCGATATGGAGCAACGGTTGTCAATCATACACGAGTGATATCTTTGTTAAAGAACGAAAACGGAGAAGTCTGCGGGGTTCGCGTGAAAGAAGAATCCAGCGGTGACGAATGGGATGTACCGGCCAAATGCGTCATCAATGCCACTGGACCTTTCACGGATTCTATACGTAAGATGGATGATCCTTCTATAAACAAAATATGTTCACCCAGCTCGGGTGTTCACATTGTATTGCCCGGATATTATAGGTTCGCTCTAATGTTATTTTATAATTAATTTATTTCTATTAAATTGTTTTTGGTGCGATATTTCAAATTTCACTGTATCATCAATTTCACTTGAAATTGCAGACAATTTGCAGGGTCTATATATCGCGATATCACGATACGTCTATATCAACCCACTGTTGGCTGTAGGCAGTCCCCAAACTTTTCTAACGATTCCGTTGATTCCTGTCCATTTAACAATATCATCTCGCCACCTAGCCATAGGTCTTCCTTGTGGACACCGGCTGCCAATGAGCCACCACTGTAATACCCGTTTAGTCCATCTTTCATCCTTTTGTCTTGCTAAATGTCCGGCCCATTTCCATTTTAGCCTGGTGATCCGCTCCACTGCCTCTACCAATTTCGTCTGTTCTCTAATCCATGTAACCGTCTTGCGATCTTTGAGCTTGATTCCGAGGATAATCCTCTCGTGAGCCGTTTGGGTTTTCCTAATACTTCTAGCAATCCCTTTAGTGAGGCTCCATATGTAAAGACTCTGGCATCACACATTGATTATACAGTTAACTTTTTTTATTTTTAAAAACGTTTCCTAATTTCCCAAATGCCATCCAGGCAAGCGATATTCTTCTTTTAGTTTCTAGTTGCATTATATTATTTTTATCCGTAGTAATTTCCTGTCCCAGGTATACGTATCGACTTACGCGTTCAGTTTCTTCGCCATTTATAGTTACTGGCGTATCTTCCGTGGTATTTATCATTATTTTTTTTTGTACATTTATTCTAAGTCCTATTTTCACAGAATGCGTGTCAAGTTCGTTTATCATTAATTGTATTTCATCAGCACTATTACCGATTAGTACTATATCATCTGCGAAACGTAAGTGATTCAATCTTTCCCCATTTATTCTGATACCCATTGAGCTCCAGTTCAATTTCCTGAAGACGCCTTCCAGTGCAGCAATGAACGCGATATGGTATCACCTTGTCTGACTCCCCTCTTATAGATATATTTTAATGGGAGTATGTGAAAATTGATGGATATGCAATATTTCACGTTATACATTATTTCGATTTAAGAAGTAGTAATAAAACTTTTTTTCTATTTAAAATTTTTTATATCAATTTCAATCGCCATTCTACAATAATTTTTCATGAAAACAGAATAATATTGGGTTATTTTTAGAAAAGTAGGTACACTTTATGTTGTTTGAATCAAATTTTCATACATAATTACTTGCTGAGTCAATTTTTGTCTTCACGATTATAGCTCTCCAGTTTTATCACTATTCCTTAGTCAGTATATAAGCAACGTAATTGTTATTTATAAATTTTAACTTGTTCTTGACGTCAAAGTAAATAATTTTATTTGTTTTTTGAAAAATTTTGTCATTAACTGAATGATTGTGCATATATTTGTACTTATTTATCAATTAATTTTTCTTTAGTCCAGATCAGATGGGTTTGCTGGATCCAGCTACATCTGACGGTCGAGTAATATTTTTCTTGCCGTGGCAAAAGCAGACAATAGCGGGTACTACAGATATGCCATGCGACGTTACGTATCATCCTAAGCCAACTGAAGAAGAAATACAATTTATATTGCATGAAGTAAAAAATTACTTGAATCCTGATGTAGAAGGTAAAATTAATATATATAATAATATTTTCTAGATTTTATTGTAGTTTTTTTTTTTTCCAGTTCGACATTCAAAACACTCAATAAAGTATTTTTGTACGCCTGATTTTGATTTTACGTGACGTTAGATATGGAGTGTAAAAATAGAACTAGTTTTAGTTTTAACTAATTAGCGTGAATACTCAAATTTAATTTTAAAAACTTGCAACTAATGAAATTTATTCTGATAACGATGGTTGTAAAATATTTATTAACTCGTCTGCATATTGTCAACATTTTAATTTTCAAAATAAACGAGAAAAATAATGACTTTAAGCACATAAATTGTGGTAGCGGAGAAATAATCACTTAAGATTTGGATATTATACCTTAGCATCCTATCCAGTACTTGGCATGTGCATGGCCATAATTTGTGGAAACTCCTATCTAGCGATAAGAGATTTATTTGGTATTCGTATTTACATAATAGATCTTTATAACAGGTCGATTAGTTTTCCGCTTGAAGCGTGTGGATTCGTTAGAGTTATCCGTGTTCTAACTTTCGACTGAAATTTTATTTATCTCTTTTACTCTATGTGTAATGTATTATTGTTGGTGTACTATAGGGCATTTGTAATTTCTCTCAAATTTTATCTTGAAAACGTTGTGTTTATGCAATATTAGTGGGTTTTAGCACATCTCCAGCCATATTAGTTTCAGTATTTCCTTATGTAGTAATGGTTTTTTTTTTTTCAGGGATAACTCAGATTTTATTCCCAAGAGTCACAGTAAATTTCTATATTTTAGGTTTATTTCATTCCTGTTTAACCCCCTACGTGTATTTTCTATGATATTTTTTTTATTTAAATGAAGCCCAAGGTATTTTACTGACTGATTTATAGGTATGACCTTATTGTTTGGGTGAATATCCGACATATAGTTTTTCTTGTTTGTAAACGTTTATGCGTTGATTTATTTCCGTTGATCGCTATACGCCATCGTTTGAACTTGGTTGTCAAAATATTACTAATTAAAAATTGTTATTAGTGGTTTCTACCGAGATGCTTGTACATAAAATTGCAGTATCGTCTGCAGAAGAGACTATTTCTTTTTTTACTGGAATGGGAATATCAGCAATATATGATAGATATAGCACTGGTCCTAGGGTGTTGTCTCGTGCTACACCTATCTAGAATTGTCAGAATTTCGATTCTCCTTATCCATATCCAATAGAGAAATGCCTTTCACCTGGGTACGAATTGAATAATTCAGACAATTGGTACATGAGGTTGCAGTGTATATTTTATACAGTAATCCTAATGTCATTTTTTTTTTGTTTCTACAGATTTGTTTATTATATTGACTATGGGATCTACTTGTTCTATAAAACCATGTCCAGGTTAAAATTTAAACTGTTGTTTCGAGATCAGATTCATGTTACCTACGAATGTTTTCGTTCTTTTTAGTATTAATAGGAAATAAAGTCATTAGATGATACGATGCAAGTCGTTCAGTAACTTTTTAAGATTTTTTGATTATAATAATTTGTGAAAATTTGAGCTGAATAGTAAAATATCAGAAGCAAATTATAGCGTTAAAGATGTAGGTGAGGAGGAATAATCAATGGTAATTCTTTCAATCTTCTTGAAGTTATTATGTCATGATTTATTTGGGTTCATGGTTTTGATTTCGCCAGTATATTTAATTTGTAGTACTGTTGCTTTCGCTCAATTTACCAGAGAGAGGTGGTAAATAATTTACTGTAGGGTTCGGTTGGAATGCATCACTTTAAATAGTCACTAGATACATCTGGCTACATTATATTACATAAATAAACGCAAACTACGGTGAACTTTTACGTGCAATATGTGCATTTATTTGCATATTTCGTTATATTATAAAAAAATGTGTATATATATTAGTTTAAAATCAGCAATATATATATATATATATATATATATATATATATATATATATATATATATATATATATATATATATTGCTGATTTTAAACTAAGTTGATGTAATGAATAATTGTCCGTGTTTTATGTTTTTAGTGAGGCGAGGAGATGTACTTTCAGCTTGGAGTGGCATTAGACCGCTTGTTTCGGATCCAAATAAAGGTGACACACAATCTTTAGCTAGAAATCACGTGGTTCATGTAAGTCCTTCCAAATTAATCACTATTGCAGGTGGGAAATGGACTACATACAGAGCAATGGCTGCTGAAACCATTGATGCAGCGTTGGAGGGTAAGTAATATTATTTTGACATGATCAAAATAATGTCATTCAGTTTTAATCTATTAACTAGTGCACATATTTATTGATTTCCTTATATTTTGAATTGGATATACTTAAATACATTAAAATGAAAATTTCGGATAAATTGTATAACTATAATAAAACCATAGGTAATTTCCTATTAACTATGATTTTTGTTATTTCATTTTCCTAATAAGAGGCACCGCGTTTTTGAATGTATAGGTTTTTTTTAAAAGTATTTCTAAGTTTTAAATACGTTTGTATTTTTTTCGGTATTTCTTGCTACATTCAGTTTGTGAGTATAATTTAATTTTTTAACAATATTGTCATGATGAATGCTATAAATTTGTAGACTTTAACAACCATTGAAGAATTTGTTTTGGCAAAGGCGTGGAATATTTCCATTAAACAGATACTATAGACTTGAGCATACCATGAAATTGTATCATGGAACTACATGTAAATAGATGTGCTGCTTCCCGTCATGCCGATCTTAGGTGAACATGCGAATAGGTAACTGGTTTGAAATATCAAGGTTATCATGTTACGATAGTTAGATTTATTTATTGAAGAAACAAGGAATTAAAAAGTACTTTCTTTTGTGAAAAAGTATTAGGTATGTCAAAAAATACAGTCATAGTTTGGGAATAATTACTTGGTGGAAGTTGAAGATGCGACCTCTAAAGAAAATTTGTGAAGATAACATGATTATTGAAATTTACTAAAGCATATTTTACCAAAAGAAACAAACAATAGCGAAGGGTATTTCCGCAGCAGTGTGTATTTGGTAGGATATGTCGATAAAGTAATGAATGTTTTATTCAGAAAGTACCCGACAAATCTTTCCAAACTTTAATGTAAGCGATCGTAAACAATGTTTAACTTTTATTATATAATTTGACTAGTGAAAAGCATATTGCACTTCAGCATAGGAAAAGGCTGGTTTTCAACATTTTAAAGTGAACTATCGATACAATTTGGTCGACAGTGTGACCGGTGCTCTTACATAAAATATCGAAAGGATGTGAGGCAGAGTTAAATGGCGAAACAAACGACAAAGAGGTATAGACAATATTTGGATTCCTATTTCGTAGATTTTTTTGTGGAACAGGCAAGTAAGAACAAAAATTTTTGGAAATTTCTTAAAGCATAAGCAGTCTTTCTCCTCGGAAACACAATTAATATAATTTATCAGTGTAAATAATTTACAATTTGTTTCCTATTTTTAAATTATTTTTTCAATATATTAATATTTTAAATTGGTATATACTAGATACGCTGTCGCACTGTTTTGTTTATCGTTAAACACCCATCATCTTTAATGTGATTACTAGCCACTAGGTGTGCATGAATTATGTTATTTTTACCCGATAGATAGTTTGAACGTATCAAATGATGTGACTAATTGAATGGTATATTTTAAATTATTAGTCATTTAAATCTATAAACATTTTACGCTTTTAACGAATGTCGAATGAATATTATTCACTGAATTGTCACGTGTGTGATTCATGAAACGAGAAATTAAATGATAACATACTAATTAAGTATATTTCAAAATTTTGTCAATTTTATGTCTCCTTCTGTTTTTTCGCATTTTCAACAAAAATAATGTTTTAAGTAAAATCCTAAGGTGTAGCCTAATATGACAATGGCAATTAATTTTTCTGAAATTTTAATAATTAATCGAACCTCTGAAAATATTCTTGGGAACCCACAATATTTGCAGAAAAATGTTAAATGAATATAAATTTGAAATAATTTAAAAAAAATATCAATTATATTTGTAAAAATATAATGGGATTGTAAAACAACCGATATTCGTGTCTATTTTCATTCGGTGTAGATGTTTTTTTGTTTTATTTAGACATTGGAACTAATTTGAAGGAAAGTTAATTTAAAAAATCATTCATTTTATTGTTAAGAATATTTGATAATTATCATCGGAATAATATTATTTATATCGTTTTTGATAACAACTTTAATTCCTTCCGAAGTTAATAATTGAACTGCTGATATTTGTTGTACTTTTTATTAAACACTAGTTATTTAAAAAATTCGGTCACATAAATATTTTTCATAAAACAATCTTAAGGATAATAGAAACGGCAGAACATCATTTTACGTGCAATTGTGGATGCCTACTGGTACTCGCGGAATGAAGACATACATCCCGTTTTACAAATGAAGTTTGTCGATGATGTTATACAAGAGTTTGCTGCAGCGCATGAAAAACGACTGCTTAACCATGTAAATTCAGAAGCTAGTCAAGTTTTACACATCAAGAACGATGTCGGATGATTTAAACATCGCCATCCAAGTGATCTTGTCTAGTAACAACATTACTAATTTAGTAATTCAACGAGTTCTACACGCTAGTGTATAACCCCATACATGCTCTTTTCTTTTTCTATTACTAATGTACTTATTTAATAGTAGTATTAAGATCGTACATAACAATATGTTAATAATAATAATAATAAAAAAGATAATGAAAATGATTTTTGCGCGTTCTTACGAAAATTATGATTTTATGAATTTTGTCTTATATCTTAATTCAGAACGCACATCAGTTATGCGTTATCAATTATAATATTTTTATTTTATAATATCTAGTAATCAGAATTTTTAAGTAAGGTGTTTCGCAAACTGTATAAAACAAATTAATATGATGTACAGAAGACGTTAGAGCTTTTAATAGGAAAAAAAATGTTTACATTGCACATATGAATGTAGCTTAATTTTGTTCTAGCTGTTCCTGAATTGACTCCGACAACCAGAGAATGTCAAACTAATAAAATTTTGATAGAAGGAGCACATGGGTGGTCCCCAACAATGTACATCCGTTTGGTGCAAGATTTCGGATTAGAATGCGAAGTTGCCCAGCATCTTGCTCAGTCCTACGGTGATCGAGCTTTTACTGTGGCCAAGTTCGCATCTCTTACTGGTAAAAGGTGGCCCATTATCGGGAAAAAAATTCATCCTGAATTTCCATACATCGATGCTGAGGTATATATAATAATATAATATAATACATATATATATATATATATATGTTGATGGATGAGTATATGAGATACATGTTTTTGTGTGGTTTTATATCAGAATAATATTTAATTACTAAGTTTGGTGCAAGTTGCGTTACTTTAAATAGTACTTCTATTTTATACACGCAAGTTAATTCTCAGTCAAAATGTGATTTTATTTACGTTTTATTATCATTGAAAATAGTTCAAACGTAATCTTTTTCTATGATGTAAACTTTGTCAATATTTTTTCTTAATTTTTATGTGATCGTGTTTTCTAAACGTTATAAAGAAAACATGTTGACTTGATTTCTCCCCGACAAAAAATCCTCGTTTTGAAATTGACAATAAAAGATTAAAATTATTTTTAGTTAAAATTTATTATATAAAATATCCAAATACTTGCCTTTTTGTCAATACGTGCTCTGTTTTTACTGTCAACATTGTGTGTTAATTTTTTGTATTGTATGCGTGTCAGATTTTAATGGAGCACTAAGCAGTTTAAAGTACGGTATGTAATCTTCTTTTAGGGTTAAAGTTGTCATATGTTAAAAAATTATCGAGCACAATTATATCACTACTACATTTTGAGTTGTTCCTTTAACACCGTTGTAAAATGTTTTAAATCTGATTCTGTGTTAGACGTTATATTAATGACTTTTTTGTTATTGTTTAAAGGGGATATTAGTCTTTCAGTATAGTAGTTTTGTTCGACGAATTTACGTTTTACGCACGGAAAACTAGAATATATTAATGTGATACTTTTCGCTTTAAAATGTGCTGAGAAATTTGTTTTCGTTTGTGTATAATTTAAATTTATAAATAATGAAATATTTGTAAGTAAACATCTATACTTGATTAATATCTCCGGTAAATTTGAACGTACTATGAAATCTAACCTTTAAATTGAACTTGTCACATTCGGAGTTCATTGTATTTATCTTAATAAATATTACTTTGAACGTACTTTAGGATAGTAAAGCGCAATTATATATTTACATTAATTCCGAATTTTTAGTAAATATTTATATGAACTAATCATATTTATGTAACACGCCGTTTTATGATGTTTTATTTCTTTAGAAATTAACGGTCGTCTTTTCATGTTCAGAAATCTTATTTGTTGAAAACATGGATTTGAACAATGTAATTTTCACAATTCACGTAGATTTCGCATATAATTAATCAAATAACGCGAAAATAATACAACTGCAAATTAATCGATCTTTGTACGTTTTATTTTAATCGGTAAAATATCTATCCTACTATTTGTATTTTTCATTACGTAAAATAATCCTACTTGTTCAACAAATTAGCAGCAAATCGACTATAGAACCTTCTGCCTAATATAATTTCCTTATTTCTACATTTTCTATTGTTTCGTCTCGATATTATTTTTTTACGCTTCAGAAATCATTGGTTCGTGGGTTGATAATTTTTTTTAGTTCAGTTTTAAGTTTCAAATACAATTGCATGCCTACAGATAACCGTAAGGATATTAGATATGTTGATGCTTTATGTTTGCTCGTTACTCGGTATTTGTAATCAATCAAATCCATTATCCGTGACAAGGACATGATTAACTTTTCCATTTTATCAGATCTTCTGCCAGGTGGAATGCATATCATTTGCAATAATGATTTGAATTTTAAAGCGAGATTAATCCTGTTACATTTTAAATATTTATGGATTATTTCTTCATTGCTTATAGTAAAAATTGTTTGTGTGATACTTTAGAAGTGTCACATATTCTTTGATCTGAGAACTCTTCGAAAATCATATTGATGTATTATTAGTGGTGTAACAAGGTAAGTGATTTTTTTTTATGCGGGCAACTGTTACATCTCTAGGTTACTTAACTGGCGTTGGATAACTTCATTTTTATAATCATTCTTAGGAATTTGACGTTTTAAATGTGGTGCGATTTAATTTCGATATTGTCGCTCCTTGAACATGAAAAATTGCATATTTTGTTGGAAATTAAGAAATTTTTCGATTACGAGATGGATTGTCTGTGTCGTTTGTTAGGTTAGTAATAGTTTGAATTATTCTAATCGGTTGAAATAAAGTCATCAGTTAACATGCGAAAATTTTTTGGGATTTCTTAAGTTATTTCGTTTATTGTTTTCGAGTATCTTCATTAATTCAACAGTAGACTGGGCGTGCCATCTACGCTATAGTTACTGTTTATGATGTCCTTCTTTTTCTTACCTTCCAACGTCTCATATTAGTATCAGTTAGAACAAGTTATCTCTGAATATCTTTTTATATGATCGTAATATTTTAATTTTCTACGGCACTTAGTCTAAAGAAGTTCGATTTATTTCGACATTTTTTTTTTTTTAAATTTACCCGTTACAATCTTAACTTAACGTTAAATAAGTAACTATATTATAAAGCTTATCACATAACACAGAACATATCTTATTACGTAATACAAACGAGTGTGAAGCCGTTAGCCCACTGGCTAAAGCTTCCATAAAAAAGTTTATCGCCTACAAGACTAGGTCTTGCGGTTTATTACACTTAAGGCGTCTAATGTCTAATCGTGTGTCGAGAAGTTTCACCGCTTCCACGTTGACATGATGGGAAAGCCGTTTCTCGTGCTGCTTAGCGCACTCCTTGATTACATCGTTAACGAACATGATCTGAAGATCGCGGTGTATATCATCGTTACGCGAAAATCGATATGCGTCGACTATCATACGCAGGATGACATTTGTCTCGTCTGAATCTTGTCACGATTTGCAGCCTTAGCACATCCCCATAGCTGAATGCCATACATTCAAATCGGTTTTATTATTTGTTGGTACAGTAAAAACGCTTACACGATACGTCTAACGTAGAATTCCGACCGATAAGCCAGTACAGTTGACGCGTTCTAGCCTTAATCTGTTTGATTTTGGATCGGATGTGGATTTCCCACGTAAGGCGCTTATCCAAGTGTATACCAAGGTATCGAGCTGACTCTGCTTGTGGGATAACTCGATCACCTAGATAAACCTTATGCTGCGCATCGACTTTGCGATAAGAGTAAACGACATGGACAGATTTAGCTTCATTCAGCTTGATCTTCCATGTAACTGTCCAGTTTCTAACTCGGTTGAGCGCGCGTTGAAGTTTTGCTGCGGCTTCAGCTTGACTGTCGCTAACCGAAAGTATGGCGGTGTCATCAGCAAAAGTCGCAGTTGTTGTTTCGTCATCTGTAGGCAAATCTAGCGTATACAAGAGGTACAAGATAGGTCCAAGAACGCTACCTTGTGGAACTCCAGCTTGTATACGGTAGAATTTCGACTCAGCATCTTCGTGTGCCACCCGAAACTGGCGATTAGCCAAATACGATTCCAGAAGTCTACAAAAGTTCCCTGGAAGAATGTTACTCATTTTGAATATTAGGCCTTCGTGCCAAACACGATCGAACGCTTGCAATATATCTAGAAAGACTGTGGAACAATACTTTCTTTCTTCGAACGCTTTTTCGATTATAGATGTAACCCTGTGAACTTGGTCTATAGTCGAATGTTGGTTTCTAAAGCCAAATTGATGATCAGGGAGATCAACAAATGTCTTTAGTCTCTTTAATAATAATTTTTCGAACAGTTTCGATAACACCGGGAGAAGTGAAATTGGGCGGTATGAAGTAACTTCTTCCGCTGGTTTTTCTTTTTTATGCAACATAATAATGTTAGCTATTTTGAAACAGTTCGGAAAATATTCAATATATATACACGCGTTGAATATGTACGTCAACAGTACCACTGCTTTACGTGATAATTCTTTTAACAATGCCGGAGAAATTTCGTCGATACCTGCAGCTTTTTTTGCGTTAATCTTCAGAATTTCTTTTGCAATTTCCAAAGGAGTAATATAAACAAAGTCCACATTATTTTTATACGACACTGTAGGACTCATATCCGATGTAATGTCATGCAGTTGAAACGTATTTGACAAATGTTGAGCAAACAACTCTGCTTTGTCACAATTGCGCCTGACCCAGCTCCCTCTTTGATCTAAGAGAGGGGGAACTCTGACGCATGGCCGCTTCATTCTTCGTGTGGTTTTCCACAGCGAATAGTCTCTATCCGCGAATGGACTAAGCTCCTCTAGATAAGATTTAAATGTTTTCCTTTTAATCTCCTTTATTAACTTATTAAGTTTATTGCTTATCCTATTGAAAGTGTTTTGTGACTGATGCCAAATGCGTCTAGCACGTCTTCGTTCAATAATTAATTTACGTACTTCGAGAGGATATGTTGTCTCCTGATTGTTGCTATTTTTAATCTCGGGCGTTGCAATTTTGGCAGATTCGCGAATCACTTCGATCATATTATTACATTGTTTTTCTATTTCGTCTGGTGTTTTCAGACGTACTTTCACGTTCAGTCGCTGGTCAAGTTCCGAACGGAAATTTTCCCAGTCTGTGAATCTATTCGTGAGCATACACCTTTCTTTTGTTCTCTGTATCACTGTAGAACTAATAGTGAGCAATACTGGAGAGTGATCTGATGTGAGAACTTCGATGTTTTCTGACATAACATAATTAGTAGCTATACTTTTGACAATGAAAAAATCAATTAAATCAGGTCGTTTTCGTTTATCGCTTGGCCAATAAGTAGGCTTACCTCCAGAAATACAAGTACTATGAGTACTGTGAACCGCTTGTAGGAGTTCTTTACCTTTGACATGTGCCATATTCTCATTTCTAATATGAACTGACCTTGAACCCAAGGCTTCATTCTTAGCATTATAGTCGCCACCTATCACGTATCGCGGACCAAAATGATTAAGGAAGTATTCGTAACTATCTCTTTTTATTTTGTGTTTAGGTGGAAAATATACAGCAGCAATGTTGACTATTGTTGCCTGCGCATATTCTTCACAAAACTCTTTTTCGGGAAAGTGCTGTATTTGTTGTTTAATTTGACAATATTTCTATGTTGGTAGTATATTTCTCTGTATGAGATCTTCAGTATACAACGATGTATGTACACTTTTAATGCTTGTATTATGGATGTGGGAATCCTAATTTTTACATACTATAGAGTATTACTTAATATATCATTAGTCGCAATGTTAGTTGCAAGTTCGTGTTTCTAGGGTATTCGTCACATTTAAAAATATCTTTATATATATATATATATATATATATATATATATATATATATATATATATATATATATATATATATATATACGTGACCATACTTCGGTCATTTTACCTATTTTTAGAATAAGTTTAAATGCAAGTACTTAATATTAAAATTTAATATTCCCTGGGTACGCATGACATTAAAAATTGTTAAATGTGTACTACAACGATTCACATCGTTAACCTGTTACTTTCGATACGAATATCGTGCGGGACGTCATCTGAAATGATAATAAATAAAATAATTCTATTTAAAAACATTTATTTGCCCTGTATTCACGTGCTGTGGTCTTATATTGTTTTTCGCCATTTATTATTTTTCCTTCAATACTATTGTGTAACGTTTCACTTTTTATGTTCGAAGTATTTGTTTTATTACATTTTCTTTTTTTTTTTCATTTTTCATTTAAATATTGTTTCTCGTTATTACTTATCTCTGAAATTGGACATCTCCGAATCACCGTGTGAAAATAACAAACATTTTCTTTTGCTCAGCCCTGCGTGTTCCTATATTAATTTTGTTGGACGGTAAGCCATTATTGGCGTTACGGTAATTATTAGTTAAAGTTTTTGTTATTGAAAAATTAAGAAATCTTATAGACTGTTTGTAAACAAAAAAAAATAACTCCGACGGTTGAGAGATCTTTATATCACATATTGAATTTGTTTTAAAAGAGCGGAAGTAGCGCAGAACATTGTACTTATTTCATATAACATTGCAACATCATCGTTAGCGACAGTGTGACCATTACCAACTATATAATATATTATATATATATATATATATATATATATATATGTGTGTGTGTATTTGATAATCATTTTTAATAGTTCAAAATACAAATTTATATTAATTTTCGGTAAGAATATATAAAAAATCAGTAAACTAAATTTATTTAGTTATTGTTATATTTGGTTTTTATTTCATTTTATTTAATTTAATATTATTTCAAGATATATATATATATATATATATATATATATATATATATATATATATATATATATATATAAATATATATATATATATATATATATATATATATTTGTACTTTATTCCTTTAAATGATATTTTTAAAATGACTGATATTTACGATACACGAAATGCGCATATAAGTATAATTATGAACTCGGTACGAAGTTGATGTAAAGAAGGTACATCCAATTTAAAATTTCAGTATAGTATGAATTTACGTCACATTTAATTATGCAGTTTATTAACATTATTTGATTTTTTAATGAATCATGCCGATAATCACGCGTATGTAAGAAATATATATATATTTTTAAATATATAGAATGTGTAATTACATTTAAAAAATACGTCGTCTAGGAATTGCGTATTGTTCAGTTTGTAGAAATTGTAAATAAATTATAATAGTTTTATTTTTTATTTAAATAATGTTTATAATTTGATTGTTTTAGGTGCGTTATGGAATAATTGAATATGCAACGAACGCGATTGATATGATTGCCAGACGTTTGCGGTTGTCATTCTTAAACGTTCAGGCAGCTCAAGAAGCATTGCCTACTATTATTGATATAATGGCTGAAGAATTAAAATGGAGTAAAGAAGAAAAAGAGGTAATTTAAGTCTTTAGTTAAGGTTCATTAATAAATAATTTATGTCACATTTATTTACACGACGATATGAGATCATAAATGAAAACTTATATTTTATTGAAATGGTTTTTTTTTGTCAATATTGTGTATTTAGAATAAAAAATGAACTATGCTCCAAAAAAAAACGCAAATACAAATAAACGATTTTAACAACGTCAGTGATATGAAAGAACCCTGTTAACATTTTCCCTCGCCTTACCTTTTAAAAACATCGTGTAGAAATTAGAATACTTTCGAATTCTCATCATTTCTGTGATCATAGATATAATTGCCCAAATAAGGCGAGAGGCACAATGTATTTTTGGCCGTTTTATTGATAAAACGTTTCCAGGCGTACGACGTGGACGTGATACGGGGCGCGCCCCTTACGGAAAAAACCTCCACATGCTACAGGACAGGTGCTCGTTAAGAACAATTTTAACTCAACAGACGCATGGAAGCAGGAGTGGGACAGATGCAACCCAGATGATAAAAAGCTGGTTGACCAGCCAAACTTCAGACCACCTGGTTTTGAACTACCACGAATAACGTGGACTCGATTGAACCGAATAAGGACCGGTCATGAAGGAACAGGCCAAATGCTAAAGCTGTGGGCCCTTTCCAATATCCAGAAATGCGACTGTGGCGCGGAATGCCAGACTATCGATCATATTGTAACGGAGTGCCCTACGAGAGGGCTCTACAAGGAGGCTGGGCCGAGATAAAGGATCTCACGCACAATGCGAGAGAATGACTCAAACGATTGGACCTGAAGTTATAGGACGAGGTGGATATAGATCCCGTGCCTAGAGACATACGCAAAAGTAAAGTAAGTAATCATTTCTGTAAACAGTTTACAGTAATAGTTCAATCTAGTGTGTGGCTTCTCTTTAATGTTCTGAAAATATTGACGGTTGTATATTTGATATATTACAGAGACATATTAAAAGATTTATCCTGATTGTTATCGTTAGATAATGAACAATTAACGCAGCTAATAAAAATCGTGTAGGAAGTTAACAGTGAAACCTTCATTAATGACCAACCATCGAACAATCTAATGGATGGTACGCAAAATATTTCTTCAGTGAATTTGGCAGAGTTCTAAAATGAATGTAAGACCGCGTTCCGTCAATTAGCTGAGCAAAACAGCGCGTTTTTATTCATGCTTACTGTGTCAGTTCAAAAATTAACGAAATTATGCTTGACAACCCGAGTATAGCTATATGGAAATAGCTTAAAAAAAACATAAAGCCTAAGTCGAATTGTTCTTAAATTCCAATTTTGAATATTTAATTTTAGTCGCTGAAA
This sequence comes from Coronaproctus castanopsis, assembly GCA_032883995.1. Taxonomy (NCBI): domain Eukaryota; kingdom Metazoa; phylum Arthropoda; class Insecta; order Hemiptera; family Monophlebidae; genus Coronaproctus; species Coronaproctus castanopsis. The sequence goes on along the minus strand of CM065054.1, from coordinate 110,743,558 downwards.
TCTGCCTTACAGATAGGAATTGTTTCTGTACATGCCTATATGGAATATCTCACGGTCGTTCGGCTATATGCATAAAAAGTAACATTATTGTACATTAAATATCTTATGGAGAGAAGTACCTACAAGACGCTTCCGATAAAAAAAAAAAAAAGCCTTAGAAAAAATTAAGAATGAAACATTAAATAATTCAATAATTATTTAACTAAATTATCAGCAATTGATAATTATTGTTTACGGAAGTGTACTATAAATATTAAGCAACCGGATAAACATATTCTTCTGATAAGGCACGGAAACAGGTCGTAAGCGAATTGCATCTTGAACGGTCAGTCATCGAAAACCAATTTGAATACACTATGTTTCGTCGATAAATTCTTAACGCAAACATTAAAAATTGCTATAATGATGCGCGAAAAATCGACAATCGGAACTGTGTAACGAGAATTCGGCTGACTCGACCTTTGGTGATGCAACTGTTATCATCCAAAACAACTGTCGATAGTGTACATTTATCGATATAATACAATACGTAGTGACTTGGGTCGCTACAATGTTCTATACATAGCTCAGTCTTATAGTATTCGTAACAGTGCAACGTTGCATTTACTTTTAAATACTGGAGGTTTATTATTTGCGACATAGTTTAAATAATGTAATATTTAACTGAGTCAACATATTTCCGTGTGATATTTGCCTACTACTTTAAATAAATTAATATAATCGGCTATAATTATAAAATACGTCAACCGATATTAATTTAAAAATTACGGTGTAATTAAAAGATAAATATCCGAACAATACAATTTAAATTTATTATTATTTTTTTAAAAAATTGAACGCAAAAATTAACTCGAGACGAACGAATTGTTTTATACCGATAATTAAATATTTATAAGTTGTTAAAGTTATTTAACATTTTTAGTCGCACATTATCAATTTTTTACACGCGATTGTTGAAATAATTAAAGAAAACGATTCAAGAAGATGAAAGCATACAGTAATATATATATATATATAGTGTATTTATATTGGTTTTTCGAATACCAACGATGGAAACGATGAAAAGGAAGTTAGGCGGCGAACTGGGATGGCCAAATGCATAGTAACAAAACTAAATAAGATATGGATGGACCATTCTATAAATATAATGGCAAAAAAGATTTTAAATGGGCGCTTCGGTGTTTTCGATAGCGTGTTATGGTTCCTGCGAGTTATGGATAATAACAAAAGCGATACATAGAAAACTAGAGGCATTTGAAATGTGCTTCTATAGGCTACGTTGATGATTTCACGGAGAGAACATCGGACGAATATGTCAATACTACAATTTAGGATGGAATAAAAAGATAGATTAAAAAGAAGACGTCTACAATTTTTTGGACATATCGTAAGACGATACGGGTTAGAGAAGATTATGTCACAATGAGTAATTCCAGGGAAGAGAAGACATCCACCGACTCGTTTTATAGATTACATACAAGAGATGACGAGGATGTCAACTAATGGACAGTATACAAGATAGGAATAAATCGATCGCAAAAACTACACGATTGGTCACGACATTTGTAATCAGATAACGAAGAGAAGATATTTAAATATTCTGTATTGAATGTGACTTATTATGAAAATAGACGAATTTAATCATTAAAAGTTTAAGTATCGTACAGGGAATACCGCGATTGAAAGAGTTTAAAAATTCACTTTTTATTTCCCGTTCTCACCGAATCAACGAAAATTCATTTTACTTTTTTATTTTTTAGATTTGTTGTGATATTAATGTTATCATGTCGGATAAAAATGTTTTTATCATCAATTTGAGTTTAATTTCATTGGGTTTTCCTTGATATTTCCAGAAACAACATAAGCAAGCTGTCGAATTTTTAGCTGGTGAAATGGGTTATATGGTGAATCGAGCGTCTCGTGACAAAATTCCTATACATTTGACCAAGGAAGAAATACAGCTTTATATTAAACGATTTCAACTGATCGACAAAGATCATAAGGGTTATGTTTCAATAAATGATATCAGAAGAGCTCTTAAGGTACTTCATATTAATTTACAAAAAATCATTGCTTTTACATATCAAATTATATATATATATATATATATATATATATATATATATATATATATATATATATATATATAAATAATCCTTTTTAATTTACAGGTGTTCACGTTATTTCGTCATGTAATTTTTGATTACCTTGATAAGTTGAACTGCCAATTTATTTTACTTATCGATATTATTTTTCTTTTTAGAGTGAAAAAACATGTATCTATCAACTGTAAAATGATCAGTTTTTCTTCGGAATGTATATATTTTTTCATCACAAATCAATTTCCTTACAATTTAAAAATTATGATTTTGAACAACTTTTTTTATTCTACTCCGTGTTTTTTTTTTTTTGTCTACGTATAGCACTGACCAGTTTCGTTCTAGATTCTTAATTTTTATATAATTATACACATGCGTCTATTATATTAAATACAGATCTTATTATCTGTAATAAATTTATATAACATTTTTGCTGCATATGAGCACGGTTCTGCTAATATTTGGCAACAAATGGCATTGTTCCATACTGTGCAATGCACACCGAAAAAAAAAAAATGTTCACGAACACAACTTTAACAGGTTCAAATCAATAATTTTCATTCTAGCTAGATGATCTGTAGTTCGCATGTGATCCATTCTCATTCTTAACATGATTTTTATGTAGCTGTTTTTACCCATTTAAAACCAAAGTAGCTTTGGAATATTCGGCTGTATACTGTAGTGATTATTTCCTGTGGTTGTAGATATCAATTTATATTTCTTATTCCACGCATCACACACTTTTTGCTTAATCCAAGTAACATATGCAGTCCATTCGATCAATTATTTCATATATCTGACTTCTGATTAATGTGTCTACTATTTCATTTCTAATTATCCCTGTATGCGATGGTATCCACTTGAAGTGTATCTCGTTATCACGTTTCTGTATATCCGCTATTGTTTTCCTAATCTGGCAAGATATATGAGATTCGACGTGTTTTCATTTCTTACTCTCATTGAATCACTAACGATTAGGATTTTTTCTTTATAGTATCTTTTAATATGTATTAGTGCTTTGAATATGGCTAGGAGTTCTTTGTGTATACTGTTAATGGATTATAATGTTTGCATTATTTTGGATTTAAATAAAGTTATCAAACAGGTTGGCTGCTTTCCAGATTGAGTAATTATATAAATTAATAACGTGTTTTTTTTTTCAAATAGCATTATCGATATGTAAAACGCAATATATAGATTGTTTATTAAATGAAAACCGTGGAATATTTGTTATTAATTTGTGCTGTTTTATTTTGAAAATGTTACTTCGTTGATACGTTAATTTTATTTACAAAGAAGAACCGATATCTGTAGAATGTAATTGTATTCTTCTTATTTAAATATCGTATCCATTACCGGACGTAGACATCACAATAATGTTGATTGGACGGGATGGAACAACTGTTTAACTGAACTGCAGTGTGCTGTTTTATGTTGTCTATCCATTCAGTTTTCCTTCTACCTGGTCCTCTTTTACCATTAATCTTCTCTTGGAGCATGACTTTTAATAGCCCATATTCTTGTCCTCTGGCCAAGTGCCCGAAATATTTGATTTTCCTGCTCCATATCGTGTCCCGTAGCATGCGTTTAGAATTTGTTACATTTGATACCTTTTTCGGTCCATGATATTCGTATCATTCTTCTGTGAATCCACATCTCAGTCTCTTTCACACTGTTTTTTGTTTAGTGTTGATATTTCTGTACTTATATGGTAGTATAGAGTAAATATAACATTGGACCAGTTTCCGCCGAGTTTTCAAATTAAGGGTTCTATAGCGTAGTGAGTTTTTCATTTTGTTAATGTGTCCTCATCTAGTTTTTATTTCCGTATCTGCATCCAAGTCGTCAGTCCTCAAACATGCAAGATATTTGAACCTTATCTATTTTCCCTCCATCAATTTTGATGGGTTTATTTCGAATTTAATTTCTACTTACAGTCATCTATTTAGTCTTTTTCGCATTTATTTTAAGACTGAACTTTCTACCAATTTCGTTCAATATATCGAGCACCTTCTGTAGATCACCAGCGTTTTTAGCAAAGATTACTTCAGCATATCCCGAATAAAAAATTTAACGGCACAACCTATTATTAATAAGTACGCACGAATTATTGTACTTTATTTGATTTACAACTGATGGTAATATCTTTCGGACCGAATTTTCTATCTGTAAGAAGTTTTTATTATACTCGTTAATTTTCATTCGTCACTGTTGAGTTTGTGCGAATAATTTATTTAGTAAATTTTATCGGGTCTTGTCGACGGGGATGCAATAATGGCTGTCGCCTACCTTTACAAATGCGATTACTTCTATATTTTCATATATATTTTAGTATCAGTTTTCATAAGTAGCTTGGAAATGATGACGTAATAATAAGTTTCGTATATATAAAGTCTTTTCGTCGGAAGTTTCGGATAGTGTGTTCAGTTGCGTTAAAAATATAATGGTCGATGATCACTTATTTACACGATTGTGGTTTTAACATTTTAATCGTAATTACAGGTATTTTTTCAGAATTCATGTAACGATTGCTTTATTTTTTTATTATTTTTTTTTTTTTTAGGCGGAGTTAAACTTTACTTAAGTATATAGATCAACTAAAAATACACGGATATATTTTATACAGCAGCAGAAATTAAAGTCGTAGCGAAATATCTTACAAATTTGCGTATTTTTTTTTACACATTTCATAATTATCCTTATTTAGAACGTAATTTATCACCGAAAGGGATTTTTTAATGCTGTCGATTTCTGAAAATGTAATCAATTAACCGATTCCGGGGAAATCGAATCGATTCGAAAGTTGATCGACTCAAATTCACGCAGTTTTTTTAATTTTATCAACATATAAACAAAATTCGACGCTTAAAAAATTGAGTTTATTTAACAATTCAACATATTAAAATTTAAAATATGAAAAAAAAAAAATTTAAAAACAATATTCTAAATTTCGATAAAGAAATATCAATTTTTTTGCCTTATTGGGCGAAATCCCTCTGTGACACAGATGTGCCTGAAATGCACAAATATTTTTTAACCAATTGTAAATGTAAAACGCGTATATTTGGCATTATATTAAAAAGTTATAATAATATTTAATAAATGGAACAAATGCCCTCTCCATTTATGAAAGTAACTAATAATATAAACTGGTAAATAATAAATATACAAGATGAAAATAGTATCGATGGTCAGACAAAAAACCATCGCAAATGAAAAGCGGTAATTTAAAAAATAATAAGTTTAATTATATAACGAATATGTAATATCAAGTAATGGAAACGAAAGCAAACAAATTATGACGTTATGAGAATAATACATTATGTTTAATGCGTCGATGCTTATACTTAGTATAATACTTAGTTCCATATGGGATTTCCTATTGCTGGAAGTAAATTATTACGGTGCACACAACTGAGAAAAAATGTTTGGGATAGTTTGAGGATATAGTCTTTTACATATGGTATCTGCAGAGCACTATGCATATATGAAATTTTAGTGTATACGGGAACATTGAGGATACATCTAAGACATCGATTTTGGACTAATTGCAGTCTATTAAAACTAGCATTTGAGACTGAAGACCAAAACTGGACAAGAATATGTTAAAATAGGCTTAATGATTGATTTGTAGATTATTAATTTATTATTAATATTTAAGTAAGATTTATGTTTGAAAATAGGATAAATTGAACAGATTGCTCTGTTTGTCTTCAATGATGCATGGTCAATATGCTTAGAAAACGTTAGTCTCTTGTCTAAAATGACACCAAGATAGCGTATCTGGTCAGACCATTCTATATCAACGCCACTGACATGAAGTGCTTTCGTTTTGGAAGGATTAAGAGCAAATTTAGAAAAATACTTAATTACACGATCAACACCGGATTGTAACCTATTGCTGATAGTACTTGGCCTGTAGGAACTGCAGTACAAGACTCATATTGTGACTCATCGGTTTCTCAAGCGTAGAACGACGACGACGATCTGGTCTGTCAACTGATAAGGAAATATGTCATTTCTCTCGGTATTCGTTATTGTCTCTATAAACTCGATCAATCAACTCATTCATTTTGACGAATCGATTTTTAACAAAAATAAATCGATTAACTTCAGAATCGAGTCGAATCGAAAGCACGCATTTTTTTATATATAAAATTTCTTAATTTTTACATTGTTGTTTTTAAAATTTTTTGTTTTTAAAACTTTTGTTATCAAGTCGTGTTTACTTAAATTTTTAAATCGTTGAATATTCAACTTTTTTTTTTTTTAACGTATCGTTTGTATAATAAAAATGCGATTCGATATTGCATGTATCACATTTTATCAGTCTTCTACTAATTTGAACCTATTTTGATTTATCTGATTTTATTTTTCGAATAGAATTTTGGCGAGGAGGTAAAAGGTGAGGAACTTCATGACATCTTACGAGAAATCGATACGAACATGAACGGACAAGTTGAACTTGACGAATACTTACAGGTATGTGTATGTTTTTAATCGTTACTCATTTTTTTAATTATATAAAAATAGTGTAAAATTGTTGAAACGATTATTTTTCGATATGCCCGAAAAAAAAAAAAAATAAATAAATAAGTGGCTGGTGATTATTTATACTTGGTATTCGTCGTTGAATTCCTTGCTCTTATTTAATAATTAATTTTAAAAAGGTTTAACAAAGATGGAGAAATTTCTGAAAGAAAATCTTAATGATCAAGAAAATCAATCGTCCATACTCCAGTAATAAATGTTGAAAAATGCAATTTTATATACTGTCAGAATTTAACCGTATGATTGTCTATTTTTGACGGATTAGAGACATATTCAGACGCGAGTCAGGAGATTAATTTCAGTTATATTATTTATTCTCATAAAAATAGAAATAAAAAAGATCCTTAATGTAAAAACTAGTAATATGTTGACCATTTTTAATGAATATTTGATTTGTCAGATAGTACATGATGTTTTTCTTAATTCGATTACTTCAATCAATTTCGTTGTGGGTTGGGAAACGCGTATACGTTATTTCGTTGTGTATGTGCTGAAAACGAAAACATTTTGGTAATCGCCACAAGTTTATGCGATCGTTTTCTTTGTGAAATTTGTACGAACTAGTGAGTTTACTAAATGAGTGAATTTTTTTTTTTTGGTTAAACGTCTTCAAGTTTCACATCTTCCCTGCGCCCCGAGACACAGAAGTTTTTTTTTGAGTAGTATAAAATGATATTTAATTAATTTATTTTTTTTTTTTTTTAATATAATGTGGAATGTAGTGATTTTTTTATAAAAAATCAATTGAAAATTAGTTAAATCACTATTTATTTTCTTATAGAAAACACAAAGCTTTATTTACGCCATTATCAAGTGAAACATCTTTAAAAAATTATAATTTTAAAAATATAAATTAAATATAATTACTTAAAAATATTTGACGGTGATTGTGAAAATATACTCCAAAAATGCTGTTCTACTTCTGTCTATTTTTTGAATTGTTGAAATTTAACATCAATATATTTGTTTATTAATTTTGTTTTTTTATATTAATTTTTTATTCAATATTATTTTCCAGATTCTGTAAAAGTTGTATAATTATTTAATATCGAGATGTCTGCGGTATAAACACTATAGAAAGACCAATAACATTTCTTTATGAAACTCCAGCTCGAATAATTAAGTTTTATTTGTTTCGTTTCCGATTTGTCCTCGTTATTAGCTCTGGAAAGTCGTTTAACAAACGAATATTTTTTGACGTTTCTGTAATTATGTTAATTTTGAAATAAAACCCGCATAGAGCAAGAGGATAGATATACTTTTCGTTTTTAATTTAACTTAATTAAATCAAATCAAATTAATCAATATTTTAAAAGGAAAATTGTTTAACGTACATTTTAAAATTAACCATGTCACACGCTGTAAACAGTTTACTCTTCATCGAGTTTCGTGTTATATTTTTTTGCGTTTATCGTACATTTCTGTCGTTATAGTTTTGGTCGAATTTTACGAATATTAATTTCTTTTATTTTTCTCTTAAATAAATAAATGAATAAATAAAAAGTGTATTTCGAAAAATGAAAATAATTATGCAATACTAAAATAAAAATTTGCGCATCCTGAAAAAAAAAATCTACGTATACCGCAAGTGTAGTAAGCATATACAGTAATACAGCTAAATAGATCACACGTCTTACAGTTTTCTATAAAGCTGAGGACGAAAACTCTGGAATAATAAAATTGACGGTACTTTTATTTATTTATTTTTATTATTATTTAATTCGATTATTCGCGCATTATTATAATATATATATATATATATATTTTAGAGTAAAATTTAAACAACTTGTGTATACTTGATAGATGATGTCTGCTATAAAATCTGGACATGTTACTTATTCTCGTTTCGCTCGTATGGCTGAAATGGGAGAAGAACATCACGAACAAGAAGTGTTGAAGAAACAAATATCTGTCGAACGTAGTGGCGGTGGACTTTAAACAATTTTTACGTTTTTATTAGTTTGCCGAACATTTGCAAGCTCTTCTTTCGAAACATACGTTTATTACGTATCTATACGACTTTTACAACAAAAAAACCATAAAAGACGTCACCGCGTTGTTGTTTACGTTTTCCTAATTATTAAGTATTAACTTTCAATGTCTAATATTACATTAGCAGTTCACTCTGTAGCTTATTGGCTTTCGATGTTAGTCAAAATTATAATTAAATAAATCGTATCTTTCACGCGAACAGTTTGTTCTTTTCATTATGGGAATTTTGAAATTATATTACAAAAACAACTATAAGAAAGAATAATATATAAATTCGCGTCGGGTAATTATTAAATTTAACCTTCTAAAGATTTACATTTGTCAATTTTGTAGTTATAACTAACAAAAAATTTTGCTAATCGTAATTATAAACGGTGGATGTTGAATTTTTCGAAAGTACATTTGTTAAATTCTGTAAAATTCGCTTTTCCTAAAATTTGTTATTTGTCTACGTTATTAACCCTTCCAGTCGTACATCTTAAAATGTTGACACGAAACTATAAATCAGTTGTTTCTCCCTTTTTATTAGATGAATTATAGATAATTTTCGATGAATTTATATAGATATGTTTAAAATTGGGAGGACATTTTACGTCAACCAGAAAATAAAACATTTAGTTCGAATTATAAAAGTTCATGTACCATATAGTGGATATCACGACTGAAATGATTAAAGTAGCATGACCCAAATTTGGGAACACTATCGGCGAAAGGTTTAAAATGAGATCGTTAGATTGAAATAGATTTGTAATAAAGTGTAACATTCGAAAATTTACACCATTAGATATGAGATGACTATCGATCGGTATTTCAAAAGGTGCACTCTATTTTCAAAGATATTAAAAATTTTATAAGTAGCGCAATAAAGTTGACGTATCGGAGAGTAGTGATTTTACGAATTAAAGTTAATTATTATTAAAAAAAAAAAAATATGTTTATTAACGCAAAGCTTTTCGACAATCACGTCATTATCAAGCATGAAAAGCTTTGCGTTAATAATAATTTTTTTTTTTTAATATAGTGATTAACTTTTGTTTTATTAAATCATAATAAAGGTTCGTCATTTCGAGAAGTACACTTTATTTTCAACAAATGGTATAGAAATTTTATAAATAGCGTAATAAAATTGTATAACAGTCTGAAGCCAGAGAAGAAATATTATAGAATAAAAATGCGAAGGAAGTTCTATAAACTGTTATCGTATGTATTATCAATTAATATAGAACTTTAAATTAAATATTTTAAAACGTGAAATTACGTTCGAACTTGATAGATTAGTAAGGTACGCGAGACTCTAGTTATCGCGATGAAACGTTATGTATTTAAAAAGTTATTTTCAGCAAAACTGCGTTTCATCTATTAATAACTTTTAACTTTTCGAGCGGACTTGCACCACTAATCATCAGAATTGAACTCTAAATCACCAAACCTCTGTGTCAGCTTCTTTTACAGGTACTTCTTAATCGGAATTTTATATTCTCATGGCCTATAATCATCGGTTCTTCTATCATCGTTTTATACATCGGAGGTGTAGCTTATGGTTCGTATTTAATAGTGTGAGTTTGAATCAATGAGCCAGTATAGTTCTTTAGTTTCATTCTTTGTTTCATCCTGACATAGACTTCCCGAGTCTTTTGTCTACGTACATTCTAAGGTACTTTGCAAAAGATGCCTGTTGATGTTTGTATCATGATAATGCGCTTGTTTCCTCGATCGGTAATTACGATTCCACGCAACTAAAATTTATGGATACTAAGTATAAACACATTAAGCATAATTTATTATAAGCTCGCTCAACCTTAATTATGATTTTGTAAATGTTTAACCTTTTCTCCTTTCGTTTTCCTTTTTATGTTGCAGATTTTTATATAATTTTTCCTCCTACGATTGTATGTATATACATATAATTCATAATTAACTTTCACTTATAGTAATTTTGTTTATTGCGGTAAGAATGTATCCTGTACACAACTACTTGTAAATCGTCTCTAAATTTGTACAGCAAGAGGTTACTATATCAAACAATTCTACTTTCCATCCGGTCATATGGCAAGTGTGGTGGTGTGTGTTTCAGTTTCCAACAGAGCTATCATTCAGCGTCAGTAGAATAAAATTCTTCGGACGCTGACTAACGCACGATGGTTGCAGCGGAACAATAATATACATTATGATCTGAACATTCAACAAGTTAATGACATCATTCACAACTTTGCAGTCAAACATGAACAGAGAATGCATGGCAATAAAGAAGTTAAACGATTACTGGACACTGCAAATGATGTGAGACGTCTTAAGCGAACACATCAATTGGACCTAATTCATAGTTAAATAATAATTATAGTTCTATTGAACCCCATGTTCATAATTAATATTTACTTAATATTAGTGTAAACTGATCACTGGATCAGCGTACATTAAATTATCAATGTTACATTATTTAACCCATAGGTTAAGATTGTAGTAGTGTAACTGCCTTCCTAAAAGGCAGTTATTTATATATATATATATATATATATATATATATATATATATATATATATATATATATATATATAATTTCTTGTTAACAACATAAGTTGTATGTAACTTTTCTAATAAAATATTTTTGTTCATTGTAATTTGCAGTAAAATGTATTTAGTGTTGTGTTAAGTAAAAATTTGTTTTGGTAGGAAGTTTGGGAAACTTTTTATATCAATCCGAAGAAACCAAATACGGTACGTAGTAATCATTAATTTACTTTTATGAATTTATTACAAAAGTTATATATAATTTAGCTGTAATTTTAATTAATTTAAAACGCGTTGTGTTCTACATTGAGACGATGCTATTTGGCACACAGTGAAACATGCATTGTACCTCACTGTGAATGATTTACAATTTTATTGCGTCTCCATCGTTTGAACCTTTTTATTTTATTTTTTTTTTTAAACAAAAGAAAAAGAACGTTATAACTTTACGATACGTTCATACATATTAGTTTAAAAGATGCTTTACATACTACCATTCACTTTGTATTTACAAGAAAAACTAAAATTACGTCTAGAAATCGAAATCTGAAGTCAAATATTGAAACCTTTAGTTCCAAAACAATGATCGTAAGCAGTGATGATAGTGGAATAGGGCTGTAGCATTAGAAGCGCAGCAAAGAAAAACAAAGTTGCAAGATAGGAGTTCATAGAACCGTTAATTACTGGATATTTAATTTTAAAAATTAAATAATGATTTGTGCATCTCTTTTCGCAGTGACCTTTTGTTTTCAAAATTAATTATGAAGACAACTAAGAAAGTTATTCAATAATATATAAAAATTAATCTAAATTTTAGAATAATACGCCGCTAAGTACTAAAAATATAAATAGGAGTTAAATATGTATTTTTTCTTTTTTATTTAGGACACCAAATTTTGAATGTACAGGCAAACAAGAAAAAAGTGTGTTTTAGCAGAACTACAATGGCGGAACTCGGACGTTTGTAGTTTGTCTCGTGTAACTTCCTCCAATAATAATGTTATATATATATATATTTTTTTTTTATAACTTAGAAACTGCTATGTGAGATATTCAGAATTTGGAAATAGCTCGTGAATGTATAACTTTGATGAAACTAGTTTGAAATAGCTGAAGAAAATCGACAATTCCCAGAAATTTAGACGAATGAAAAGACGGTTAAAAGATAAAATCTCGAATAAATTAGTTGGGGAAAAAAAAATAACTTCAGAAAGCATAAAATGAAATGAAACGTACATAAACAGTAGAATTATTCGGCAAAAAATGGAAATTTTCTATTTGGAAGTCATCACGAGGGTAGCAATAATAATGCACTTATTTCGAAGAGTTAAATTAGTAGTCAGCGGTAGACGATTATATCTTGGTACGATTTAATCTAAATCGAAAAATTGTTAAATCTCACATTATATTAAGAAAATAAATTACCCATTAGGAATAACTGATTTTGAAGCTACTTACGATGAAATAAAGTAGCTGTAGCAAATAATAAATCACATTTTATACAGCTGCATTTACTAATATCGCGTTAATTGACAAAAATTATATTACCTCAACCTATGATGCTTGGTAAAATTAAGACTCTATTTAACATTTTATTGCGCGTCCCATCTTTTTGTTCTTTTAAGTTTTTCTGATTACTACGATGTTGCCGATATTTTACAGTATACTTGCTCCATCGCTTAGCTTACTTCCTCAGATTTGGTATCCATCACAGACTCTTGGGTAGCCTACGATTGGTCTTTATGGTTAGCCAATTCTTCCACCTCGCGGTATTATCTCGCTGCCTCTCTTATCCCTCGGTATTTCAAATTACCTACTGCAGATTTATTGTCGTCATCATCCGTTTCATTGTAGTCATAATCAACTTCCGGCGCATTTATTTAAGGCTGACATTTGTAATTTGCTCCCGTCCATCCAATAAACATATTATTTCTGATAAAAACCACATTTTCTTTAACTGCCGCGTCCTCCTTTTTTTTACATTACTTCATTAATTTATTCCGACGGCACGACATCCAATTTCCTCCTCTTCCTTTTTAAATTTCTAACCGGGAGCCATATTGACGTCTAATAAAATCTAACCCCAATCGTTAGCGGGTTGTAATTGCTACTTCGCAGTATCCAAAGACACACACACACACACACCAAAAAAAGAAAAAAGAAACCTAAGACGGCCTAAGAGTCTGGCCTGGTTTTTAAATACTTATTCGCGTCTTAATCCGAATTCTAATTCCTTTTAGTTTTGTCATTTCTTATGTTTATATTTTTACGATTTACTGAAAGATTGTTTTGGCGTTCAATTTGATACAAATATGTTGTAGTTTTTCCTTATTCATGAATTTTATATTCGGATTTGAATGTGCAGTCGTCTTAGAAATTAACGAAATGGATACAACAGATTGGATCCTATTGCGTCGTTTGAGTAGTCTTAAAATTGAAATCTGTAACTAAATATATTTGAATATAATGGTGTGAGATTTTGATTTTTTTTTTCTCTATTACTATAATATTTATAATTATATGAGTAATTATTAGATCACTAAATAACTGCTTAATTTCTATAATAATAGAGTCAAATGAGCTACTATTTCTTCGATTTAATAACTTAATCTCCATAACACTTGCCTTCAATTGTAATGCAACTACACGCATACGGAACGTACCGCATTTCATTCTCGAATTAATTCTTGTACTTTTTGACATTTTTGTTACCTATAGTATTATGATTTTTTATTTTATTTTAATCTTTTTATATTTATATATGTATTTTTGACAACTAAACTAAAATAAAAAATACTATTGTTTGATTATACTACAGGCATTGTAAAATGAACATAATAAGTACTTGTTACTAAATAAATAAAAATCGGTTATTAGTTATTTAATTTTTCTGTATGTGTATAAGTTCTTAATAAAAAAATAATATATAAAAAATATTGATACCAAATAGATATAAAATATATTGTTTCATGTTACACAGATATAATTTAATCCGCTTCTTCTTCCATCAGATAAATACGATGTAATGTGTTCTATACACTAACCGAAATAATATACGAATTTATTCCGGCAATATTTAGGAGTGAAAAAATTGCTACTAGAATAAGCACTTTTCATGTCATCCGCAATATCCACACCCGATTTAGTGTCATTATAAAAAGTGGTTATTTTGGATTTATGTCCTACAGAAATAGTTTTATCCTTTATTTCATCGCCTTCGATATGAAAAGTTGAAAGTGCTAATACAACTTTGTTTCGGCCCATAGGATACAAGAGTACAGTTTTTTCTAAACGCAAATATACTAGAATCTACAGAACGACTTTTTACTTGTTTCATAAACGGTGGTATCTCTGTTTTATTTTTCCCTACTGCCATCAGTTTGATCATTTTCCAATATGTCTAGCGTCAATGAAAGTGAAATGAACCAATTATCAAATATTATATACCGACCACTTCCCGATATTGGCTGGACAAGTCGTTTTAAAATTTTATGGGGCTGTTTTCACATTTGTATGGACCTTCCGGCTGTTTCCCACAATATAATTGCACATTGTTATTTTTGCATCCGTTAGGGCAAATATTTTAATCCCATATTTGGCAGGTATCGATACACTGCCGAAACCTACATCGTCCTCTGAATGCGTCAAGCAAATCGTTACTCTGTCAGATAAACTGTAACATTTCTTGCAGTTTGCGTTGAATGTATAAGTTACCTAACTGCTGTTATTTTGTCCATTAATTTTCGACCATTTCTGGAAGAAATATCGACAAATCGTAAAAATTTAAAACGATTGATACCCATAGTGAATTTGAAATATTTTATACCGGTTCCATCATTTTTCCAGAAATCCAAAAGGCTATTTGTGAAACCTTCATAATTCCTCCGATAAAAATGAAGAGCTAAACGTATCTTCAGTTTAAGAACATCAATATCAGCATCACCAGGTCTAGAAACAAACAGATGCTATATAAATATCTGTAAATTTGACAAATTCTTCTAATATACTGTCTGGAAAAAACAACGGAAATGCATTTATTGAAGTATCAGCACTTTCAGCTAAAGGAAGAACACCAGAAAGGCAACGAAGCAAATTACAATGATGTTTATCCTATTTCGGTTTGTTCTAGAACGCCATTCGGTAGTTCTGTCTTGTCCAACAAAAGAGGGTACACTACTAACCATCTTCATCATCCGATTGCTTACTATTTGAATTGTTTCCACTTTCATCGAGGATATCTTCGATGCTATCGAGAGAAACTAACAATTCGTCTTCCTCTTGCTCAAGTTGACGACGTATTTAATTATCAGTTCAGACATTTTCTGTGGATAAAATTACATAAAAACGAAGGCGTAAAACACGTATTCTCATTTCTGCACATTCTAACTTATATTTACATCTTAAAGTGGAAACAAACTGTTAAAAATGAAGTAATGATAATTATTATACTGAAATGTTACCCGATGTGAAATTATAAAACGTCAATGCACACGCACTGAATCTTAGTGCGGAATATCAAAATACTAAAATTGGGGAAAAGTATCCTAGTAGCCACGAAATGAGTGATAACACAAATCACATTTGCATAAAAACGACTAGTGAAGAAATTTTTTTTGCCGGAAATGACTTTTTTACAAAAAAAAAAAAAAAAAAACGGAAAAAGGAAATTACTAAAAACAGATTGTTGTAGAGGTAACGACACAAATTTTAAATTCTTGGCGGGGTATATTTTTCATCACTAGTCGCTGTTATACAAATGTGATTTGTGTCCCAAAAATAGTGTTAAAAAAATTACTTTTAATGTAACGAAACTAAAACAGACAACTAAATTATTAAAAACAAGATAATAAAATATAAAATAATATACCTTATGAGAATATAATCCTCATTATTGATCTCCTCATAATATGCATCTTTCAACATTTTTCGAAAAAATTCAATTTTTGCAACCGTGTTTCCAAATTTAATAAATCATCGAAACATAAAACTAGTTATTAAACACGTTATTTATCGTATATTCCTCGTGGAATAAAGCAATAAACTTCCAATCCCTTAACCGGTTTAATAAATGGTGTTCATCATAGCACAGAATATAAAAGTCAAATGCGTTTTCCATAACTTAATGAAGTATAATTAATCAGAATAAACTAAAACACATAAATAATTAATGAAAATAATAAAAGTAATTAAATAAAATTAAAAAAAAAACACTTAATAACGTAAGAACAATAAACGAACGCCAGACAGCAAAAAAACGCATTATACTGTAATTATGTAATCTACAGTAATCGTCATATTTGAGTCACTAACCGCCATTTTGTGTCCCAATGATTTAAATTAGCGAAAAGAAGCTTTATTTAAATTATATTAATTTTTTTAAAACAAAATTTAAACAAATTGTTTAAATATTATTTGCAATTCATTTTAAAATTTAAGAATCGTAAAACTTAATATCTCGTCCTGTTGGGCAGCCGATCAAAGTGAGGTGTTCTCATCAGTTTAATATCTGATACACTGCATGTTACCTTATCTAACCTTATATATAAATATGTAAAATTAATTTTAAAAATAATAAATATTTAAATTATAATCGATACTCGAGAACTCCAATCGATCAATCGATAATAGATACAATCGTAGAATATTCGTATCGTTTGTTTATTATAAACATTAAACTTTGAAAAGAAGTATAATTTTTTTCGTATTTTAATTAAGTGCTTTTAATAAACATATTTAGTAATTTTAAATAGAATATACGATAAATTACGGGGTTAATACGTTTTTTGTTTCGATCTTGTTGATTTAGTAAATTTCGAAACTCGGTTCCAAAATTTAAATTTTTTCGTACATTTTTGACCGCCGACGAAAAATTATTATCAATAGTCGTTTTCATGCGAATGCAATATGTATACTAAAAATTGTTAATTTTGGAGTTACTTGAAGGAATTCACAAACGGTACCTAAATTAAGAATTAAGAATAACTAGTTAGCTACAACACAGCGACTGAACTCCCAAACGTGTTTTGCTATTACCATTTTGGTTCCGAAAATGCGGACTCACACTTCAGTGCGCGTGCCATAGATGGTTAAGATTGTAAATGTAATTACTTTGATCATGCTATATTTGGTTTTATTAACATTTGTTGTAACATTATGTTCATATTAAACGAATTGAAGAGTATCTGCGTATACGCTAGTAACGTGATTAGACGTTCCTTTGTTAATTATATGAATAAGCGGACATTGTTGCTGCTAGAATTTTTTGAACGCGAAACCGATTTATTAATAAAATAAAACAATATATTAATAAACTCGAGTTTACGTTTCAAGCAACATAATTATTTTATCTAATTATGAAAATAGTTTTAAACATTATATATTAATATACTTCTGATTTTATAATTTTACTAAATTCTCATAGTTGCTGGAAAGAACCAAATACATTATGTATTTTTATAGTAAACTGTTTTAAATTTGTTAATGTATACAGAATATAAAAATAATTCAAACGATGTGTACATATCTATAGCCAGATATATTTAACAATTACTACTGTAATTTTGTCATAATATGGACGTTATAATTAGTTTAATTTGAAATAACCTTTAATATTCGTCTCAATGTGACAAGGATCTATTGAATTTGGCTGATTGTTCTTGATTATTAGCTTAAAAAATTAAAGTTGTCTACAATTTAGTAACCAGCGATTGTTGTAATCGTGCATTTTTTCCCAATATTATTGAATACAATGAATATTACTTATATTTCGTCGAGTCACTATGTGTAAATATTACATTTATATACTAATATAAAACGCTTATCGTAAACGGCAATTTTTTAATACTTCGACGCGACTTAAACTGCATGTTTATCAAATAAAAGTTAAGTTGTATTGAATATGTGAATACTTTCATTTCCAAGGTTTTACCGTAAAATAGTAATGAATAAAAGGTAAGTAAGTTTCGTTATCGAAGTAAATATGAAAGATTTTTATTCACTTAAAGAATAAGGAAATACGGAAAGCTGAACACATTTTTAGTACTGTAAGCGAAGAAAAAAAAATAAAATACAAACAAAACTGAAATTGTATATTCGTATTTATATTTAATACACAAGATTGGTCACAATTTTCCAATAAGATTAATAGAAGCATCTTAGCTGGATGAATCGTTTAATCGTTCATTATATTTAAATAGTTTTGATAGTAAGAAATTTTACTCGTTAAAATCGATCGAGGGAATCACTTTCGTTTGATCATCTGCCTAACATATCGGTCGTGCAGTAATTTATATAATATTTTTTCATGTGTCACGGCTCAATTAAAAAACTTATTAATTCGATGTTTTTCATCTCAGACCATCATTCGTACTTTTCCGCTGTTAACATTATATTATTGTTTCCTATAAGTTTAGAATCTTGAATCAATTTAAAACAACGAGGTGTAAGTAAATATATGATTATTTAATCGATTTTCATTTTTTGGTTATTTCTTAATTTAAAAAAAAAAAAAAAATAATAATAAAAATACTTTTTTCTCTTTAACAACGACCATCAAATAGATGTACTTCGTCGTATAATGTATTAGCTTGTAAAAGTCAGATAAGTTAACTACAATCGTTGAAAGTTATTTAACAGTCTAATAATAAATATTAACTATTTATTACAACATCTTAAAACACTTGTGATAAAGTGTCAGTTGGAATAAATGATTAAAATATGGCCAACGATTTATATTCATTTTATTCATTAACCGTGTAAGTGTTGCATAACTTTATCGGTAAGAGAATTTTACATTCAGCCAGTAAAGCTAGTATCCGAAAGCTTTGAACATATTATCGATGTCATGTACCATATAAGGAAAGATTGGATCAAAATCAAACACACTAATATCATTGTCATAAAAATCGTATTTTACAAGAGCAAACTACGATAATTCCAAATTTCCCGAAGTAGAGCCTGAACTGAAAAAATCTTTGCTAAAGCATTGTATATACTTCATTATAATATAGTGTTTCAAAAATTAAAAATAATAAACTAGTAATAATCTTTTGAAACACCTAAAGAAAACCATTTATGTTTTAAGGTTGATACGTTGTTGTAAGCATTTAAATGTCAAAAAATAAGAAAGCTTTTAAGTAAAAAATGTTACATATTTTTTTCATACAAAATTATAATCAAACAACAATTATAAAAATATTATTAGAGTATAAAATAAGTAAAGGAATTAGTACTACATGGAACAAAAGAAACTAGTAGCTTTTATTTATGACAGAATAAACACACACACACACACACAATACACATTATCAGGAAGAAGATGGAAATAGATGAGTCTTTAGTTTACATTTATTTAATGGAGTGTATGGTTTAGAGTGATCAGAATATGAATTTTTAGCTTGTAATACGAAATTCAAATTATACGTCGTATTAACTGCATAATACACATTCGCATTAGGCGGCAAAACCATTTCTGTAACACAAAACAATCAATTTTACTTATATAAAAATTTCAGCAATATAATGTAGCTCGTTATAATGCTAATATATAAATACTAACATAATTTGCAAGGCTACAAATTCAAATTATAGAGGAAGCAAATGTTTATGAAGAACCACAAAACTGTTAAATCTTCATGATTGATTTTCATACATTCACGTTTTGTTTTTTTCAGTGTTAACCGTGTTAATTTTTGTTTTATTACGTAACGTCTCGAAAACAATTACAGTTATCATTTTCAAACTGAAAACAGTTGTGGATGCGTAACGCATGTTTATACAATTACGCGTAGGAGAAGGCAATATAGACTTAATGTCTAGATTTTAGATAAATAAGTTCCCTGCTATGGGCACGTTCGTTTATCGATGTTTTTATCATTATTATGTGAGAGACCGCAGTTGTTTATTAAACTAGCAGATACTGTTTTTATTGTTAACCTGTATTTTTCACTCGGGGCAGTGAAAATAGCTCAAGAAGTGAAGACAAGAGTAAACCTTATCGCTCGCCTTGCAAGTACAGCTTGGGAAGTAGAGACAAACCTCATCAGGACTGCTACACTGGCACTAGTGTTTTTAGCTGCAGAATATTGCTGCCCCGTTTGGATGGTCAGCTCGCATGCTAAGAAGATCGATACACAACTGAACGTAGCACTACGCTTAGTAACCGGTACGCTAAAATCTACTCCTACTATTATGTGGCTTCCCGTGTGCTGGCAAATATATTTCCACCGCACATCCGCAGAGAAGAAACATTCAAACGAGAATGGGCTAAATACAACAATATGCACTCTCACGTAGAAAAATTTATCAAAGATCCCCCACCTACACGTCTCTGCAGCAGGAAACCAGCATGGCTGACGGCTAACGAGCTACAGAGCAGTGTCGACGCATCTACGAAATGGAAGGAAATATGGGTTAAGCAGACTCCAACAAATGGACAATTAATATCAAATCCGGCTAGCAAGGTGCCAGGATTTGGTCTCAACAGAAAAACATGGTGCAATTTAAATCGCGTCAGAACCAACCAGGGTCGTTGCAAATATTTAATGAACAAATGGAAACTGTCGGAAACGGAGCTGTGCAGCTGTGGCTAGATCCAAACGATGTCACACTTTATCAATTCGTGTAAAGTAAATAGCTTTAATAAAGGACTGATTGGGCTACATTCACTAGAAGAAGGCGCAGAAGACTGGCTGTCGAACGCAAATTTATAATGCAGGATATCTCTAAATAAGCGCGTAATTGATACGATAATAATAATAAAACCGGTAACTAAGCTGAATTTAGTTGGTATCCATCTTTTTGGTTGAAATTTGGATGTTTAAAAATATAAATTGTTTATATTTATTCATTTTGGAAAAGATTTTAAAAATCACTAAACTGTATTTCATGATTCCCAGCATATTCATGCAAAGCTACAGCAGACATATCTTTTCTTTTATGCTTACAGTTTTTTTTTTCGTTTTTCAAATGAATACATTTATTTTAAAAAATATACATTTTATATTATGAAATTTAAAGCGACAATCCAATTAAATTTTATGCTACTTCATACTCCATTTACAAATACAATTATAATGACAACAATAATACAATTATGTTAATCTTAATATATAGTAATACATGTTAACCCAACATTTAATATATTCGTTTAAAAATTGTTCAATTCCTTTGTACGTAGTACATATGTTGCAGTTTGCTCTGTGCTTTTAATTTCTGATTGATGCTTTCGCCAGTCCGCCAATGTAATGTATATCAAATTCCTTGTCCGTGTGAACTAGCTACACTGCGCTGACTGGTAGAGCATCGGAGATTAAAAAAAAATACAAAGCAGGCTGTAAACATAAAAAAACGATGCGTTTGCAGTGGCTGCGCATCAGTATACTGGGAATCACGAAATAAAATTTAATAATTTTGAAATCTTGTCCAAAATGAATAAATCTTACTCTAGAATTGTTCGCGAAATAAAGCGACTTGTTTATCACAAAATCTAGAAAGCATGAAGTCTAGATAAATTCTTTTGCGCGTAATTGTATAAATGTACATACGGATCCACAACCGCAGTCAGTTTGAAAATGAAGACTCCTCGTTTTCGAAACGTTACGTAGTAAAAAAATTGACATGGTTTGCAACGGAAAAAAACGCGAATGAACAAAAAGTTGCTACTAAATCACCAAAAGTTGCGATACCATTGAAACATTATAACTTATTTATATACATGAAAACGTAACCTACTGTGATAAAAAATGTAGCCACTTATTTTAAAGATTTAACATTTCTAAAACATTGCATAAACCATTGATAGTTGTTTTTTTGGCTGTTATAGAAAATACTGAACATTTAAAACTTCAAACGAAGTATTTATGACCAAATGTTTATATAATGAGAAGTACAACACAAAAATAATATTGACACACACACACACATATATATATATATATATAAAGAGAGAGAGCGAGTTGCGATTATAATTAAATTTTAGTTGGTAACGCTTATTTTTTGACTAAACGTAATTAAGTATTAAAGTATTTTAAATGTTTCACTCAAAATTCATTTTAATAAGTGCTTTTGCAACAAAGAAAAGAAACGCATATATATATATATATATATAAATAATTTCAGTTATTAAATTATGTTTCATATATTCGTATATTTGTTGATTTTATTGATTTTGAGAAATTTACTAATTTTCATATGTATTAAATGTCGGTCAAATATATTCGAAACCGCGATTAACAAATAAACGAGCGAATTTAGTAACCGAAAGATGTAATTTCTTTTTTTAAATCCTTCAATAAATTTAATTGTTTATATTAAACAAAATACCTTTATCTGGTAAAATTTGGGCAAGTGTGTAATCTTCAGGATTGCCATCGATTCCTAATTTAACCATAGCGTTTCGAATCACTTGATGTGTACGCTCATTACTGCCTACTACTATACTTTTATATAAAACAGTCCCTTCAATAGAAACAAAAAACATATTAGGTAAACGCGTGTATTTATTTCATAAAAAAACGTGTTAAATAAAAAAAAAAAAACACGATTTATTATAAAAATTTGTAAAAATGAATCATTTAGCGGTCACTACATACCCAGCCGGAAAACTGATTTTATTCGATGATTTATATTCATGTTGGAAATTTAAAAGACGAAACAACTAAATTATGCAATACAGTTTAAGGGAACAATTTCCCAGGCAAAGTTGAAAGTTTCGTAAAAACCCGTTAAAATTAATATTATTAATTTATTTTAAATTATATTTAAAATAACATATATGGATTTTTCAAAACGAAATATTAACAATTCCGTGTCACCCTGAATACATAGCTAGACGGCGAAATAAAAATAGAAAACTTTACTCTATTGGATTAATTTGTAAAAGATTCTTGTTACCGAAGACAAATTTTATTCTTTAAAACGAAGTACATACAGAAATTTTAAACAAAATCTTTTCAATTCAAATTTTTTACTAAATGTAACATCAATAACAGTTACCATTTAAACCGTTGAGATCAATGCCTAAGCCCACTCGTATTATGTAATAATCGCAAGGGAATGTATTTGACTGGTACGGGCTATTTGCATTTATCACGTTTGGACTGGCGATGGTCGTTGGCGTAATGTCGGACACGGACGAATATGAACTACCGCTATGACTGGGACTATTGCTGTCCGGCGTACACGACGATAACACTACTGAGCACGAATCGACGCATGCTGATGATTGGTTAATATAAGGCGATATCTAGAATTATATAAACGGTCAATTTAAACAACGGATGCATTTCACATTGATAAAATTGTTTAAACCATCAGCACGTAATAAATTTTCAAAATTTTACAAACAAGCCTTAAATGAAAGAATAAAGTCGTACAGTGGTTATATGTCGGTTCTATAAACAGAACACTAGTAGTTATTAAAATAATAAAGTTCAAAACAGTGTCTTTTGCATCGTCTTGACTTCAATTCCTTAACATAATAAATTTGTTATCACGACCTTACCTTTGAATGGGAGTTTACCTATGAGCAATGCACAAATTAAAATTATATATATATATATATATATATATATATATATATATATGTATGTGTGTGTGGTATGTATAAACCACATTTGAAAATGTCGAACAACTTACTTTTTTGTATGATAAGTTTGAAAAACAACCACCACGAAAGTATGCACCGTTTAAATAATTTGACACGTTGTTATTCGTTTCTATTTTTCGTACTAAATGGAAGCTAACAATAAAATAAATAAGAGAATTATTATATATATATATATATATATATATATATATATATATATAAAAGAAATTTCAGAAGTATGAGCAAAGTGCATAGAATAATTTGAACTACATAAATTATTACGCACGAGTGAAAATAACGAAAATAATTATATTTTACACATTTTACACGTGTATATAATATTGTACGAGGCGTTGTTATTTCTCAGTATACTAGATTCTAGTGTTGTTACTGATTTTTTTTTTTTGATAATCTAATAATATTTTAGTATTCTATTGTAGCCTGGCATTCGTATAATTTTGTACTGCTACACGTTGAAGAAAATATTTACACTCAATAAAACACGCGAGGTACAAGTCGAACGAAGAACAATTTATTTTCAATTTAAAATATAAAATATTCATAATAATCTTGATAACCTACTGAACGTTTACCAGGTCGATAATTAATTACATCGATGTTTTTCTCTTAGCTTTATTTATTTATTTATTTACATACTTTTGTTTACGAATATTCTTCGGACTTGATAAGTTTGAACTACAAATACTATCAGCATCATTTTGCGTGCTACTAGTTGGTTCGATCAAACACGATAATCTGTAAGCTTCTTTATCGTCTAATACTAAAACTGAATCGAACCACCTGTCAAATGCAACGTCGGTTTCAAAATGATATGCGTTAGCGGCACCTTGTAACAATCGAATCTGAAATTAAAATAATCTTTACTATGAGACGTATTCTCGACATGTTTTGTCGTATAACGGTAACAATAGCAGTAATCAACGACGTACATATACAAAACAGGTCACATAGCCTCTCTACTTCTACCGCAGCACTTAACTGCATGTGGCGCCAATGCTACGCCCAACAACTATGTAGAAGTTTAGCGTAGACACGGTAGAAAGAAACCATAAATAATGCACGATAGACTGCCGACAGAAAATGTTAACTCGAGAAAGAGCTTCACGGATTTCATGTAAACAAAGACTGGATTCGTATCCTATGGACGGGATAGAAGCTTTTTCTTAAAAAAAAAAATATCATTTGCGGCGTTCTATAATATAGGAAATTAAGACTACTGTCCTGGTGAAAGACAATAGCCGCTACCAATACCTTTTTAAAGCTTAAGATAAAACTCTGGTTACAATACTGCGATGAGAAAAGTAAAAGGAATCTACTTCATCATCGCCCGAGAATTAGAAGCACGGTGAAAAAGCGAATAAATATAGGTATCGTTAACGGAATCATGAACATTCAGAGTCCGGCAGGAAATGTAGAACTTCTAATGATGCCAATATGATGCGAAATACCGGCGATCATAAATGTATTAAATATGGAACAACTGAAAATGGGGAAATTAAAAAAATTAAAAGTAGAAATGGAGAGAATGAATATAAATGGTGATGAGTATAGGTGAAATTAAGTAAGAAGCCGATGAATATTGAGTGTACACACGGGAGATATATTGAAAAATACAATGATAATACAAGTCTATACGGCAACATATACGAACTGCGATGAAAAAATTTAGAAAAAAATAGAAGAAGCTTTAAAATACTTTAAAAGGAACGAAAATTTGTTATTCTAATGGGCGACTGAAACGCTGTAGTATAAAAAAAAAAGTAGATGAACAGTCAGCCCTTATGGACTAGGCACAAGAAATGACAGAAATATTAATCGAGTTTGGCGAAAAAGCTTAACCTCGTTTAACAAACAGATATACACGGAACATGCTTAGTGATAATATCAAATCGACTATATAATGGTAAAGCAAATATTTAGAATAAAGTAAAAAAAAACAATTTAACTACCCAGGATAATCTGGTAATAACGAAAAGTAAGTGGTGCTTCAAAAAATAGAAAAAAAAAAAACCTTAAAGGTAATATGAAATCTAGAGCTTCTTAAAAATAACATAGTAAAGGAACAATATCAAGATAAGATAAATAAGATGACGATGAGTAATGAGATCGGAGAATATGAAACCAATGGAATAGTATAAAAAATATCATAACACATGGGGCGAACAAAGCAAAAATCGGATAAATTTAGAAAAGTCTGCGGAATCGTTAGAAAATATTTTAGCCATATAAGAATTAAAAATATTAATCCGAAAGACATAGATGGTAAATATGTCTTCGATGGAAATAATAAATTTAATGGATGGAACGAATATCTGGAAGAATTATATAATGATGAACTGTATAAAAGTATTCGAGAAAATAAAGAGCACGTAGATACTTAGAAGTGAGTTTAAAATAGCTCTTAACGAACTACAAATGAAAAAAATCTCAATAAATTAATAAATTTAAATCAGGGTTTATTAAATAGGTTTCTGCTTTACTCATTATTATTAAATATTAATTAACATCACTGATTTTATCCCTTTAACTTATAAGGTGTAAGTTACGTATGTAAAACATGTATATTCTTACAACACACACATATATATATATATAAAACTTTGATGGCGAATTTAAAACATAATATTAAATTTTATCTAATAACAATTTTTCTCCATTTTATTTTTTTTCCAATACAGCTTCAAGAATAATTAAAATTACATGAATTCCTTTTCCGAAAAATTAACGTCAATCACACACATGTAGTGTACATAGGAAATATTGCAGTATAACCTGCAAATAAAACAAAAAACTTTTATGACTCGGTGGTAATCGACTCAACATCAAAATGTTATCATGTAGTTATAACGCAAGATATGCAATATAATTATTAGATGGTATAATAACTTTATTTTTCTTCTAAAATAGACTGTAGTTGTTATGAAAATTTTACAAGTCCAAGATGATAATATTTTGCGTTGACGTTACAAATATAATTTTTAATTTAATTATGAATATAATTATTATTTCAACAGTATACTAACTTGTACGTAGTAAAATAAAAAAAAAAAAAAATATGCAAAAACAAATGAAGTACACTACAAACCTTGGCTAACACTTCAAACTCTTTCCTTTTTTTATCGAAATTAACTAAACCGTCTACTAAGACATCTGGTATAGCCGTATTGATCATCGTCAGATCTGTAAGAAATGTGCCAAGATACGGTATTGTTCCATGACTAATACTCTAGAAACATTTATAATGTTACCCAGTTATATTAATATATATATATATATATATATATATATGTATGTGTGTGTGTGCGTGCATACATACATGTGTGTCTGAAAAATCACTATTATAATAAATATTCAAAATAGAAACAAAAAATACAATGAAAAAATCAGCTGTATACTATACATTTTTATTTAATCAGATTTTATACAACTGTGATTTCGTTGGAAAATGCAGATAATAGTTTACAAAACAAGTTGATTTATTGTTATATATATATTTAAGATAGGAACCTCTACGTGGTGGCCCTGGATAGCGAATTCAAGATGTTATGAATTTCAAAACGATAAGAACGTCTACCATCATCCCCGTAAAAGACCTTTTAAAGGCCACCTATGACAATAATCTCGATCAATATTGAAGGTTTAACAAATCAGAAAGCGGAAATCGTTGGGGAGATATGTAGAACTCGAAGTTCTGTCTTTTTGCAATTTCGTTTCTAACCACGTTTTTTCTCTCTCTTAAAATTTAATAATTTCTGATTCAATTTTTATATTTTTATTCGAGAACACGATTTTGGATAACATATAACACAAAAGAAGTTCGAAGTATCATGAATACGCGTAAACAGACATACACTGGAGTCAGAGCGAATAAATTCTACGTGTGTATATTATCGAATTTATAACATTTGGCTAATCTCTGGTGTGATTAACAGCGAGTAAGTAAATCTTTGCAAAAAATAAATATTAGTGACGATGTCGTTCGAATGAAAAAATTATCGATTTCTCTAGAAAACAAATTATCATTCGAATACTAACGTCCTTCTACAACCGGACGTGTTGTTCCTGTTCATTATTCCGATATAGCAGTGACTACGATGGGATAATAAGTTATTATTTTTATTCGGAATGTAATGATCTGACACTCTCTCTCTATATATATATATAATATATATATATATATATATATATATATATATATATATATATATATATATATATATATATTTCACGGAGCTATAGTATAATATTTTTATTTAATATTCTTTCGTAATGATAAGATACTATAGAACATAAGAAATATAACGAAGCGGTTTCTATCGACATTACTAAGGCCTTTGATAAAATCTGGCACGAGGTTATACAAGCTAAAATCCTTTTCCTCTGAGAGACTTTACCAGTTAACGCGATCATACCCAAGCAACAAGCAATTTCAGGTCAAACATGAGGACAATCTATCAGATGTACATCCAATTCTAGCTGGAGTTCCACAGGTTTTTTTTTTTTATACATAAAATAATAGGTATGTAAAAAGTTAAGACACGAAATATTAAAAAAATATTTAAATACGTTTTAAAAATATCGCGATTTCGTTTCTAACTAGTTTGCCAGTTTTTAAGTCAATAGTAGCGAGAAATACATGCTAAAGTATGGTAGTAGTAGTAGCGCCCAGCGTTCCTCTCTGGGAACACCTGATTCTGTTGTATCAAAATTTTTTCTTAATATATATATATATATATATATATTTTCTGACGTCATTTAGACCCCAAATCTTGAATTTCACAAAAAAATTCGAAAAAAAAAAGTTTTGGGCGCTGGAGGGTTAATAACGGCTTAACAGCCGAAAACCTTTGTGATTTTTTATTAAAAATTTTTAGTAAATTTAACTTTATGTTTTCTTGCATACCCTTCTTACGAAGCCACTATGAACCCATTACATATAATCTGTATAAACATCGACAATGACACCACAGTTAAATCTAACTTACTACTGCCTAAATATGGAATTATTACTTCATATGTTACATTTATCTTCATTTTGTTGTTTTAATGCAGTGTATAAAGTAGGTTATAACATTTGTAATATGTAATATATCGAGATGTATACGCGTATGAAACTTGAATTTTTTGAATAAATTTTTAAACACATTAAATGTAAACAGTAAAGTTTTCCTAACGAAAAATGCATAATCATATACTGTACGCGTATAATTAATTACCTATTGGTAGACATTTAATATTATAATAAACGATAACTAGAAAAAAGAAAAAAGAAAAAAACATATAAATATAATTTACTTACAGCGGCGTTGTTAATTTGATGTTGTATAACTTTTTGCAAATGTCGATCGTTTTCGCTTACTGTGTCGGCAAATTTAGCAGTTCCTTCTTTAATTAATAATTCCCTTTGGGCTAATTGATTATTTTCTTCGCTGAAAATTCTAGCTAATTCGAAGAAAACTTCAACCTGAAAATTATCAAACGAAGTAATCGAATGAATATTACGCGAACTTTTCATTAAAATCACATTTAATCTTGATACTTGTCGCAGGTGAAAACGTCACTTTTTACCCGTTTCGTTCGGCTTGTTTATCATCACAAAAGTACTCGAGTTAATAGATCTTTTAGAATTAAAATTAAATATTATCGATCGAATTTTAAATACAAGTGTCCATTGACCAGGCGAGACTATGCGCGATGTACACAGCGGATATGTTGTTGAAACATTTGCAAATGATGCGCACTTGTATTTCGACTTCTGAAGAAAAAACAGCGTTTTTAGACATATGCAAGAACATCTTGATAAAATTTTCGTTTAGACGAGAAAATTAAAAATAAAACTAAACCATTAGACTAACAATCACTTTTACTTTAATCTTCATCCGTTAAACGATCAGTTCCCGCCTCAAGTTAACCGTATTAAACAGTTAAATCACGGGCGAACGATTAATTAGCAATAAGAAATAAAATTTTCGTAAGAATATAATTAAAAATCTAATTCGATCAGCCGTTAACGGACCGACGGCCACAACCAATATCATGAAAATTCCACCGTTAAAGTCAACGATTTTAAATCGAATGGTTGGTGTCCTTATTTCGTCTGAAATAACATTATTACATTCTATATGTAGAGAAACTCAGTATAGAACAATCAACGTTATCAGTGTGCACAGTCGAAATCTATTCGGAAATTTAAAAACAGGATGCTTTAATAGATTACTGGCAATGAAGAAATTATCCTAGTTATTATTTATAACAAGACTAGAATCTCTTCAAATAAACCGCGTACACCGGTTAACGTTATACGTGATTTTTTAAACTTTGTCCGTGCACATGCCATACAGTAGAGATATCAAATAATGTTGATATTGTTACAGAAGAGATAGGCTTAATTTATTTTTCTTTCTACGTAGTATCTTTTATACATTAACGTATAAAATATATAAATAAATACCATATTATGAACAGTAATTACGGTCGCTGTGACCGATGTAGTGTAAAAAAAAATATACAATAAAAAAATACGATAAATAAACATTTCAAAACATTTTTTTGTTGTTTAAATTTAATTATTTATATTCGGGTTTTACATAAAAAGAAAAGAATAATTTCACTTTGAAATTATAACGACTTTTATTATTTAAACTTCGTTACATCAAACCTAATGTGAAATAAACGAATCGACTTTAATATAGATCACGTGTTCATCAGAAACGTTCACATTTAATAGTTTTCTTTTAGAAGCCAAAAAAATTTTATAATGCGATGATCTAAATCACGATTTTTGTCATATATATATATATATGGATAGGTCGCACTTTATTTATCGCATATTAATGACTAACTTCGCAAAAAAAATTTCTATTCGAGTCGTTATAAAACTTGCTTCATTATATTTATTAGCCATATTTCAAAGAATCTCACTAAATAACTAATGTCGCAATCGGGACAAATAATGTCTTCTGTTCCTTGTACCCTCCCCTTAATCGCAAGCCCTTCCTCAACATTAACGAGATAATCCGCTACAAAACATTAATCCGTCCAGTACTTTGTTACGCTTGTCCTGCCTGGAGCTCGATATCGAAAACTTCCTTTAATAGATTACAAGCCATTCAAAATAGGTGCTATCCGCTATGCCAGAATTGACAGTATGCACGAAGCTCTTCTTTTTCAATAAATTTCCATACAAAAAACAACGAGCTATTTTCGATCGTCAGTTACGATTTCAGGGGACTTCGTTTCGTGTATTCCAAATAGAAACACAGACGATTTAAGCATAACGTAATGTAGTAATAAATTATATAATTAATTTAGTTATTAGTATTAACAACTTTTACTAAATAAGTATACTCGATACCTAATCCATTTTCAAATTTTTTTTGACACAGTATTAATTTTAGGAACTCAAGACTCGAACAATTTGGCAGTTTAAACTTTAGTTCAAAAATATTAACAATTATCGTTAGTAATTAGTTATTAAGAAAACTTATTTATTTTGTAGCCGCAGGGTTTTTTTCTCTGCAGTATTTAACGTTTTGTTTTCTTCTATTTTTCATATTCTGCCTGCGTTATTGTGGTAATCCCCGGTACATGATGTTTGTAACCCGTTGTATATATTCTTTTATGTTTATAACTTTATGCAAATATATTGTTTTTACAAACGAAATTAAATACATACATACCTTCTCTCTTACAACCGCTTGCCACGTTTTTTGAAGTCTATAAACTGGATTCGATTGTAAACCAGAAATAATAGCTTTCAACGAAGAAAAATTCTTAAGCAATCGTAATTCCTAAAATAATATAAAATTAACCAAATATAAAATTAAAATCGCGTGCAATTGGTTATTAATTTTAGAAGAATATGCAGATTACTATATATATATATATATATATATATATATATATATATATATATATATATATATATATATATATATATATATATATTCCGATTTTTCCATTACTTCTCAGCTCGCACATCTAATAGTACATAGTTTAATATCACGTTCGTTAAAATGAAAGACACATTTTAAATTAATAAATCAGTCAATTGTTACTACTCGCTGTAAGAGAAATATGAGATTACTTTAAAAACTATATGACTAATTTATACTATATATATATATATATATATATATATATATATATAACAATGTATTAATTTTGTTAGTTTTTCGCTGAAACGAAATATTGCATTTTAGCTTTTCCAGGTATAAAAATTTTATCGAACGAAATATACTGCGAACTTAGAAAAGATAATACGTACGCAAACTTGTAAACAATTACGATTATCGATGATCAGCTATTCTTCTAGTCTTTTCGTTGTTCTACACACGAATTCTATTTATTCTCCCATTCTGTTCCTACTCATTCGGTGAATTTTTCCCTCGAATGATTTCATTAATCTCGCTAATCTGTTAGTAAATATTCGTTCCTATAACGATGTTTTGTTGTATTTATTGTACTGGTCAACCTTTCTAAATTTGTGTCTATATTTAAATTTTAATTTGCGTATATAATTATTTTATCAATAAACTTATCAAAAAAAAAAAAAAATTATAATATTATGTAAAAAATACGCACCAGTGATTAAGCTGATATCGTTAGTATCGAAAGAAAACAAACACCAAATAGGTAATTGGTAGACGTATTTCGTAATTACTCGAATGTATACTTCCGTTATAAAATATCACGAAAGAAACATTATTGTTACGATTATATAGAGAAAAAATCAAATAATTTTTTTTTATAATTATTTGATTAATTCGAAATTTCAGCTGGTTACTTATAATTTTTGTTTTTTTTTTCCCCGTTCTTTTATAAAGTAAAAATTACCGTCTACTAAAAGGAAAATGTAATTTAAGTACAATTTTAAATAACTTAACTATAATTAACATTTCGTAGTTTGTCAATTTTTTTTCTTTTTCTATCGGAAATATTTGTATACCAACTACTTTGTTCGTAATACCGAATCCCGCGCAAAATTAATTCTCGACAAATGCGAATATATAGACCTTTTAACGGATAAATTTGATTCGAGTCATATATATATTAATCCGTAATTTTCACGTTTAGTTATTTTCAATATTCCGGCCACCATAACCTTCACGTATGGGACCGATGTACACATTTGATCTTAATTTATTAAAGAAAATTACCGACTTTACGCATTAAATAAGTAATTTTTATTAATAACTTCTCCGCCGTTTACGTACACGTCTAAATTACTACGTCGCGAAATTTCTTCTATCAGGACTTAATATTAATAAATTTCGATATTTATCAGTTATTTTCGGAATTTCTTTTTCAATTTAAATTTTTCAGTTAAATGATAATTTAATTATTGTTTTTTTTTTTTTTATTCTTACTGTTTCGTGCTTCTACAATATTTTAATCGTTATTTCTATCAGTTGAAATAATTATTTAATTTATATGCTCTCGGAATAATATTTACCTTCTTAACAATTCACGCCGTTATATGATGTCGGGACGTTTTTGTAATAAAATTAACAGCTAAACTAAAGCGATCGATTGCGAGTTATTAAACGATAATCATTGAATTTAACGTAATGGAAAAAGCACCTGCGCTATATCTATCCACGTACAAATGAGTTTAGCCCTTTCGGCGGTTTTTAGATTGACATCGACTAGAATAGTGCTCATGACGCGAAATGATATCGCGTTAAACTGATTAACGGTAGCCAGAACTGTAGCCGCTTCATTACTTCGAGCCTTGTCCCGACGTGACCAAACAGCTCCTAAACACTGATGCGGTATGAGCCTTTTAAATAACTCCTGCGCAATCAAAAATATTACAAAAAAACAAAACATAAACATATTTACGTACAACAAATATATTTCAAAAATATAGTCGTAAAATTGAAAAACGGTTCTATAGTTACATCGTTTAAATATTTCATAATTTGAAATGTAATTATATCGTTCATTATATAAATATCTCCAATCTCTGAATTAAAGTTTATTCATTCGGGATTAAAATAATAATATTTTATTTTTAACGATTACTTAGACGATTGATAATAAATATACCGCTGATATATTTATAAAAAAAAAAAAAAAATTAAATAAAATGGCAAACGAAATAAATTACGACACGAAACAAACCATATTAAATTTTAAAACATCGATAGATTTCACTTTTTGACCGAGATTACCGCGACAATAAACACATGTCATTATTTGATAATTGAAACTTTTTGAACGATCTAATGAAAATTTATTACTATATTTAGATTTTTTTTTTTTTTTAACGGTTTTTATTCTTTTATAAATTGTCAATTACGCATTTATTCTCACGAATTGACGGTGTAGGCCATTTTTAAAAACGATAATATTACCAAAAATATTCCATAGATATATATATATATATATATACTCTACCGTATCTATACGAGTTAGTTGTTCGGCAAAACGTTTAAAAGGTATATCAGGAAAATTATAAACGGTATCATTGACGCCGTTTATATCCAAATAGATAGTATCCGGATCAGACAACGAGCAATAATCATCTAAAATGAAACGATATTATTCATATTAATTAAACGTACACGTCTGAAGTAAGCGTCGTACGATCTAAACGCTAGATCATTTTTAGACATAAGTGCGCATTATCATCCACTCAACTATCTCAACCGACACGATGCGCGATTTGAAGCGGGTCAATGGATATTTAGACTTGTTATCGAACGATTATTTCGTAACAGTTTTTCCAAATGAGCGCAGCGTTATAATAAAAATATCAACGCAAAAAAACCAAAAAACAAAAACAAGGGGTTAAAAAAGTATAGTATAAAGTACTTATATTTTAATAAACTCTTATACAAACGAAAAAATAATAATAATTTACAACTTTAGTATTTTATAAAAATGTAAACACACATATTCACCCTAATTCTATTTTCAAGTAATGCCAATTTTAAATTTGTATAATAAAAAAAAAAAAAACGCTACCTTTAGTAAATAATTTACCAGAGTTCTGGCAGAAACACAGTGGTCACAATAATAAACGTAATAATCTAATAAAAATTACATACAAATATATATGTAAAATACCGCAAAATTAATATTCCTTTTGTTCGTTTTCTTCGTAATTATTTCAATAAACTTCTCATTTAATGATATCATAAAACAAAAAAAAAACAAAAGAAAACGCGTATCTTGATACAATTTCTTTACTACGGAAATCATTTAAGAACTTTCGAAAATGTAGTAAATCATCGAATATTCAACGAAACAGCGAACTGCATAAAAAATCATAATATAAAACTACATACAGGGACTAATTTCTAAAATCGAATTTAGAAAATTATTCGGATTACGAAATTAATTCAAAATTCAATCTTTAGCTTTACGCTGCACACTTTTATAATAAACGTGAATTGTAACAACAGGGGTTTTTTTTTTTTTGTTTATTGCTTGCGCCATTTGGCCAGTTTATATCCAGTTAATGTATTTCAAATCTCAATGCCGCTACGTTTGATAAATTTATATAAACTGACTGTAACAGAAGACAATAGGTCGGAAATAATTAATTCAATACTTACAGGTAATGCCACTTTTGTAAAATATTAGATAACAAATCATATGCTTTATAAATTTCGGACAAACCCAAATTTGATGCTTAATACACTCGTCAACATGGCACGTGTTATATGTTCCGTCAGAAATTCTTCCTAATTTTAGCAAGATGTGAGAGAGAGAGACATTATGTCCAGCACGTAGTCTAAATAAAGTTGATATCGAATCCCTCAAAATATTCTGGTATAATAAAAAACCATGGCTTACTTGTGTACCGAAGCGAAGTATTTTTTCCCTTTATTATGACTTTCGCAGGTGTGTAGTACTGTTAAAAATTGATTAGTACAGATTGTTTAATCTTTCGTAACATATCAGTCCAAGTCCATTTAATATTCTCGCACTTGATAAATTATAACGCGTTAATTCATCGACCACCACCTCGTTTATACCACAACGAGAAGGAACCCACTTAAACTTTACTATTATAAAACTGAATAACACAATATCACACATCAAGTTCAAATTTGGACATTTTTAGCTCCGGGAGCTTAGATAATTGTAAGAGGACACTTAATGAATCATAGATGATTAGTATATTCTTTTTGTTCACATTTTTGACTAGGAGCAAAGCTTTGTAAATGGCAAACAATTCTACCACACAAATGAGGAACCTGCAAAGGATAATCTGTACACTTTCGATATTTTCCGGTAATAAAAAGTAGAAGTATAATTTGCACGTATTTTATCGGCCGACCCATCTGTAAATATATTTTCATGGTGACTAAATTTTTCATTGATTACTTGCATAAATGCAGCGTTATAGCAACAATAGTAGTAGCGGTAGTTAATAAGTATTTTAAAATACGGCGGTATTAACTTTTGGTTTCCTTAAAGTTATCAGTATGAATAGTTCTACCCCAAAAAGGTACGAAGCGTTACTGGATTTTAAAAACTATATATATATATATAATATATAGTTGAAAGAATATTTCTTAAGGTATAAGTTTATCATTTGTCTTTTGCACCGGTGTTTATACAGTTGAACTGACCGTAAGTTTTATTATTTCTGGTTGAAATAATTTTAATCCTTTGAACATATATATAAAACTGCGATTAAAAAAAATAATTAAAATAAAATTCGTACTTAATGGAGATTCGATCATTACACGATGCATCCGATGTTTCGCTTTGACCAATAAATCAGAATTAGGTAAATAATGCCGTGAAAAAGAAATTAGCTTGTGTAAAGATATGTACAACGGCAGATCGGTGAAATCGTCTGGATACGAATCCAACCATATCTGTATGGCAACAACTATACTTCTAATGTACAAAAATAAATTACGTTAAATGAGAAAAATATATCAACCTATTCGTATTTCGAAAGCAATTAAAATAATTTAGCAATTATGTATTTTAAAAATAATAATCAAAATGAGTTCTATATAATAAATGCAATCACAGATGTAATAAATCATAAATTATATTATCAATATAATGCGTGTAATATTTTAAATCTTTTCTGTAATTTTGAACATTCCTACGCAAGTATTTCACGTTAAAATTATTTACCAACTTTTTTTTTTTTCAAAAGTTGTCACTTTTTAATACATAGAGTCAAATAAAACAACGCCTTCCACGCGTGTAAAAACTGAGTAAAATGAGGTACAAACTGAAAGAAAATTATTATCAACAGATTTCTTCGGAAAACTTTTAAAATTGAATAAATAAATCAATTCATGTGTCTTAATTTAACTAACAACCATAACATTGTTTAACAGAGTTGAAAAATCCCTTGCGTTATAATTTCATAGAAAGTTGTCATTATTCAATTCATTTTGGAAACGATTTTTTGGCTTTGGTCTTCTTTAGTAATAAATAAATGGGAGAGATATTATGCCTAACATCAAAATCTTCACATTTCCCTTTTTATAACCGTTAATCGTTATATTTAGTAACAAAAAACCTTTTCATATAACGGGTGACCTAGAGAAGACGGACGGTTTTATTTTTTGAATAGCGCAGTCGGTAACACTGCTACAACGCAAACCGCGTGCTTCACGTTTAGTGTACACACGAGATTCATTTTTTGGCCAGTTTCAGTTATCACGACATCATCCTATAACGAAGAGCGCGCGTTTTGCGTGGAATGTTATTTTCGACGTGAATCGATCACGACCGTGCAAAGAGAGTTTCGAAAAGAATTCAATTCAATTTTAAGGTGCGTTGAAAACTTCGAGAAATAGCTTCTGTAACGAATAAAAAAAAATCCTCAGAAAAAAAAACTCGGTTCGTACTCACAAAAATCGATCGAATTCGGGCAGCGATCATTCGGAGTCCCGGACGCTCTGCTCACCGTCATGCTGCTTCTTTAAACCTGTCAAGAGAATCTGTTCGCCGTATATTGCTGGAAGACTTGAAGTTTCATCTTTTGACAAACGATGAAGCTCATTTTCAGCTATCCGGAAACAGAACTGCCGCTGCTACCGGTCCGATTCTAATCCGAATTCAATTGAACAGAATCGGTCACACATTGAGCGAGTAACTGTCTGGGCTAGAGTGGCGATTAATTTTTTTACTGGTGTTGTAAATGGAATGCGCTGTATCGAGATGATAAACTTGTTTTGGCTTCCCTCACTTCGTCGTCGTCTGGCCCGTACACGATTTCAAGAAGATGATGCGACGTGTAACTGTTCGGCAGAAACAATCGCATTACTGAAAGAAGCGTTTGGTAACCGTATACTGTCGCGATACTCGGATTTAGCTTGGCCGTCGCGCTCGCCAGATTTATTTTGTGGCGGATACCTTAAGATCCGCGTTTATGAAACACGTCCACGAGATCTGGAAGAACTGAAGGATTTCTTGAAGAAATTTCAAAAATTCAGTGACCAATGCTCGAAAATGTTGTAAAAAGACTGAATGAATGTATTGTTGCAAATGGCGGTCATCTGAACGATATTGTCTTCCACGAATAACTGTAAACTAATCTCTCCTTTTCTTATTTTTAAATAATATTTCATTCAAAAATTTTGGTCGAGTAGTTTTTGAGTTATTAAAAAAAAATCCCGTCTTCTCTGGGTCATCCTATAGTTTTTAAATTCTCAGTATAAACTTAGATAAATTACTTTGATTTTTTTTTTTTTTCTTAAATAAAGAAACCTTTTTAAGCTTACTTTTCCCGTTGTCTGGTTACAACCTCAGGGAGATCAAGTTCATTATTTATTAATTGTTCGTACCTACAACATAGAAATAAGTAAATATTACGTTGATAAACTATGAAAAATCGAATAATCCTTGAACAAATGCAAACATAACATCAGTTTTAATCAAACGGTAGATTTAATTCCGTTCGTTCAAGAGGCATCGTCTATAACAATACCATACATATAAATTACAGATATGAACAAACGCAGTTTACGAGTTAAAGTTATTTAAAAATCTTATTCAGACCTTTCTAACACTAAATGCAGTACTTGTTCTGGGGTTGCAAATGTCCGATACGTAGCGAAAAATATATTTATATAAGTAGGTTCTAATTCACCGTTATCACTGGTTAAACCATCGACTAATTTTTCCACCGTTCCCGCTTTGATAAATTTTACACACGTGGTCTCCCATTCTAAATGCGATATTTCATTATTGAAATCCTACATAACACAAGAATTAATAATAAATTTACTAGAATGTATTATTAACAGATATCAAAATTTTTAATAAATCCATGATTCATTCTATATGATTAAACATAATACTTTTGTAAGAAGTAAAATATTTAAATTTTAAAAATACAGGTTAAATTAATGCATACTTTTAGTTTTGTTGTTAATGTAAATATATGAATAGAAAAAAAAAAAAAATTGTTACCAATATTACTTTCCGTACGTGATGAAATATGGTAGTGTTGAAGTGAGACTATATTATATAGAATCGAAACTAGATAAAATTAAATGTACAGAGAGATCCATCGATTAAAGTGATTTTGTTTTACCCTGATTTGATTGTTTAGAAAACAGTTTAATGAAGTTTCATTTGTAGAAAGTTAATTGTAGTTGATATCTGCTAAATTAAACTACATACAAGCTACATTGAATTATGACGTGGAACAAAAAAAAAAACAAACTAAAAGTGATTACCAATGTTTCCTGTTGTATTGTTGTTCGTTACGACTCGTTAAAATTATTTCCTAATATTAATGTTTCGACAGTGCTTGTTATCGTTGTCGCCAGGTCGATATTCTAATGATGGTGCGGCAAATATTGTCGAATCATTAACATTTTTGAAAAATAACTTGGACGCGATGTGAATAAGTAAGTCAAATAAATACATAATGCAGATAATTTCTAACAGGCAATAAATATAAATTGAAACCATTCGCAAATAAAAGTATTTATCTGAGAAAAACTAATGAAGTAATTTTGGAAAAGATTTGAATAGTAAGAGAATAGAATACACAATTCCACGACTTAAGCAAAACATTTTAATGTTGAACGTTATTAAACGAAGTGAAGAAGATATAAGATAAATATTAAATATTATCACATAAAACATTTTCTGCATTTTTTTCTTAAACAAAACAATATTTTCAAATAATTAGTACTTTTGTATGATATATACACACACATAATTAAGCTTGGAAAGTCTGTAATTATTTATTAAAGTGATTAGGACACCGAAGAAGTAAAAATTTGTAGTGAAGGTAAAAAATATAAGCAGAAAACAGATAACGCAATAACGAAAGGGACAGGACAAAAATGGGAGAATTTAAATTCAAGATTTTCATGATTTACTGCATTTCATAAAGAGAAAGTGCTCGAATGTAATGCAAAAAAAATGTGTAACGTTTACTGTATGAATAAATAATTGCGTTGACACTGTTGGAAGTATTTTCACGAGCCAGGTAGAATTAAGTCATTGCCTAATTATTTTGATGTCAAAAACTATTATTCCTCTAAATGCAAGTATCAGTTTATAAAAATACTTTATTTATAGCCTAAAATAAAATAATAAACACACAGTTTTGTAAGTTTAGTTTGCAAAATCTGTTGCATAGCTGTGTTCTGATCTATGCGACTTTAGGATTGATTATTGTATAACGTTCATAATTGTTAATGAAATAGTGTTAACCCTTACGAATACTAACAAGATAATACTGCAACATAAAGTAACACTTACTGACGTATTGTCAACAGAGTGATATTTCACTTTCTTCAAATACACAGTATAAATAGCATTTTTTGTTTTTTCTTCACCCCATAGTTTCCATGTTGATTGTTGCTAGCGATAAATTTGTAAAATACCAATATATTAACTGACAATTGTTTAAATAATGCTTTAACTTAATACAATATAATAGCATAATTATTTATATTATATTAATATGAGTAAAAATAACGTTACAATAACTATATCCAATATATATTTGTAAAAACTAGAGATGTATAAAAGAAGATAACAACGCGACTAAAATTTATTCCCCAGCCTGGGTTATTACCAAACAATGATTAAAAAGGAAAATTTCTTTTCATAAAAACCGAATTATTAATGCTTAAAGTAAAATATATTTCACAAATAAAATGTACATTTAAGAATATTTTCGATTTAGTTGTCATAAATTCCTATAGTTCTTAAATTGAAATTACATTAGGTATTTTAACGCAAAAAACAACACAAAATATCCCAAAACACAATGTTTGTGTAACATAGAATGCCTGATAAAATTCATTGGATCTAAAAAAATATTTATTGAACGAAAATTTCAATTTAAAAGCTTAATAGAAGGAATGTACAAATAAATATCATAATGTAAAAGCCGATTTTTCAAAATACCAATTTTTCTTCTTCCAGATTCATTTCATTTTGAAGTTTTAGCTTTCGTTCATTATTATTATAGTAGCGCACTAAAACAGTATATTCATTTAATTCAGATGAAATTTGTCTGAATTCGATGAAATAATAGGATAAATGTTAAATGATATTTTAATTAAAAAACAGAGACATTAGTCACTTTACCACATATTCCTTTACGATACCAGAAAACTATTTACCACCACAACGTAAACAGAAGAAATTG
Organism: Coronaproctus castanopsis; assembly: GCA_032883995.1. Lineage (NCBI taxonomy): Eukaryota > Metazoa > Arthropoda > Insecta > Hemiptera > Monophlebidae > Coronaproctus > Coronaproctus castanopsis. Next base: position 110,702,193 of record CM065054.1, on the reverse strand, counting down.
AATCTGATCAAATAATCTACAGATCATTAGTCTAACACGAAACGAGAACAAATTCTGGTCTATATATATTTAATGAAGCTCGTTTAATTTTATTTTTAAAAATAAGTTTAAATTTTCTTAAAATGGTATGTATCTTTTTTTTAATGAAAATTCAGCAATATTGTAAAACATTTTATATTCTTATGGATTCAATTTTATCTTATATCATGATATACTTTTTATCATTTATTAAAATTAAATGTTTTTAATTGTAAAAATATGTTAAGTTTTGTGTGATCGTCTTAGTTAAAATTTTAAATGATCATCATATTTTTCGAGTCAATACAAGCAGAAACAAGGTAATTATGCATAATATACATATTCAATAAAAATAAAAAAAGTCACTCATTGTCGAAACAGAAACTTGTAGATACAAGTTTAAGACTATATATAAAATTTATGTATATAACTATAAATGTATATGTATGTAATCACAGGTTTAAATATTTATGTTCAAATCTAAGGTGTTAATGCAATTATGCATAGTATATTGGTATGTTTTGTGTTGCGTATAAGTGGATTTTACATTTTAATTTTGTTTGCGGAATCATGGTCATTTCATGATTATTTAACTTACATATATTAGAAAATAGCTAATAAAAAAATAATAAAAAAACACTATATTTTTTAAAATCTGTGACTTATAATATTATCCTACTATTTAATGTTTACAAGCAACTAGTAAATGTCTGTGATCAAATCAGTGATAATTTTAATAAAAATAAACACACTGGATTAGCAATGCTTGATATTGAGAAAGCTTTCAATACAAGCTGGCACGATGGAATTTTATTTAAGTTAATAAATCATGGTATACCCTGTATCTAGTCTCCATGATCAAATCATATTTATCAAACAGGAAATTTTATGTTAAAATTAAAACTCATAAATCTAAAATAAGTTATGTTCCAACAGAAGTACACTGGAAAGCATCCTTGGATTATTTCTGTTATATACATAAACGACATTCTAACTATAGACAATGTCCATTATCATCTATATGCGGATGATACCGCTTTATTAACATTATCATATCGCATAGATATTATTAGTGACAGGTTAACTGACGCAATCATAAAACTATTCAAATTCTGTCATAAATGGAAAATAAAAATTAACGACAGTAAAACTGAAACCATAATATTCATAAGACACAAACTCGCTTTAAACAACTATATTGAAATCAAAAATGAGCACCTTTGACTGAAAACCTGACATTCTAATACCTGGATGTAACACTAGTTAATAAACTAACTTTTACAAAGCATATAATGAATGTGTCTCAATCTCACCTAACGCTTGCCTTGTTTGGTCTGACTCCAGCCCGAGTAATAAACTACAGCGATTGCAAAATCACTGCTCAGAATTATATTGAATAAAACCAGGTATATAGAGAAGATAATAGATGGTCAAAGCGGATCCGACAGTGGTGGCCAATGGACAGAAAGAGGAAACAGGGAAGGACAATGACGCGGCGACACAATGATGTAGCAAAAGTAGCTAGAAAAATTGGTTGGGCAAAACGTAGGACAGAAGTGGGTGGAAGACGGGGAAAGCCTTCATCCAGGAGTGGATAGACAAAGGCTTATCGTGATCGTGATAGGTGCATTAAAACTATGCACGACATTTTAAATTATACTTATGTACAAGAAACAATTAAGAATAGTACTTTAAAATTTTTGATATACCTGCCGTATGTCTACCGATAAAAACGTTAATAAAATCGGTGACTACGATTATGAATCGTTACGACACAGGTACAAAAAATACAAGCATAGACGAACAATGGCGTAGCCATACTTGGTTGAAGAGGGGGGTTCAAACCAAACTAAATTATAACAGTAAACCCAAGTTAAATTGAACTTTAAGTAAATAACCAAAACTCAAACCCCAGGCCCTAAGCAATCTAACTCATCTGAGTTATTTTTATACTTATTAGACGTGAGCTAAAGTAAAACAGCGACAGCTAGGCCTGTTTTTTGCTATCGATATAACGAAAATGAAATCAACAGATGAACCGGGTTACATATAATATAAAAATTATTATTTGTAATATATTACAAAACTATTTTTTTTTTTTTTGGGGCTTCCAACACAAAACTATTTATTACTTCAAAAACAACGAAATTTAAATAAAATAAATGAAAAAAGAAAATAGGTTTAACAAATGTAAAACTGCATTTAACAACGGGCGGGTATATATTTTCTTATTATCAGATTGTTTCTAAGGGGGGGGGGGGGTTCATGTCTACGCAACTGTAGAGTAATGAAACATATTTTACTCTGATACGATAAAATATAATTTTTATGTAAATTCCAGCAATTTACTTGTATTAATACTTGCTAATATTTTTAACTCTACATATTTTTTATAATGTGGAATGTAATTGAAAAATTAGTTAAATCACTAACATTTATTTTCTTGTGAAAAACACAAAGCTTTTCGGCATTTAGGCCATCATCAAGTGATAACAAAAATTTAAAAAATCATAATTTTACAACTATAAAAGTAAATATAATTACTTGAAAAATGTCTGATGATGACGGTGTAATTATTTTTATTTTATAGTTGTAAAATTATGATTTTTTAAAAAAAATTTGTTATCACTTGATAATGGCGTAAATGCCGAAAAGCTTTTTTTCACAAGAAAATAAATGTCAGTGATTTAACTAATTTTTCAATTGATTTTTTGTGTATTTAGAGTGAAAATCGAGGATGGAAATAAAATCGTGAACTGTTAAGCTGCTTTGTTCTCTTCACTTGTCCTTGTTACATTGTCCTGTTGTCTGTTAGGCATCATCCATTTCCTGTTCTGTGTGCATACTTGTGACGAATTTGTGCCTTACTAAGGAATAATTTTCTCAAATAGTTTAAATCCTTTTGAACGTCGAAGTCCACTACTACCTCACTTGAACTCAATTGTCCTTAGATAATGGAAATTTCTCTTTCATATTGCTTCTTACTTAATGAAATTTTATGTTAATGTTTTTGAATGTTTCGATTCCATAATTCTGATCATTATAGAAGTATTATTATTTTTTTTTTATCTGGGTGAAATATAAGATCTGTGTTTTTTGTTTTGTTTTGACGTCGTCTTTCTGTAGTCATTATTATGAATCGTACTGTATGCACGTAAGCAACGAAATCTAGGCGGTAAAACATTTATTAAAACAAAAACAATATTAATCGCTGTAGAATTTTATTCGATTTTTATTCCTATGAAAATTAGATTATAAATTACATCATGATTTATTTATTAATTGTAATTAAATTTGAAAATGAATCTAGTTGTTTATTTTTAAAATTAAACAAAAAATTAATAAACTAATCTTATTTAAATCCTTTATTCCTCCATTACTTACACCTGTGCATATCCTGTTTGGAATAATATATCTAAAACTTCATATAAAGAAAAACTACAAATAGTCCGACGTAATTGTTCCCGTATCCTGGGTATACCAAAGTTTAAAAAATGCGTGAGATATATTAAATTTATCCTGTATAATACAAGATAATGCGTGTATATATTCCGAAAATTTCGCCGACAGATAGTAATTTACCTATCGCCGTCGCAGCAATAGATAAGTATGAATTATGTAAGATATAAAAAATTACCAACATAGAAGACCGAAGCTCTACTTTATTAAGGTATTTATTATATATTAACTTCATTAGAGGCTTTGTCGTTGATATATGATGTTATCTATAATTTTATTTGTAACAGTTTACTATTTTTACTACTTATCTATATATCTATGCGTATATATAGCAAATTTTATATCTTAGCGTTTTTTTTTTTTACTGCAGTTTAATGTACTTTAATTAATTATTTTATTTTTCGTTAATAATGTTATTATATATAGTTCCGGCATGAGAGGTAACTGCAGAAGCATAATCTTCACCGAAGTATACCTAATTCTATACGTCTTTGTGTACATATATATAAAATATAATTTGAACGTACTAGTTTACATATAGGAAAATATTACTACATCGCTTAGGAAGACCGACATATTAAAAATCCGTGGTATAAGGTGACTAATCAAAATAAAACAGATTATACGCCTCACAGAACTAGACATTGCAAGACAGCTAACATCTTAAGAAAAAATTAAACATCTCGGATTTAGACAGATGCAGATTCTGTAAAGGCAATTGTGAAGAAAATATACATCATCTTCTTTTGGCAATGTAATACATTCCAAAACCAGAGGAAACAGTTTATAGAAAGACTAGTCCAGGCAATACCATACGCTGCCTATTCACATAATAACGATATTCTTTATATATTTATTTAGCTTGCCGGCAGGGTTCTACATGTTTACACATTTACTCTTTACTCGTTATTAAAAAATACAATACTATAACCAACTAATTCAATATATACATAATTACCGCGAATCTTAAAAAAAAAAATTCAAAATTCGCATTATATTTTTGGACGCATAAATAATTCAAATGTTAAAAAAATCATGATTAAGATAAAATAAGAAGAACAAAAACAACTTATCCATAGGAATTAACTTCACATTCATCCTTCATTTCTACTTCACGCCGTAACATTACTTTATTCGATTATATCTACATTTTTAATATTTAGCGTAACTCTAAAATCTGAACAACAGGGGTTGATGGGAGTACTTTATGTTTTATTTGATGGTTATTTAATTGTTTGTGGATGGTTTAGATGATTTTTGAAAAATAATTCAATTTTTTTTTCTATTTTAAAGGGACTTCATAATAATTTTGTCCCATGACCGCCTGAGTATAGCGGTAAAGAAAGAATATATTAAATAGGTATTAATTATACGCGTTTAAAGATATTCGTGTAAATTAGTCAGAAAGAAAAATAAGAAATATAATAATAATAATAATAATAATTCGGGAGAGTTTTAAAAAACAACAAAAGTACAAAGGTTTATTTCTAGGAATAAAGTATAATAAATCCGATTTAGGTAATAAATAAATCTTAAATATAAATTATCGCCGTTATTATTACTATGATTATGTTTGCTCTTTCTGCCTAAGTTACTTATAGTATTAAACGCGCGATAAATTATAATTAATATTTAATATAATAATTTTTTCACATTGCAATTTGTTTCCGGTGGACCTTTTCCTTATACACACACACACACACACTTACAAAATTAATACAAATGTTATATTAAATCGAAAACGAGTAATTTACATTTGTTGTTCGCCTATTATAATAGGGTAACACGTCCTGGTGTAACAAATAAAACTGTCAATATGTCGATTAAATTCAAGAAATAATATACAAAAATTGCCTGTGAAATAACTTAAAATAGTAATAACAAAATGCAATTTTGGCATTTATTTGGAATTCGACGATTTTTCTCTAAACATAAATCTACGATGGAATTATAAAATGCAGATTTTTCTTGTAAACTCTAGTAGACATCTTTCAAAATCGTTTCCAAATATCCTCTATTACACAGTTACACTCATAATTTGACATGAAATTCAACCTTTTGTTACAGTGTATATATATATATATATATATAATTTAATTTAAAAAAAAAAGGTGGGCAACAGAAACATACAATACGCTGAATATTAGAAAAAGGAAACACGATTCTCAAACTGAAAGAACAATTAATAAACGCAAGAAACAATAATAACACTACACGGAAAAAAACCGCGACCTCTTTAGTTATATGGGTAGCCGACAAGCGCTGTATCTGTTACGATACACCAACAGGAAACAATCCATTCTAATATTTCTAATAGCTGAGGCAGATTTACATGTGTAGTGGAAATAACAGTCGTATATATGTAACGATGTATACGTCTGCTCAAACACATACAAAAAAGATTGTTTCCGTAATTGAAAACGGTACAAAACTAGTCAAAGTTGATTCGCAAACTATGTACCAATCTTTCAAAAAACGAAACGTAACAGCGCTATCTTCCTTAATCCAATAATAAATAGAGAAAAAAATTCTCGCCAAAAGAATGCGTCATTATCTTGTATAGAAAATGTATTATCTTTGATTTGTTTTACGATTATCATTGTAGATCGAGTTTCATCGGAATTTGTTTTGATTCGCCATAATAAAACCACGAGTTAGTTTTCTTTTTATACTGTCAATTCGGTACGATGTGAAATATATAAAACGATATCATCAGCATATAATGTCGTCTATAAGTGTTCAATTTTGGGAATTTCATTAATAAAAAGAAGGAATAAGTAAGATTCGAGTATGCTCCCCTGGGGAACTCCCGCTAATGCATTTTTCATGTAGGAATTATCATTGTTAACTTTAATTATGAAATTTCTGTTACTTAAATAACCTCGAATAAGTCGGACTAAGTTATGAGGGAATTGAAGTTGAATAATTTTGTATACCAAGTTGTCAAGTGGGAGTGTCGAAAGCTTTATGTCTAATAACAGTAATCCCGTATGCTTATTTCGATTATAATCGTCAGTTATGGTTTTATTAATTCTTGTAATTACACGACGGTAGATAAATTACTCCTAAATCTAAATTGGTTATTCTCTGAGAATATCGTCATCATCTGTGAATTTTTTTAGTCTACATAAAATAAGTTTTTCCCGCTATTTTACTAAAATTACTAAGTAACGACACGGGCCGCAGATTTCTGAGATCAGAAATGTCCTTATCTGATTTAGGCGTAGAAAAATTTTCGACACTTTTCAGCAGTTGAAAATAAAATTAATATTATTACGACCGTTCATAGTGATTTTTGATTTTTAAGTTTATAACGCGATGTAAGTCGCTTACCTTTGTTAAATCAGCCGGCAAAATTCTCACAGCTGAATCTTTTACGTATTTCTTAATGGAAGTATGCCAGAGATAGTAGTATAAAAAGGAGCAATATATAACATTTGGAAACATTTGTTCCGAACAATTTGCAGTGTATTCATCGTACAGCTACTTAAGTTACACCATATAGTCACAGGCATAGAGAATAATTCGTAGAATGAGATTTGTTGTACATCCTTAATTTATTTGAAGTATTTTTAATTTTGATCGTTAAATATTGGAAATAATTTATAGAGACGAGCACGAACTTCGTCCATAATTTCATCGGTCCGGAGATATTTCGCGACAAGTTTGTAGTTTGAGTACTGTCTTCATTGTGAAATTCGTGGTGTACCTGTAGTTAATAATGTTCATTTTTTCTTTCTATAAAGTTTAATTTTTCTATTTGTATGGTACATATATATATATATCTTTTATTTTAACTATTTGTAAGTCCGTTCCTAATGTTATCAACTCTTTACGAAGATGTGTTCAGACGTATACGGAAGTAATGACCGCTTGTTGTCAGATTATTGATATACATAGTGTAGAGAAAGGCTGAAAGTAGGTGTCATCTATAGCCTGATTGTGAGGAATCTTTCGAACAAGTAAAATTTGATAAGTATTGTAAAATAGCTATAGGAAGACCGTAGCATAGAATTTTGCATACTAATGTCAAGTAGTATCGAAAGTATTTTCAACGTCAGTAATAGACGAATGTGTCTGTTTAGATTAAAATGGTCGATTATATAATCTATAAGTTTACCTAATTGCATGATAGTAGATAATTGCGATCTAAATTCGAACTGTGTGTCTTTTAGGATATTATGCTAATCGGAGTAGTGGAATGATTGTATCCGTTATTTCGTTGATATTAACACTTGTAATCGCAGATGAGTATTTATAATTTTTGTTTTGTTTATAGGACTATATATTTCGTTCGGAGCAGCGAGAATACACGAATAGTAGTGTCAACTTAACTCGTGCGTACACTGTGTAAAGGGTTGAATTTTAAAAGATTACACTTCATATTTATCATAGTAAACAGCGTGATTATTATGATTAACGAGTGGTAGTTCGAATACGTGTACATTTTTTATCCGGAGATAACAACAATGTCGACAAGGCCTCATTTTCCGTTGATTCGACGCTGTATTGTTTTCGTATTAATTCAAAAGAATGCAACGTAAAGTTGTATCGTGTACTCAGAAAAATTGAATCACGGTTTTGATTGAAAATAAACGCGCTAAATCGCATACTGTATTCACGAACGTGGAAAATCTGATACACGAAAGCTACACGTTTACAATAACGAGAAAATATCACATTTCGACGATAAATTAACGTGTAAATTTGGAGGTGGTGAAGCGCAAAAACAGTTACTTTTAAAGTTTCGCGATATGTATAGGAAATTAGAGTTGTTCATTGACAACAGAGGTTTTTTTTTTTATAGTAGACAATGCTCAAACCAATTTGGTATTAAGATGTTCCACCATTTAGGGATGTACTAAACTAAGAAACATATTATACAATGTTTTCAAAATATACTACGCACTATAAGAAATACTTCGCCGACAATTTCAAATAAACATATCGACCTTCAGATCAGAGTATCTGCGTAGAATTGAACAAAATGACGATATTCTTGCATTATCCTCGATGGACAATTCGGAGGAAATTACACGTCTACAAAGAAGGAAAATCATCGTATAAACCTTAAAAATAATTTAGAGAAGATTTAACATCATCAACGGGACGAAGAACTTCCAACATTCTCGACACCCGTTCGTTTTCAGCAGCAGGTGAACAAATTATTTCGCATTTCTTCCTCCTCGTTGCAGACTTATTAATTTTACTAAATTAAAATTATGACGACCGTTCGCGATAATATTCCGAAATGCGCATTGCGTACGATTTATGATCAATATTCCTAATTATATAAAAAGTAATATTTCTTTTAGAAATTATTACAGGCGTCGAGCTAATAAACGAAAGTATACATCATTATACTAAAATGTAAGAGTTTGGTTGCATTTTTCTACACAAATTAACTAAACTTTTACCAGCTAACTGGAAAAACTGCAGCCAACAACAACAGTCTACAGAAAATAAATAAACATTTCACTAAACCGCGTAGTATCACTTCTACCGATAAAATATCCACTCGCTAACAGTCTTGTCTATAGAGAAATATGCCGCTATATTGTAACATAAATGAAACACAGATCAGCTAACAAATCTTTGTAATACTAGTACTGATGACGGGACTTTTATTGCGCCCTTTGAAGTTGAAAAACATATTAAACTATTAAAAACTAAAACATCATGTGCAGATGACGGAATCTCTGCAGCAATAAACCTATCGCGAAAAGCTATTACCTTTTTCAGGATTGCATATTTTCCGTCAAAATGGAAAATTGCTGAAGTAATTGTGTGTTACCTAAATCGGGAAAGGATAGAAGTAATGTTAGTAATAATTAGCTTATTAAGTAATCGAAGTAAAATTGCGGAAAAATCATACTCGATAAATTATGAAATTTTTCCTAAAAAAATGAGATTCTTAAGTTTGGATTTAGATTAGGTTATTCTATAGTGCATCGAGTTGTGAGAATTTCTGATTTTATTACTGATAATTTCAACCTTTGCAAACACACAAGTATGGATATTGATTGATTTAGAGAAAGCTTCATTGTTTCTTAAACCTTTCATGCCCACACACAGACCTACGATAACAACTTTTTCAGGTGCTCTAAGTGGTCAGAAGTGTTCCAATTATTATTTTCTTTTTTAAATCGACTTGATACGTAAAAAGAGATAATTATGGTGTATCGAAAGGTATACCACACGTGACTGGTAAATTACGAAGAAATTATTTGTAAAAACAATTTTAATCGGCAACATTTGGCATATCATTTGTGAGATATTTAAGCTAGAAAATAAAGTATACATTCGGCACGAAAGTGTTTAAAGCGTATAATTCGAACGTGTAGTTATTTTTAAAATTCCAAACTAAAATATATATATATATATTTTTTTTTTAATGTTCCTCATAAATGCGTCGGATTTCGTCAGGTACACCGAGGTTCGTTAAATAATTTCTTCTTTGAACGATCGATTACTTTACCTAAATATAAATTAGGCGAACAGTTAATAATTACGAAGTATGCTTAGTACGTAATAGATTAGATAAATGTACGTATATATATATATATATTTTATTGTAATTTTCAAAGAATTCCTTAAACGTTGATATTTCTCGAAATGGGGTACTTTCGCTTCCAAGTTCGCGATTTAATTATTTCCGAATTAATACGGTTATAAAATACGAAATAAATATATCGACGCAAAGTTTAACGTTCGCGTTATTTAGTTATTCGTCCTTTTGAATGGCATATATCCGTTCGATGAAGTTCATCGTTATTATTAAACTATTATTGAATAATACAGATATAATAACGAGGAGAGCTCACCAAGTTAAATATTTCCTAGTCATTTCCGACTGTAAGTTAATAACATTTTAAGTAAGCGCCGAAGTAAATTGAAAAATTAGAATTATATTTTTTTTTTTACTACTTACAATAATACTTCGACCCCAAAACGCTTATTTTTCGATCACGTATCGCATTATACGAATCGGTTCTAGCGTATTGAATAGCTTTGGGTAGAATAGCGGAAAACCTTAAGAAGCCCATTTTAACGCGACGACTGTGCCAGCGGAAGAATAAGAACAGATGATATAGACAAAGCGAAAGTACCCCATTTCGACAAATATATGCGTACGTCGTGACTTATAATGTACTTTCTGAAACGCTTAAGGAATTCTTTGAAAATTACAATAAAAAAGAAATATATATATATAAATATATATATATATATATATATAATATATATATATATACGATCTAATCTATTGCATATACTAAGCATACTTCGTAATTATTAACTGTCGAGTTTAATGTTCCGATACTAAATAAGTAGATGATTTTCTTTTCATAAACGTAGAAAGTATAAAGTAAATATGACTGTTGCTGATTGTCTCTTTTTTTGTTCGTAAAAACGACGGGGTGAGTATATTGTTTAAAAGCCGTACAGTAAAAATAACGGATTGTCCAGAACCCGTCCAAATAATAAATTTATGGAAGTCTAAACAAACTGCTTTACAATATTATAAGATTAAATTAATTTCTATACGTACACTCAGGCTGGAGGTGCACATTTATTCTACGATGATTTATTTCTGCAATGGTGAACGTATTAAAAATTTTAAACAGTTTTAGATGTACTGGTTAATTGGCAGAAAGTCGCCTCTAAACTTATACAGCAAGAGGTTACTATATCAAACAGTCCTACGTCCCGTCTGGACATATGGAGTTCAAGTGTGGGGGTGTGCTTCTACTTCCAACAGATCATTCAGAGAACAAAATTCTTCGGACGATGACTAACGCACGATGGTTCCAGCGGAACAGTAATATACATTATTATCTGAATATTCGACAAGTTGATGACATCATTCACAACTTTGCAGTCAAATACAAACAGAGACTGCACGGTCGCACTAATAAAGAAGTTGTTACTGGACACTGCAAATGATGCGATTAAGCGAGCACATCCATTGGACCTAGTTTATAGTTAAATAATAATTATATTTCTATCGAACTCCGTATTCATAATTAATATTTAGTTAATATTAGCGGAAACTGTTCACTGGATCAGCGTACACAACGTGTTAAATGATCAAAGTTACTAATTATTTAGCCTATAGGTTAAGATTGTAGTAGTGTGCCTTCCTAAAAGGCAGTTATTTATATAAGAAAAAAAATAATAATAATTTTACTAACTGATCCGATCTATTATCGCTAAAGTCTTTATTATAATGATTACTGCCGGAAAGTGTGTGCTTAACAGTATCCGGTTAAAAGTTAACATGTTACATAGTTGTCGGGGAATGTGCGATGTTATAAATAATCTTTAAATAAATTCGAAAACACTAAAATTTAATCTAAATAATTTTAAATGACCTTTTAAGCGAAATAATTAAGTTTATTTTAGGCATATGATTTATTAATGGATCGATCGCAGTTTGTTGTTAACCATCGTCATATTACGAAATGCAAATAGTTCGTTCTTTTGAAATGTATATGTGTTTATGTGTGTGTTATGTATTTGTACGTATATCTATATATTGCGTGCATACGTGCAGTGTAACGAAAAGATGAGACTATATGTACGTAATAATATTAATAATAATTTTTATTTGTATGTATTTTCACATTATACTTATATGATTTTCCAAAAGTAATGCACTAGTGGCACTCTATGTAGACGATGAGGCTATTTTTTTTTTGTAGTGCATTTAGACCAGCTATTATCCAGAACAGACTTCGAATCGGCATATCACGCATTCTCAGATATTATAATAAGTGGGGAATTATTATGAATCCAAACCGAAGCCTTTTACACCCAGATGATCAAAATTGTTAAATAATCTGATGGTGTCGGGAAACAACGTTAACTGGTCAGATCAGATTCGGTATCTGTTGTTTCTGACAACAAACTTAACTTCGCTAAAACATATTAACTATATGTTAATACGAAGGCTAATAAATCCACTACTCGTTCCATATATCCCACGTTTAATAGAAAATCGTTCCTGAATACGCGTAATGAACTTATTATTTATAAAACACTAATACATCCGCGTATTTACTTACGCTTGTCCTATTTGGTGTTCGATATCGAGCGCTAGTGCTCATATAGATTATACGCGTGATATTCTGAAGTTACCTCGTGTCGTCAGTACATTCTTAACATATCGCTTAAATTTTTTGGACGATCGCGCCATATATAATAAGTTTATGTCATAAATAGGTAAAATTACGATTCCGCACAGCTAATGTTTTCGTATATAAAATATAAGCATATATTAAGCGTAATTTATCGTAATCAGCTATTTATTTATTAATATTGTTCTAATTATTAGTGCGATGTTATATTAATTATTTTCATACTTAATTATTTAGAACGTTATCTAATATTAGGCTTTGTTTGTTTACGCGGTTTTTCTCTTTTTATCCTGCTAGTTGTACAATTTTTTTTTTGCTTACCTTAATTAATTAATCTTGTAAGCTATCTAATAAGGTGAGTTCCGGTACACGATATATTTATAAATTCATATTTTCTACGCTACTTGCACTGTACAACAAAATATGTATAAGTAATTAGTCGCCTACCTCCGATGCAGAGACGGTATTTAATGATGAATGTGCGTATGATTTTTATTTTTTCCCTTACATAATGTACTTGAGTGAACAGTAAGTAGTAGCGACGCTTTTTGGTATTAAATCGAGTATCGCCCCACGGCAGCTATTCATTTTGAACTATACAAAATAATTAAATAATTTAGGGTGAGCATGTCTTCTGAGCCGTTTGAATTGTGCGTCGTTTTCCTTAAGATCGCCAGCTAATGGATTAACATTAGTCCTTCGACGTATTAGTTTTTTTATAGTCGGTACATCAAGAGTTCCTTATTGCAGGTAATCATTTGTAATGTACCCCATGGTGATCCAACTATGTTCTGTAGAATTTGTAAATTGATTTCCTCATTAGGCTGCTTCGAGACTTGACTAGAATATGATCTTTTCAAATTAATCTCTGATCTAGATTTCATTTTTCCATCGAATGTGCGCTGATACATTTTCAGAAGATGTGTTTAGAATGAAGGTGAGATGTTTGGATTTAGATTCATTCACTGTGATTTTTTTAACCACTTCTCCAAAAGTGTAACATGATTCTGAAGACGTAACAGCATGATCATCATGTTCGGATGAAGATATATGCGAGACATCGTATAAACCTATCAGTTTGCTATCAATTCTTTCAAACGTATTTGGCAAATTTATTTTCATAAGAATAGAGCAAATCCTTGAGGAAAATGAAGTAATACCCGATCAGGTTTGACAGCATTATTATGGTTACTTCCACTGTATCGGAATGTTGCCAGTTCGAATTTAAAATACGCGTTAGTAGAATAATTGCTTTCCCGCGCAATCTTTTATGAATTTTTGCGGTGATTAGATCATATCCTTTTTTTCGGATGAATATGCTTTTTGGGTGTTGTTGAGACGTGTAATTCTGTTTTATTTATCGCTTTCCATAGAGAGTAATCGGAGTATGAGGTAGAAGTCAAAATTAGTTATATAATTTTGAAAGGCACCATTTTTCTCGAAAGTAAAGGCTTATTTTTAGGAGTTCTATTTAAATAATTTTTATTTACCGGTGTTCCGTCATTCAGCCGGATTCAAAATCACCTTTTTTTCCAGCAATCAATTCGAATACTTTTGTGCGATTTAATCTAATTAGATGGTTCGATAGGCTTTTCAAAATTTTTAACGGATTTTTTTAGATCAATTTCACATTCTACTACCTGTTGAAATTGTATATACATTCAGTTTTCTCATTTGTCAATATTGCAGAAATTTACGTTATTGCACTTCCGATGTGCCCCATCCGAGGAAGATTCAAATAACGTATATGGTCGTGACTTCTTTAGTAATGAAAAAATCCAATAAATCTGCGCAAGTTTATTCATGTCCGTTAGTCAATATGATGAAACTTCATCCGACAGACTGTGATACTTATTCTTCTGAGAATGATTGCAATGTATTTTTGGGTTTTTCTTTCATTTATTCTACACGATTCATATGCGTTATTAATTCAGATTGTTAGTATTATTTTATATTGAGTTCTTGATGATAAATGTATATTATAGAATATAGTTCCTTGATAGTCGGAGCCATTTTTTAAAATTCGAAATTTTTCGGCGAACCGCAATTAAATATTTCAAAGGTACGCGAAAAAGGTATTAAAAACATTTGTTTTATAGAAATTTTATTGAAAACATATATATAAATAAAAGTTCAAAATACATACATATTGAATTTAAATATTAGAAAAATCGAACGCGTTTATTTTACTTCTCTGGATGATTCTTTAAAATTCGACGACTAATTGGTGACATCTCGGTAATTCTTCGAGATGTTGTTTATAGTTAATACCGATCGGTGTTCGGATTTTACGAATTTTAAAATGGAATAAATCGCATAAGTACCATTCTTAATTTCGACCCGAAATGAAATTTGTTTGCAACGTTGCGTTTAGTCTTTCATATTTGTTGTCAGTTTTTGAAACGCATACGGAACGATAATAATTTTTGTAAAATATAATAGCGCAAAAATGAAACGGGTACATTTATGGAGAGCGACAAATAATAATCTTTCAAACAGCCGCACGTGGCTATATAAGAAGAAATAGATAAATTAAATCAGATTTATTATTATTATTATTAATTTTCTCGGAGATTATTTAGTTGTATTTTTTTCCATTTTATTTTGTCGTCGTTTTATATTTCTTTACTACTTTTAATACGTACAGATTTAAGATGAAAATAAATTCGATTCTATAAGTATTAATTTAAATTGAAATAAATTTGTTTCGATTATTACGGATGTATAAAATTGAAATAAATTTCACCGGATTATTTAGGACTGTTGATTTAATTTCAATTGATATCTAATTCAGCTCGCTACTCCTAAATAACTAGTAGGGAGGTGTTCGGTCGTATACGTGGTTAAGGTAGAAGAAAGTAATCGAACTATAAGTACATAAGTACGTTAGCGAGCAAGCTGACAAGTAAGTTAAAAATGACGAACTAACCCCCACCCGCCGAAAAAAAAAAAAAAAAAATAGAAATTGACGGCGGCGTTTCTACCGCCAAATAGTCAAAAATCGATACTTACTAGCATTATATGCAATTTTACTTTTGTAGCTTTATTAAATATATCGATTGATTGATTAATTAATTTATAATTATGATCGTTGAAGTATGTTTCTCTTTAATTAGGCGCCCTCATTTTTAAATATTTATCTTTTTAGATGTCAATTTGAACGAACAAACCGATAAATTAAAACGAAGACTAAAAGAACGCCGAACAAATTATTCGAATGAAAAAAAACAAAAACAAAAAATAAACAAATACAAACGCAAAAACAAAAAATAAACAAACACAAAAAACTAAAAATGACGGGGGTTAGACGGAAAGTGTTTAATATAACCCCTCCCCCCTCGGGTATACGGTCTGGTTGTATGAAAGTGCAAATATTTCTTCAGTACGTACAAAAAAAAGAACGATAACTCTAAATAACGAGTAGGGAGGTCTTCGGTCGTACGTGGTTAAGGTAGAAGAAAGCCCAACCGAACTAAAAGTACATAAGTACGTTAGCGAGCAAGCTGACAAGTAATTTAAAAATGACGAACTATACCCATACCCCCTCCGCAAAAAAAAAAAAAAAAAAAAAAAAGATAGAAATCGACGGCGGCGTCTCTACCGCCAAATAGTCAAAAATCTTCTAATGTCCTCTATGCGCACAATAAATAGTCTCTAGTTTTAAGCTATATTATTATTATTATTAATTTATATATATATATATATAATAATGATGATAACAATGATAATAATCATAAATAGTAATAAAGCGGTAGCAATAGTAACGATCGATGTTTGTTGCGTTGTGTAAAATAGCTCTTGTCCGATTATACACTAGTCTATAACTATAGATCGTTATAATAAACGGAATATTATTATTACCCCCGTGTAAGTTCTAAAGCTATTCGTTGTATTATTTATATATATATATACATATATATGTGTGTGTGTTTGTGTGCGTGCAATGTTTAGAGTGTTTTATTTGTTGTTTATAACGTGGCGTTGCTGTGCGTAGCGAGCGGGGTGAATAAGTTTTAAGTTTTTGTGTGATATATTATGACATGTATAGTCGGTAGGTAAACACCTTCGTTTTTAAGAGCAACAACGCGATATATCACATTCAGTTGACACATGAGCAGCAGAATTTCCTTTACTATTATCCTATTCCTTTTTATTTCTTTATCATTTCTTCGATTTTTCTTTACTGTTCTTTAATTTCTTTTTTCTCTTTTTTTACGTCCTATACTACCGATAGTCGTTATTATTACAGTGTTGCTTAGGTTTCTCCTCGTACTGCTCGGATAGTTCATGTTGTTGTTGTTATATGTTCGTATTCCGTTTCATTCTTCTCTCTGCATCACCGTCGCGTCAAATAACTCTGCACATTATACTGCTTGTTATGCATGCATATATACGCGCAGGGCTTACATTACCGCTATCTATCACCATTTTCATGATGTTCTTTTAGGTTCTATTGTTACTCCTTATGCATACATACATAATCCATCCATCCATCTATTTCTACATACATAAATATATATTAATATATATATATATATACATATTAGTATATATTTATAATATGACCGAGTCTAACTAGCGCGGTGATGACGAAATTTATTCTTCTTTTGGCTGTGATGTCTTGCGATACGATATGACAGAACAGGGAAACAACCGTCAACAGTAACAGTAACAGCGGTAACAGACCTCACACGTTGCGTCTGGTTTTGTTCTGTTACGTACTGTTCTATTCTTATTATCGTTAGTGGCCGTTGTTACCGATCACTCTGGTCTCGTCCTGCTGTTTTCTACTACACATTGGTATAATTCATATCTAATATACATACATGTACATATATATATATATATATATATATATATATATATATATATATATATACATATATATATATATACATATATATCGCACAATAACTAATAGCCAACATATAATGATGAGTAGTGCTTTGGCAATGTGGATACTTTACGTTTTATTACTCTAGTAATAACCGAATACCACAGTCCATCTAAGTGATGGTCTGACTGACTGACTGACTGACTTGGTTGAAAGATGGCGTTTGAAATGCATATTATATAAACGTGCGCACAGTCATATATACATATATATATATATATATATATATATATTCTTGTTTTATATATTGTTCTCACTCGGTTATTTTAACATTCGAAAAGATAGACATCGCAGTTGGCTCCTATTTTAAATATTTACTGCGCTTTTGAATCTTCAGTAGTAACAAAGGTAATAGTGGTAATCTTTACTGCCACTTATATGTCTCGCAATTGGTAGCATTGCATAAATTAGTATAATCTTATCATCGTTTTTATCTTGATATTGTGTGAGGTTGTTGTATAGAAGCTGTTCATCTTTTGACCGCTCTGCGCCTGTGATTTGTTAAAAAAAAAAAAACGACATCGATTATACATTTAGAAACATTTTCTAAATATACTCAATCATCGACGTCTTTTAAACATACGTGCTCACACATATACACGTATAAACACATTCTTTTTACTATATATATATATATATATATATATATGTATGTATAGTTACGAACATTTGCATATATTACACACATGATTACGTGTAGATATGAATAATTATTCGATTTGTTTGCAGCGTTATATCGCGAATAAAATATTGCAGTTTAAAATGCGAATAAACGCGAAAGAATGATATTTGAGTTTGTTCAGCGTAGGCTTTTTAACACATCCGTGCGAGATTACGTACGAAATTATTATTCTAATTATCGTTTGAAAAATTAAAATCAATTTCAGCGATACCCGCCGAACGATTTAAAGGATGTTCTCGCGGGAAACCCATATACACCGGTATATGTTATTAATATGGAGCTAATGCATTTAAGTTAACGTAATTAAGTAGTCAAAAACTTCGTAAAAACTTTCGTATGATCAGTAGCACTATATGGTGCGGAAATATGGACAATGGAGCAACGAGACCGAGACAAATTAGAAGCTTTTAAAATGCGGTGTCGGCGGCGCCTACGGGAAATTAGGTGGGTAGATAAAATAAAGAACACCATTGTACTAGAAAGGATAAATGAAAACAGAAGCATATTACACAGTATTATAAGAAAGAGGCGACTTAAGTGGCTATGCATTACGTTCAAAATCGAAATACCCTGAAAGATGTTATCGAACGAAAGATAATGGAGTAACAGTCACGCACACTTATTGATACATTTTTCTAAAGGAAGGTGGAATACCGACTTATCCGGAATTAAAGAAGAAAACTCGCGACAGGCTAGAATGGAATCGGTTGATCTACAGACTGACATACTGATGATGGTGATGAATTAAGTTAACCGAAAGACAATAAGTATTACTGTAAATAAATAATTAATTAATTTATTAAATAAATAAATAAATAATTAAATAAGTAAATAATTAAATAAATAAATAAATAAATATATAAATAAATAAAATACCGAAAACTGAAGAGAATTTTAAAGAATATTTTTGAAAATTAACAATGATTAATAACGATTATCAGATTTTCCGACGTACTTAATTACAATGTTGACGTTTTTAATATATATTTAGTAGTTCTTTTCGACTGTAATATACGTGTACATAAATTACCTCACGTTAATTTCTCGGTAACTTGATTTTTTTTTTTGTAAAAAAACTTGATTTTAAATGTTTTTTTTTTTTAAAAAAAAAAAAAGTTATTACAAAAATCAAAAAAACCAACTAAACGGCGAATAAATTATTCGTTCGATTTTATTTTATCTAGCATACGTGAAAACAGTTCGAACAATTATATTTTAGTGGAACTTTTCAGTCGGATGATTAAAGTAACAGACGATCTGTATTAATGTAATAACTTAAATATCGGGTAAGTTTTAGAATTGTGCGGTACCGATTAGGAATTTTATAAATAATGAAATCGTCGACATAAAAAACAAATTGGATGAACACCTACTGCAGTGTTAAATAAAGTATAATAAAAATTAAAATTACGTAGATTGTTTATGTTTTATTCATTATTTATTTCGTTTTCGACCTACGGTCAATTTAAACCTTCGGTTGATTCCAATTTAAGTATTACGTACTAAATAAAAATTTTAAATAACAATATTGTACCTTAAAATAAACATAAAAATAAGAAATATTATAGTATGTAGGGAATAGACACAGCGAAAGATACGAGTTTATTGATAAAAATTTATCTATCGTAATCAAATTGAGGACAATGAAAAATAAGCTGATTTATATCTTCGACGGGAAATTTATGGAAATGTGTAATCTGATTATATCCGTTTGAAAAATGTTAACTCTATACGGGAATGACCGGTGCGTCACTTACAAATTATGGTAATAAATTTTTCTCGTGAAATAACGTGATACAGTTGTACAGGATTATATACAGCTTACTTTTAAGGCTAATTTTCAAATTTCTAATAACGTTTCCTACTTTTCCAAATGCCACATTCTTCTTTTAGTTTCCATCATATGTATATATATATATATATATATATATATATATATATATATATCCCCCCCGGGGGTACTTTGTACCTTCCGGGGACCGGAGCTCTAACCGGTATGGGGCGCGTCCACAGGTGGTGGATAGTGGAACGGCCTACAGATATGTAGGTTAGCTGCGAATAAGACGTCAGTCGAATAAGCAGTCGCGAACCAAGAGCGGCTACTGGTGGAAAGTCTCTGGCAGACGATTCCAGTAGTGACAGGGCAAGGAGACACGAGGATGCAGATGGACAGCTTGAGGACCTGTTCACTAAAAGTCTGCAAAAATCCTATGACTGTCTCTCCCTCGGCGGGTTAAGGTCGCCGTAAAAACCTTAAATCGCTACTTCCTCAGTAGCAGGCCGCTGCCTTGAGAAAATCCTGCAGAAGGCAACGGGAAACCACTGCAGTATTTTTCCACGAACACCATTATGAAATCTACAGTTCTCGATAATGTTTTGCCATGCGATCCGGCTAGCAACCGGCGTTCCGATTTCCGGGGTCGGAATGAGAAGTATGCAACCGGCCTTGTGAGTGGGGCAAACCAGCCACTTCATGGAAAAAATATGACTGGGAATTTCGCAAAAGTAAAAACTAAAATAGCTACTTGGAATGTTGGAGGACTTTTACACACCGGTAAGCTTCGTATTGTGGAAATGGAGATAGAAAGGTTAGGAATTGAAATATGCGGTTTAGCGGAAACACATTACCGACAATCTGGACATTTTGTTACAGAAAATGGAACACTTTATTGTTCGAGTACAGATACAACAAGTTTTAGTGGTGTTGCTATATGGGTATCAAACAAATTCATTAGGATGGTTACTGGTTATAAAACAAAGAATGGCAGAGCCATAGCTATCAGGCTAGAGGGGAGACCGGTTCCTATTAATATATTCAAGTATACGCACCTACTTGCGCAGCGGACAATGAAACAATTGAATTATTTTACAAAGAAGTAGAAGAACTTATGAATAATATATCAAACAGAGAAATCACAGTCGTAATGGGGGATATGAATGCTAAAATTGGTAGTTCATTTGACGTACAGTTACGAAGAACAGTTGGAAAATTTGGAATAGGCAACAGAAACGAACGAGGTGAAAGGCTACTTCAATTCGCGGTTGAAAATAATCTCAGCATAATGAACACAATGTTTAAACATCATATACGACGGTTATGTACATGGGAAGCTCCTGGTGATCGATGTAGAAACCAGATTGATTACATCTTGATACAAGAAAGATGGAAAACATCTTGTGATAATGTCATAGCCTATCCTGGAGCAGAATGTGGTTCGGATCATAGACCATTAGTTATGACAATTCGGTTGAGATTGAAAAGCAAATTGCAAGCATTATCAAGATCCAGGATGAAAATTACACATCCGCAAAATTTTAAGCAAAAATTTGAAGAATATGAACCAGACGACAATACAGACACGCAAATTCGGGAAGTTGACCTTCTATGGCGTAATTTTAATTTTAAAAATAAAACTATTTTGGCAGTACGAGAAACTCAACCACATGAAGTAGAAATGAAACGTAAACCGTGGATATCATCCGAGACAATCCAATTAATTGTGAAAAGGAGAAAACTCAGAAACAGTACTCACGCAAATGAACAGGAAGTAACTCGTTTATCGTCAGAAATTCGTAAATTTTGCCGCAAAGATAAAAATAATTACTATGCAGCTATTTGTCAAGATATTCAGATACATGCAGAAAAAAATGAACCCAGAGATTTATATAAAAAGATTGCTTTGATTACAAGAGAATTCACGATGAGATGTTGGGCAATCCAAAACAAACAGGGATGTATTAAAACAGAAAAACTGGATATAGCAGAAGTCTGGAGGCAATACTGTCAGGAACTATACGATAATACATATACAGAGGAACCAATAATACCAAATCCGTTGTCCGAACTTGAACCGAATATACTTAAATCAGAAATAGAAGAGGCCATAAAATATTTAAAATTGAATAAAGCTACAGGTTGCGATGGAATACCGGCGGAAATAATTAAACAAATGGGTACTACAGGAATTAAGAAAATACACGAAATATGTGAAGAAATTTGGCGAACCGGAGATTGGCCACAAGAATGGTGTAAGACGGTCTACATACCTCTATTTAAGAAAGGACAAGTTACAAATTGCCAAAATTACAGAACTATTTCATTAATACCACACCAGTAAAATAATGCTCCGAATTATAAATAATCGACTAGCGGAATTCTCATTCAGGCAGATTCCAGATGAGCAAGCAGGATTTGTAAAGGGAAAAGGAACTCGCGAACAAATTTTAAACATAAGACTGTTGATTGAAAAAACCGGAGAACATAATATTCCGTTAGTGTTATGCTTTGTTGATTATTCAAAGGCATTCGACAATGTTCGTTGGGAAAAATTGTGGCCTGCACTTATTGAAATGGGAAAGGCATCTAGTGTATTTAATAAATCAACTATACGAACATAATATAAACACGGTACGTATTGAAGGCCATATAGAATCAAAAGAATTTAAGACGAAAAAAGGTGTAAGACAAGTCTTATCACCGGTACTTTTCAATCTATATGGTGAATATATTATGAGACAGGTTTTGAACGATTGCAGCGTTGGTGTTTCCATTGGCGGAAGAATCATTAATAACCTACGCTTTGCGGATGATACAACGCTTATAACCAGCTCAATTGATGACATGAGAATATTACTCGACCGACTAAATAAGATAAGTGCCAAATATGGATTAAATATAAATAAAGATAAAACAAAACTAATGGTGGTTGATCGGGGAAACTTAATACCGGAGGCTGAAACACAAATCGATGGTTACGAAACATTACACAAGTATATATATTTGGGATCCCTTATTGATGATAAAGGCACTTCAACGGATGAAATAAAAAGACGGATCCAGTTGGCTCGAAATGCCATGATCAAATTAAACAGAATATGGCGCGACGCATCAATTACAAATGCGGTAAAAAAGAAATTAGTGCAGTGTTTGGTGTTTTCTGTATTCACATACGCGGCGGAAACATGGACCCTGAAAGCCAAAGATAGGCAACGTATCGATAATTTCAAAATGTGGATTTGGAGGCGTATGCTACGAATACCCCGGACAGCAAAGCAAACAAACGTTTCTATATTACGCAAGCTCAACATTAAGCGTAGATTGTCCAGCGATGTTCTTTTCAGAATATTACGATTTTTCGGACATATCATGCGAAGCGATGACTCCGTGCAACGATTAGTAATTGAAGGGGGAAAATACAAGGAACGCGTCCTCCTGGTAGATTACACATCAAATGGACAGACACGATCACAAAAGCACTTGCAAAGTCAATGGCTGATTGTAAACGGGAAGCTGCAAACCGGATAAAATGGAGAAGAAAAATTGAATAGCATGAAAATGGTCACGACATCCCTTAGGGGGATTACGACTGAAGATGATGATATATATATATTCGTCTTCTTTCCTAGCGTTTTCCCTGTGCGGGGTCCGACACAGTCTTTTCCATTTTTTACGATCTTTTACGTCCTCTATCTCCATATCCTTCTTGATGGAGTCTATCCAACGTCTTTTTGGCCTTCTTTGTGGCTGTACTCCGTTATCATTTTCGCTGGGCTATTTTCTGCTTTCCACATGACATAGTCGTACCATCTAAGTCGTGCTTCCCGCATTTTCAGATGTACAGGAGCAACTCCTATACGCTTCCTTATGTCGTCGTTTTTGACGCGGTCCAGGAGTGTGTGTCCAAGCGACCAGCGTAACATTTTCATTTTCGTAATACGAAGTTTTTGTTCCATTTTTATAGTTGTAGCCCAGCATTCGGCTCCATATAACATTGCCGGTCTGATGATTGTTTTATATATCATCCCCTTGAGGTGAATCGGGACTCTTTTGTCACATAAAACTCCGGTTAACTGTTTCCACTTCATCCATGCTATTTGTATAATCGATGTCGTGTTGTGTGCTTCCATCCGAAGTAATGATTGAGCCTAAATACTTGAACTTCTCGGTCTTTTTGAACACCGTATTATCTATTTTTATACTCTCATCTGAGAGTGTTTCACATTCTATGTATTCGGTTTTGCCGATGTTGAGTCTCATTTTCCTGCAATCTATTTTTCCAAGTTTGTACGCGTCTTTCTAAATTTTCCCCGCATTTATTTGCCACAAAGACGTCGTCCGCATATAGCAGTGTCCACGGAGGCGGGGTCTGTAGATCTGCTGTTATGACATCCATGCAGAGGATGAATAGTAGACAATGCTGAGCCTTGATGGACTCCCACAGTGATCTGGAAAGACGGTGAAATGCCCGCCGGACATCGCACCGCACTAGTCGCTGCTTTGTATATGGTATTATCTTCACGTAATGTTCTGGAATCTTATGCGTTCGTAGCGCCTTCCAAAGTAATTCCGAGTGGTACCTTGTCAAAAGCCTTCTCTAGATCCAAAAGGGCTATGTAGATGGGGGTCTTTCTTTCCCGATGTTTCTCTCCAAGCAATCGCGCTATATGGATCGCATCCGTTGTCGCTCGTCCTTTCGCAAATCCCCATTGGTTTGTGGTGACTTGTGTCAAATTCCGTAGTTGGCAATCCAGTATGCGCTCAAATATTTTAAGGGTGTGGCAGAGTAGACGAATTGGGCGGTAATCGGTGCAGTTCATAATGTCTCCTTTTTGTTTCCATATAGGGATGGTTGTGCTCGTGGTCCAAATTTGAGGGATACGTCCTTCATCTATTATTCGGTTAAAAAGTGTCAATAGTATATCAGCTCCCTTTTGCCCAAGTAATTTCCAAATTTCGGCTGGAATATCGTCTGGACCCCGTTGCTTTTACATTCTTCATTTTCTTCAGCAACTCGTCTATATCTGCTTGATAGGTCCCTGAATAGGTAAACAATCTGATGTTTTAGCGTGTGGAAATTCCTGCCCACAAAATCTGTTTATAATGATCTGACCATCTTTTTGAAATTTCTTTTGGCGCTTTTATTATTTGATTGTCTGTAGATTTTATCTGAAAGGTGGGGCTAATATCTTCAGTCGCTCTAACTGGTTTTAGGTTACTAATCGCTGTCATCATCAGTGCTAACTGCGACATACGAGAAAATAGCGCCGTAGGCCCTCATTCAAAATATTTATTTTTTTATTTTTTTTTTTTAATCAAATCAAGCTTTATTTTGACTATCTTATACACAACGATTTACAACAAAATGTTGCAAATTAGCGATAACGCGCGAGTAGCAGCATAAACAATACAGTGATTTTCTATTACGAAAAATAAATAAACAAGCTTATAATTACGCGATCGCTGATAAAAAATCAAAAAATAATAAAAATGTTATAAATGTCGGATAAGTCTAATGTAATTTACATTACAGGTGTTTCAAATACATACACACACACACCGCAGTACTGAACATGTGCATATAAATAAATTTGTCGAAAAACCCTAACGCTAAAAGACCAACGAAGTTCGATTTTTTTACTTTTTATATTTTACGTACCTCATTAAAGACTTGCCACGTTTTCTATTAAGTCGGTATTTATATACATGGGCAACGTGTTATAAATTATATAGCGCCTTTACAGATAGCATTCTGGAGTGATACTTATTGAACTTCGGTACTTGTACCATTCACTGTCGATTTGATCTCGTATAGTATTCCGTGATGGGCAACATATTGTAAGGATTATTTTCGAAGACGTAGTCTGGTAATTTTAATTGCTGTATATCTCTCGAATAGTTAGGATTATAAGAAGAAGGATTTTTTTTTGGTTAAGAACAAATTTTACCAATCTATTTTGCAACGTTTGAATTATTTCATAACTGAGAGCAATTTCCGTTCGACTACGACATCTCTAAAAATAAATAACGACGTCATCCGATAGAATATTTGTTAAATCGAATACGTCGATAGAAAGAGGAGGCTTCATAGACTTCATCAAAAAGTCAACACTGACCAAAACAAAAACCGTCATTCGCACTAACGCCTCAATTAACGATTTAGTTTGATTGTTCGTTAACGGCATACAGTCACCTATTCGGATAATTTCGTTTAATAATTGTACGTCATTTTCACGCAATGTACTACCATCGCATTATAACGATAGTTACGGGGACTCCGTGGCAGCGTTACATCACATCCGACGGAAATCAAACCATCCGATCGCAAACTCCATAAATATAATCATACAGAACTATCAAGCGCCGATAACCTTCATATGGATTCCGGGCCACGCAAACATACCAGGAAATCATATGGCCGATCTAGCAGGAAAAGAAGCATCTAAAATGCGCCCAGCACTGCGCATTAAGCTCCCACTCAACGATATCAAGGAAGCAACCGAGGGCCTATATTGTAGGTTGTGGTAAAAAAAAGATGGCCGGAACAATAGAGTACATCACACCTGCATATAATAAAACCGTCAATTCGCGAACAGAAGTTTCAACCTGAAGACCGAAGGTATAAGGTGGTGCTGTGTCGTCTCCGGATCGGTCATACGCAACTTACACATGGACACATATTCCAAAAACTAGTCCCACCAACCTGTGATAGATGTGAAGTTTCAATTACAATTCGCCACCTCTTAACAGAATGTCTCAAAATCCCAAATTCTTCTTCCTTAAATATTTCACCAATTCTGGCCCAAGATTTTTCCCCATCCGTCTCATCCTTTCTTGCTAAGCTTAGGTCGGTAAACCTGTTTAACAAAATTTAAATTTGCTGGCCGCGCTCCTAGCCTCGCTGCTGTACATAACGCGGAAAACGAAAAAAAAAAATTAAGTTGATCGCTTCGTATTGCGTTTTATCATCATCAAGTCCCGTCTCTGTATCGGAGGTAGACTTACCTACGCATATTTTGTTGTACAGTGTAATCAGTGTACAAGGCAATCGTAATACGACGTTAGCGTAGATAGACACGTACACCCATCCGGGAGAACTGATTGTAATCGCTTTGTTGTCACGTCACAATGCAACTGCGCTTGTTTTCGTACTAGCGCACATATAGTGTTAGTGCGTGTGGTGGTTTGCCATTGCCTTCGACGCGATTAGAATTATTTATGTATTTTTATTTTTCCGATGATAATTTTCGCGTCGCCGATCGTATTCGAACTCGGTACCTGTCCCGTATGGAAGTCCGTGCTCTAGCCACTAGGCTATCCCGACGATTTTTATATAAACGTCAGACGTTCACTAAAATACAGGCAGATGGACAAAAATTCTCTGTGAAATTAACCTTTTGTTATTACTTCGATTAATTTATTTCATTAACGTCGTACGGGGCTGATTACTACATCAATGAAGGAGTTTATTATTCGTAAAATGCTAATGATATACAATGTCCTTCACTTTCAAAAATATAAAATATCCAATAAAATAGATACAACGTGAAAAAATAACACTATGCACGTCAACGGTGGTAATAACAATAATAATAATAACAAATAGTTGACTATAATAATAATAATAATAATAATAATAATAATAATAATAATAATAATAATAATAATAATGCGACTGAATGGATCGAGTGCGTCGTTCAGCTGGCTGTGTCGTTAATTAAATTAAGAAAAATGTCTCTTCTTTTAAGTTGGCAAATTTCTCTTTCAACCGTAGCAGCAATTTCCTGTATTGTCACTTGTCTTATATTTGGGTTTAATTACTTACACGGCCCATTTATAATACGCGTAAATGCGACACGGTGGTCTATAACTGACCCTCTCCCCCACTTCAGCTAGTGCAAAACGCCCTTTATATATATATATATATATATATATATATATATATATATATATATATATATATATATATAGGATGTCAGCTTGCGCGCGAAGTATAGATGCACCTGTCTTTTATAGATTTCTATTTCGTTGTTTAAACAAGTACGTTTGAAATTATTAATAAGAACTAGCTTTATTACGTAACATAATATTAACGATATAGCGATGGCCGAGTTAACGTATACGTTAAAACTGTACAGACTCTTTTCAAGTTATTCGAGCTAATTTAATTACCGTCGGTAAGTTTATCCACCAGATGTCGGAAGATAATTCGTAAACATCGAACAAACAGCGCGTAATGCTTTAGTAATTCTTTAATTAATCCGATATGCGAATAACGAGAACAAACGTAATTATTATTTAATAGTATATTGTAGTTAATGCTAATATTATTTTAAATTTTTAGTATGCCGGCTTCTCGCGTGAAGTTTTCGAGATGTGTACACGTTTAACGCAGAATGCTAAAAATATCATACCTAGATCACGTGATCAATAGAGAGAAGTGTCGAATAAAATGTCAAATCAAGCTGAGCGGTGATCTAACCGTCCGAACCAGAAATTTATAATACTACGGACACGCGCATAGACATGCTGAAAAATATCACCTGTTTCGTCTTGCACAATATGGTGAAATTATTGGCCGTAGAAAACCAGGTAGGCGAAAAGTTTCGGGGAAACAGATATGAGAAGACGGTATGGAATATCAACATCACTCCAACTGATAAAGGTTTAGTAGCTATGATGATGGCCGACCATCGACTGGAGATGGCGTAACAAGAAGAAGAAGAAGATCGTTTGTAAAAAACAAAATTACTCAACACTGTGTCTGAGCAGATTTTTTCTTTTTTTCGTTTTTTTTTTGTCGGACAAAAGATCACACGTTTCGTTTACATTTTGTTTTATATTTTGCATTTGAAATATTTAAAAATGTGTTAAAAATTTGTGTAACAACAAAAATCTACGGCTGTCTTCTCTACTGCTAATTAAATTTCTATAAGGTAATTTATATAAATTTTATACAACTGCTTAATAATAATAATAATAATAATTCAAATTCAAATACAAATGTATTTAATAATAGATAGAATGGATGAATACATCAGTGGCGCACTAACGGGGGGGCTACCGAGCTTAAGCCCCTCAGAGGGCTTAGAAAAGTACAAAATAGATATCAAGAAGGTGCGTAACTTGTAAGCTCCAAACAATTTCGCAGCTAAAATGATAGTTGAACAGAAGAGAATATCACGTTATCACTAATAAAACCTCATCTTGATGAACGTGCAAAACAGCGTAGATTGCAAAAAGTACTGTTAGAAAATATTCCTTACGTTCTGTCTGCTAATGACGTTGAAAATTCAGCTGACTGCGCAACACAAAGAAATAAAATGGCCGTTGGTTGGGCCGTTCGCCCTTCAAACGTCTTTTTCAAAGACTCGCTAAAGGCAACTGAAGGTACTGTGCCCAACAAGATGGGTGGAGAGACATAATGTCATTACAATTTTTCTTAGATTTATTCCATACCATTGCAGCTGCACACGAAGAGATATTATACTGGAATGATTTCTTACATCAATCGATGCAACTACCTTAAGCAATTCTATCCAGCGAGGGGAATTTATTATATGTTACTGAGTTACACTTTGCCTTTGAGTGGAACGTTGCAAAAGAAAGACTTTCACTTGGTAGGAGCTGTAGATTGGACAAAATTCGTCTTGCAGAGTATACATTGCAAAAGGTATTCACACGCCGTTGTTAGATGGAAGTTTTATTCATGATTTAAACATTAGTCTACCCGATTATAATTACACCAAACTCCAAATAACATCAATCACGTAAAAAATTATTCAACAAAAAATTCAGAATCAACTGCTCGCCGAAATAAAAGTATTAAAACAGAAACTTAAGGATACTTTTCAACAGCGAATATTTCAGATTCCAAACTTCATCTGTATCCTGTAATTGAAGAAGACGCCATAACTTTTTTTTTTACTAAACACAGGACACTTTACCTTGTGCATTTACAGAAATGTTAGAAAAGGTGCTCGATGAATTAATAACTTCAAATATTATGGCTCCAACTTAATTCGTTTATTGGGGTTTACCTGCATTATTCATTCCGAAGACAGATGGAACTATTCGTGTGCGTACTGATTACATGGTGAGTGTTAATCAACAACTACAGGAACTAATAAAGTTCTCCATCAATTGAAGGATGCAGGTTATTTATGCATAATTGATTTGTACAGGTTCCGTAAACTATAGTGCTTCCTTATCAATGGTAACTACATATCATGGCACATATCGTTTATTGAATTTGGTATATAAAATTAGCTCCAGCTGATTTTCATAATGTACTTAATCAAGTTCACGAAGGCCTCGATATAGCGTTGGATTATATTTTGATAATATCTGGGTTTGTGGTACTACATTTGAGAAATACCGCGAACGTTTATATGAATGCTTGGAACGTCCTGAAAAATTTGGTCTACATGTACATATAAATACATGCTCATTCTTCAAGCAAGAAATTGATTATCCGGCATGCCGTATTACTAGAAATACTATCAATCACCATAAAAAATCTGAAAATATTCTAAAAGCTTCAGCACAAAAAGTAAAAACGAGCTTAAATAATTCGTAAGATTGATAACACATTATTCTAAATTAATTAGAGGCGTAAGTACAATTTCTCGTACATTGAGAGAACTGAGCAAATGCAAAAGTTCATATTCGGATCGTAATAGGGAACAGAATTTATCAAGTTAAACAATATTATTGCAAGTGATGTATTTTGACCTTTTGATCCTAAGTAGGGATTGCCGTAATTTTTCCGCATAAATAAGATAACGGAGAAAAGCAATCGATTCTTTATCACATTCTCTTAGTAGTCCAGAGAAATAGTACAGTCAATTGCATAGAGAAGCCTTGACATTATATTTCATAGATGTGACCAGAAATTTATATTGATAACAGGATAATAAGCCCTTATATCGCATATTTCTCCCTAATAAAAATCATTTAAAAAGTTGATATGGTCAGAAGTTTGTATCGATAACAGAGATAATAAGTTCTTATTTTACATATACAAAAATCTGTCGGCTATAATATCTGCAAAATTGCTTAGATATGCTTCCTATATGTCGGAATTTTAATATACAATTAGGCACAAGCCGCGGAAATGTTAAATGTTGATTAATTAAGCCATTCTCTAATTAGTAGTGATTAAGTATAGAGGGAGGAGAAATTACTAAATTTAATTAGAAACACTAAAACGGAGATTTTCAGTACATGAAATTCCGATAGTGCAGTTCGAAATCGGCACGGCATAAAACAGAAGTTCAGCGCGCCATTCAACCCAGCAACTAATGGTCTTGCAGAAAGAACGGTCGAACTAAACCGAAAGCTATGGGAAATTAAAAATAACCACTTGTTGAAAGACTTCGTAGAATTCTTTACAAGATGCGGTCAACACCAGCTGAAAATTACCTTAAACGAAATTTACGTAATAAGTTCGATCCTTTAATTTAATCAACAAAACCTGCCAGTATGAAAGTTTCTTATACTACGCTGTTTACGTGTCAAGAGACGGTGTTGTCACGGAATTATGCTAACAAAAAAGAAATGACTATCTGGAGTAATCGTAAAAACTGTGGGAAACCAGCACCCTGAAGTCTGGATGATGGACATATAAATGATATATCAACTAAATTACGAAAGATTCCATTCTAGCAATCGCGGAAAATTGTATTATTTGATTAACTTCTATCGTTGCCGGAAAAAAATACCTATACAGAACAACAGTCAAAATTCACTCGCAAGTACATAGAAGTATTCAATTTCAGCAGCGGAAAGGCAAACTCCAATAAAAACAAACAACGCCTTTTAGTGAGAATAATATCGAGACCTGTTCCCGGACACAACGGAGGATATTTCAATATCAACGATATCCACCGAGATATTTACAAGAATATGTTCGTCGATATTATCTGAGTTCACAGATCCTGTTGTTCGCTTAAACTTAAAATTACGAACTGAAAAATTACTATATCTGTGTGGGCAGATTTGTTTTTTGTCGTCAGACAGTAGATGGCACGGTTCGGTTACATTTTTTATTTCGATTTTAAGTATTTAAAAATGTGTTGAAATTAATATAAGATATTAAAATATAAGCCCACCCCTACTAATAAAATTTCTATAACGTAATTTATATACATTTTATGCAACTGCCTAAACACAGACTAATTAAATTATTGTTAGTAAGTTTTTCACAAGATGGAAGTTTTTATTTATTTATTTTTTATTTTTTTAAATAAGTAAACGTAAAAAGCACGACGTTTAGAAACCGAGAAAAAATTAATATTATTAATGTATTTCAGTATTAATACTAGTATTACTTGAAATTTTTAACTTCGTTTAATAATATTATCGACTAAAATATCAATTTAATTTCACATGACAAATAATCAGAAGTGCTCAACATTTGTTCTTTGTATAGGACTGCTCCAACCACTGCAGCGAGCATTATAGGCAATATTATTCCTTTAGATTTATACATAATTGGCCGGTCAATTATTTTTGAATATTTGTTGGTAATATTACCTCGCTTAAAAATATAGTTTACACCTAAATAGCGATTTAAACTCAACCTACATATAAAATCCTAAGTAAATTTGTAATGATTTGTTTTCAGTTTGGCAGGAAAGGTGGACAAACTGTTCTACTGGTCGGAAAACGTATGAATTTTTTCCATGTGTTTTGGATAGAATTAAATTAAAACAAATTAATGTTAATTTTTACACTTCACAGATACTTTCAGGCCATGGTAAGTTAGGTGAATACCTATATAGGTTTCGTCTAGCCGACAGTCCTGGTAGTATATACAACATTAGGAATTTTATGTTCTCGTGCCCGAGTTTTGACGATCTTAGGATTAAGTTTGGTATTAAAATGAATGATAACTTAAAAATTAGTAAGGATAATGTGAACAAAATATTATCTTATATCGAATCCGCTATGTATAGGAAATATAGAAAACGCATAAGCTAATTCAATTGGGATACCGTAGCGTTAAATTCCTCTATTGCGTAGCGTGATTCTCTCCTCGTGATTATTTTAAATTTATATACATGTCGAATTATAATTATTTTTATTTTCTTTTGTCTTTTTCATTATAATAGTTTCCGTGCGCTTTCTTATAATCTATAATCATATTAATGTGGATGCTGGGACTACATTTACATTCTAGCATCTACCCTATTAATTTGTAAGTCACACTTAGCAGTATTCCCCCATCACACGCATACTATTTATTATAAATATTATTTTCTTTTTTTGTCCTTTATAGTTAAATTTAGTTACAGTTATATGTACACTGGGATGCTGCTCCTTTGTAACAAAACATATTAAAAAAATATATAAATATTAAAAAAAAAAAAAATTAGACGACTAATTTTTATATGACGATCGATAACGATTTTCGATTCAACTTAATCATTGTCGTATAAATCTGCTTATATTTCATTTTTCCACGTGCTGTCGGAATTTTCATAACTATTCGAGTACGAATAGTGTATGATTTTTAATTAAAAATAAAGGTTGTTTGATCGGCTTCACTTTTTACATTTTATTCAGAATCCACAAAACAACGAAAAATATTAATGACGTATTTTTAAAATATCTTCATCACCAGGACTATTTCATCGTTTTCAAAAAAAAAAGAAAAAGAAATAATAATTTAGAGAGCAAAATTAAGTTACATTTTTTTATACCTGTAATCAACCATGATTTTTAAAGATTTGTAAAGCAGAGGCTTTTCTATTACTAGACAACGTCTGGCGTTAAAACAGTAATTCGTAAACAAAAATATATTTTTGTTTTTATTCAATTTTTTTTTTTAATTTTTTTTATTTTAATTACAACTGGTTTATAGGCCATCTAGCAATTGGTCTGGAATGCGAAGTAACGTGTTAGGGGTTAACACTCATCAGCGTCCCCCAATGAAAATAGATTTATCTCAAATGTAGGGGCATGGTACGTTTCAATCGTCGTAATGACTGTTGTCGAGTAAGTTAATAGCCAAGTTGTTCGTATGGTTCTCTAGTCGTATGAAATGCTGTTTTGCATAATTATTTCGTAACGTACGGTATATTAAAATCTCGATGTAAAATGTGGTTGGACACGTACCAAGGCGGAGTAAGTCTAATAGCTTTGTTTTGAAACCTCTACACTCTGTTTATATGTGTGTGTCCTTGGCACAACCCCATAAAGCCAGGCCATACGTCCAGATAGGTTTTAAGATGATTTTATATATCGATAGTTTGTTTTCAAGCGAGAGGCCGGACCAACGAGCCAATTTAACTGCCTCAGTTTCAGATGTAACTGTTTTCTGTTGCATGTTAATTTTTTATCCAAATACATGCCCAAATATTTAACTTCATCATGCTGCGGAATTATTTTATTATTTATTTTAACTGACACACTATTTACTTTACGCGGCGTAAAAGTGACTTGAGTACATTTGTTTTCGTTTACCCTAATACGCCAATAACCAGGTTTCCGTTTCAGTTAATGCATTTTGCAGTTTATTTGTAGCCACTGTATGATCTTTGTCTATAACTGCGGTGTCGTCTGCGAAAGTAGCAATACTAACTTCGCCACTATCTGGGAAGTCAACTGTATACAGAAGATGAAGCACCGGGCCCGGTACACTACCTTGAGGCACGCCCGCAGATACAGGATAAAGATTAGATAATTCATTTCGGAATTTGACTTGGCATGTATTTTATTCAAATGATGCATTTTTTTTTTTAATTATTATGTTAAAGTTATTAAAGTTATCGAGTTTAGTTTAAATATAAATTTTAACATTAACTAAGCTATTAATAACCTTAACTTAAATAATAGACGATTCTTACATTCGGGAAATATTAATTTGTTTAAATTGTTCTCGTATTTCTTTAAATATACGCAGTTAATAAAATTGGTAACTTGTTTTTGATTAATTACGTGATATAGTGGAGATTAATAAGATTTAAATCATTTTTATGCCTAACTAGAATTAAGTGTAATGCAAATTATCTAATTATTTTTGGTAAAGGTGAAAGATCAACTTGTAGTATTTTTCCACGATGATCGAATTCTCCTACGGTACAACACAACTTTTCTTTAATTTTTTTTTATTCTAGTTCGTAATGCTTCTAAAATTATAGATCTGAATAGTGATTATCGCTTATTCCAGCTATACCAACTCCAATAAAGGACTTCCTTCATAACATACGATCGAAATTGACCAATAGAGCGAACGAAAGATTCTCGAATTCGCAGTAATACATTAACTGGATAAAAGTCAACCGCTTGTCATAACTCAAACAGAAGAAACGAAGTGGTCCTGTGCGGTGTACCGTCAAGTGATCAGG
This sequence comes from Coronaproctus castanopsis, assembly GCA_032883995.1. Lineage (NCBI taxonomy): Eukaryota > Metazoa > Arthropoda > Insecta > Hemiptera > Monophlebidae > Coronaproctus > Coronaproctus castanopsis. Next base: position 110,666,873 of record CM065054.1, on the reverse strand, counting down.
GCGCACATTGCTCACCCACAAATACTTAATCAACCAAAAAATATACTGCATGCAATATTCCTTTAACTATTCCTCACCACTTGCTTCTCATCTGTCCGCCCTATTCCTCCGAACGTACAATCTCCCAAAAGTTCGTATAAGTAATTAGCGATTGACAAAAGTCATAATCTATGAAGCACAGATAAAAACGGCGATTTCTGCACTTCTGGGTTAGAACATTTAATATGCATAATGCCTGGCGTATACTGAACAATTTTTTAAATCTAAATTGCCATTCTCCGGAGTTCCTCCCGCATTCATCGAATATCCTTTGCCGCCTGATCTGGAGGAATATCTTCGAGATATGGGACGTAAGACTGATCATGCGATAACATTCGCACTCTGCTGTAGTGGATTTATTTATTAATACTCTGGCATGTTGATTTTTGTAAAAATCTTAAATCTGCCTGGTTAATCCCGATGTTCCTCGACGTTTTAATTAATTCCGTATATCGTACTTTATCGAACGATTTAGAAATCGGAAGTAAAGTTTCAGGATGTGGCTCATAAGGCTCATTAATTTGTGATCACCACATTTATATGAATTGTGTAGTTTTTGATATGGAAATTGATTCTATTCATTCTTTAGGTATAAGACTCTGTTTCTGTATATACGGCATTGAAAAACCTAGTTACTTTCTGTTTATAGGATATTTTCCATACATCAGTCTATATTATAACCGGCTTTGTGTGTTTTAACTCGCTTGATTGCAGTTTCTAAATTTGCAAAGTATCCATTTCGTCTTGCCGAGCCAGTGATCATTGAATTCCAACGATTTTATCTGGGCTGTTGCTCTCGTAAACTCCGTTATCCGTCTTAAGAGTAATTGTATGTCTTTTTTTATATGCTATTTTTCTAACTTCCTTATGAATATTAAGTTCGTTATATATACTTTGTAATTGTTCAATCTCTTTACATTGCATTATCAGTCATACTTCCTTTGCCTGTGTTACAATCTGTCTAATGATTCTGTCAATTTATTTTGTATTCAGATACATTAGTTTTTTCTTTCTTCTCTGATCCATCAATTCGAATATTTTATTTGTAATCCATTTCTTATGTCATTGCCTGAATAGTTAGTAAGATGTTACTTTGCGGCACCATTAAGAGCAGATTTTATTTGTATTCCTTTTTAATATTCTCTGTAATTTTCACATTTTTCAGTTTATAGTCTAGTTTCTCTTTTACATTTTACTTTATTTCTCGATTCTGGAATATTGGTAGATCTAATCTTGTCTTTTAAGCTCTTCTGATTTTTTTAATGCTTGGCGTTAGCTTGCAATATAATACGATCTGTGCACTTGGTATGGTATTTATTAATAATACACTGTTTCCGAAACTTGTGTTCACTATAACATAATCAGTCTGATTTCGAACTATTGTCTCAGATTTATTAGCTGGAGATTTCCACGTATACAACCTTCTAGCTGTTATTTTAAAATAGGTGTTTGCATAATTAGTTTATTTTGTTGATGAAACTGTACTAAAGTATCTCTTGGATTTTCGTTTACCAATCCGAATGGTCTTGTTAGGGTTTTTTGTAATTGTATTTCCTACTTTAGCGTTAAAGTTTCCAACGATGTATGTAGCTGCATGTGTCTTAGAAATTTTTAATACAGTTTCTATAAGAACCATGCCAAATCATCGCCATTTTGTTGTAGGCGCATGTATCTGTATTATATTGATATTCGTATGTTGTGTTTTTAGTTGAAGCAGTCTATCAGTGTAAGGTAACAGTAATACTTACAACCACGTTTTATCAATCATTACTGCAGTTCCTTTCTGAAGTTTCCCATCTCTACGCCGTCTGATATTATTTTTCAAGTTCCAGGCCATTTTACCTCAATAGGGCTAAGTAAATTCAATTTTAACCTGCGTATCTCGAAAATTACGTTCGCCGGTTTTCGTGGGTCGTATAATGTTCGTGCACCATTCTGCAGAACTGGTTTTACTTCTGCGTGTTCTTCGCACACCTGTTTACTGAGTAGTACCGAAGACTCAGGGCCATTAGTTTTTTTCATGCACGATGATTATTTTTCTGTAGACAATTATACTGAAGTAGTTTTCCGTTGTTTTCTTTTAGCCGCTTTTATAATATGTGTATACCATGTCCAAATATGTCTGTGACACATCCGCTTCGGCAACAAGTGCATCACGCCTGTATTCACTAATGAGCATCCTACTTCCAATGCTCATGATTAAATAATACAGCCGCTCCTTAAACGGACAACCAGTGCTGACTAACAAGTTGTTCCTAACGTGAAATACAGACGTTTTGGAATTTTAATTGAAGTTAGGCTTATAGCGGCTATATTGGTTTTGACATACGAGCTTTGCAGCATTTTTAAAGGAAAGCTTTCTCAAATTTGGCCAATGTTTGCTGCATTGAATACAGTCGAAAGCCTTTTTGTAGTCTAAAAAACAGAGTACCATTTTGACATTATACTTAGCAGATTCAAAATATGTTCCCTTGTTCCTCGACCTATCATAAAGCCCGCTTGTTTACGTGGAATTTCATTACGCATTACACTGTGTAACCGTTCGTATATGATCTTTAACATCTACCTTGCTAGCGTGTGGAATTAAATATATTGTCCTGTAGTTTTCACATTTTTTTCGTAGGAACCTTTCTTATGTAAGGGAATATTAGAACTAAAATCCGGATTTTCGAATGTTATTGCAAATCGTATGTATAGCGTCTTTTCATCCGCTATTTTGAAAATTTCTGCAGGAATGTAATCAGTCCCTGGAGCTGTGTTCCGTTTTAAATAGGCTATATTTTGAATCTCCGAGAACAGAATAGAAAGCTCCATCTCATCCATTTGGATGCTATCAGCAGCTTCTTGATAATCTCCTTCCACGCTGTACAATACGGCACAATACTTACGCCATTCGGCTACTTCAACCGCATCCGTCTTTAATGAACCATTTTCATCTTCAATTACACTTATGTTTTCATTTTGAATTCTCTTGACAAAAGTCGGACTTTTTGATACAGTGATCTTGTATCCATTCTATCCGCCCTTTTTTTTTTTGGATCTAATCACATACAGGGGATATGTAGTCATTTTTATCTTTTCGGCGCAACTTTTTGAACTGTTTGATTAACAACTTCTTTTTTCCTATATAATTTTCGACGCCGTGACTTAGATTTCTTCGTTCTTCTCTAATTGTAATTGTTTCATTTGAAAACCAATGTTTCCATTTATTTATTTATAAACGTTTTTAATGTGTTCTTTCAACTGGTTTCAGCTTTGTTCCGAACCAGTTGAAAGAGCACGTTAAATAACGATTTTAATGCAGGTGAAAAAAGAAAAAAATATCGTAAACGAAGTAAGCATAATATTGCGTTGAAACTAACAATTAAATATGAAAATAATATTATCCGAATGGAGATGGAACGATACATTATACGCAGGTGTGATACTTGTAGAATGTAGCAAGATAGGTAAAGCTCAGAACGTAACGGAGTGTTAGCAGAGTAATAAAAAAATATAATCGGGATTTGTTGTGAGAACAGAAGGGATTTTCTGTAAGCTGCATATGGAAAAGATGGTCAGGTAACAAATGATGTCCAAGAAATAGAATCGTGGAAGTTTAGAGAGAGAGAGAGACGGTTGAAGTTGATAGTATTAAGCGAGATTTGACTAATGCTTTCAGTGTAAGTTCACAATTATCTGCTCTAGCTGAATAGAGTGAATGATATTCTTGTGAGAGACTAAGGAGAGTTCTACGCCATTTAGATAACGCGTCTTTACCGAATGAGTCGACGAATTCATTGTTTGGAACACTTTTACGAGCCGCGGCACTCACGAGAAGGACACAAATATTCCCGCACGTTCCAAATTATTGAGCTTTAGCAAAACGGATTCCAATTAACGTACCCGACACATTCCATTTATTATAGCCCATGGTTTCCGTAATAATACGGTAATTTCCCATTAAAATTGACAATAATAATAATTAGAGCAGTGTTACTTAAGCGAATGACTCTTTACGATAAATTATGTTTAACGTGTTTACGCTTATATTTTGTGTACATGGCCATTAACAAATTGTACTTGTAGTTTCATAGTCTTATAGTTTTATATTTTCTGGCTTTTCTGGTTTTAGAGTTAACCTTATCGCGTTACGTTATTACGTTAGTTTAATAAAGAATGCGTTCCGCAAGTTTAACTTTCCTACAATCATAATTAGGTGTATACAGGTCGGAAACAATAATTTAACATATACACGGATGACATTGTATTATTTGCAAATAGCCTGGAAAAATTACACGAAAACAGGCAGTCAATGATAAATGCGCACAAATAGGACTTAAAATCAATATAAATAAAACTAAATATATGCGCAACCAAATTGTAAGAGATAAATACAAGGATATAAATATAAACACACAAAACGTGGAAATGGTTGATAAATTCGTCTATTTAGGACAATTAATTCAAGTAAATAACCACTTAGAAAGTGAAATATCCGGAAGAATACAATTAACATGCATTCTCAAAGCTTAGAAGCATACTTAAGGAAGTTAAAATTAAGCCTGAAAAGGCGTGTGTTCGATCAGTGTCCAGTTTTAACATATTGAAACATGGATATTAACAAAAAAAATATATACATATATAACAAAAAATAAAAGTTAATCAGCGAAAAATGGAAAGGTCTATGGACCACTCTGATGGAAAAAACAACAAAAGTTAAAGATGCGATAAGTATTATTAAACATAGTAAATGGAGATGGTGCGGACATGTGGCTAGAGTCGAAAACCGCTGGATAAGTGCGTCAACATGGTGGAAAACGAGCCTTAGGACGACCAAGGAAGTTCAAATTGGCGGGATGAAGCTCGATATCGCGGCGTCTGGGAAAAGTTGGCTGAGGCCTTCGTTCAGCAGTGGACTGGCTAAATGAAGAAGAAGACAATCGCAATTAACTACCGGCGATATAAACTGATTATCATCTATACGGCGATTATTGAAAAATTAACGCAATGTGTCTATTCACGATTTTTTGTTCGGTGCAAATTCGACACAGTTTCGAATACAATTACAGTTTTCATTTTTCCAATTCAAACTGCAATTATTTTCTCGAAACGTTACGTAATAAAAGTATATCGACACGGTCTACGACGGAAGACATCGTAAATGGAAATCAACTATGAAAGGTTTAAAAGCGTGTATTTACGTAATATCTTAAGAATATATTTTCTCTTTAATACGAGGTAATTCAAGTACATTATGCGTATATAGTCTCTATTCGAGTGTAAAAGTGACCATTTAGTATACACATAAGGCATCTGTCTGTTCCTAATAAACTGTAATTGATTAAAACTCGCGTTTGATAACAGTAAACGGGAAAATCGTAAGTAAATACTGGAATTAGTGTTTTATAAATAATAAATTTATTTTATGTATTAAAGAATGTTTTTTTTTTTTTTTTTTTTTTATTAATTGTTAACGCCATTTGGAAGACTCTTCCATGTATTGAATGAGCTATATTATCTACTTCGAATCTAAACTGTAGTATCTGGAAGGAAGTCAAAGGGAATCTAAAGCCGTCCGGACTAAACTTATGTCGTGTAGTATTAATGAGTGAAGGTAAAGAGCAACAGCCTGCCGAACTTATTGCACCTCGGAACATGGCTCATCTTACGGTCGAACGTCTTCCATTATTGATGATCACGTAATTGATGAGGACGTTCCGAAATAGGTGGAAAATATAAAAATAAACAACTAGAAATGTAATGAAAAAAGCAAGAACAATATCAGCTGTAAAATAATAACTGAAAACGAGGCGCCAAAAATCAGTTCATACTTTTCAAATTGTTACATTGTTGGTACAAAATTTAGAACGCCTACATACATTGTCGGATATAGTTGTGTTAGGAATAAAAAAAAAATCAAAAAAATCACTATAAACATAGGAAAATAAAGTTTACGATGACGTCAAACAGATTAACTATTTCTTAATAGTAGAGAAATCGAATGATTATAGAATGCGTGAAACTAAACCTGTAAGGTGCGTGAATAACGGGAGATCGAACGAAGAAATACAAACTGACAGGATGTTTAAAAATATTTTTTACCAGCGAGATTTTTTTCACACGCCCGATTAAAATTAATCTGGACCCGATCTAACGGTAGTATACCATATCGCTTAAAAATAACGGATGCTGACCAATTAATATATATATATATATTATATATATGTCTAGTCTTTGCTACTATTCATCCATATACATTTTCAACAGTTGCTCGAGGTACGGCAATTTGTTTAAATAATAAACAAATTAACCGGTAACAAATAGTCAGAGGGATTTGTCTCGCTAACCGAACAAAATAAATGCCTATCAACCACATGTCGGTAATATAAGTCCGAGAGGAAGGCTTATTGAAAAGGTTAAACGCTATAACTATAACTACGTAAGTAACAAGTTCGGACAATAAAAGCGGTATAATACTATGAATACTCGATTGGTATTTCAACTTTCACAAAAAAAGAAAAAAAATAAAATAATAAAAAAAAAATGAGCCTATAAGAGAAGTTATGCCGAATCGGCCGAGACAAGTGTATAAACGAACGATTAAGGTATAATATAAAGGCGAACGTATAATGTATAATACGGTACGTGCGTGTATACGTGTAAAACGGCATATAATTCACGTGTTTGTGTATAGAAGTAATAATAGGACGCGTGATAGAGCGAAATGTGTGATGTTTTAACAACAGCGCCATAATTAGGGTATCTGTAAAAAGCCACTTCTATACCATTTCAACTTCTTGTTGTCATGCTGCTGTTGTTGCTGCTGTCGTTTTTAAAATTTAGACTTACACTTTTCGGGTTCTATGTTTTTTAGTTAAACGGCGAACGATCTTACGATTTTTCGAATAGGCAGAGACGACCATACGAGTAAGTAAGAGAAAGCGTTCATACGGCGAACGTACGATGAAAACGGTAAAGACTGCGATAGCCTATTATATACTAAAATGGTAGTAGATACTCCTTAGTTTTCGAATAGACGGTTGCAGCTAAGACACGGCGATGTTAAGATAATTGAAATCATCACCAGCTCAAAAGGGCGTGACCTGATCACCTGCTCTTTAATTCGATAAAGCCGCCGTCGCCGACACATTATTACCGCCGAACAACATTTATTACATACACAAGCCACAATACACATACATCTATATACACATATATATATATATATATATATACTATGTCTTTTTTACAATATTACTGTTTTGTTGAAAAAAATGCCGCTAGCGCCGCCGCCAAAGAACATTGCTCGTAAAATAGTCTCACTCCTTTTTACACTCTTTATCCTCAACTTCGGTTTGCTACTACGTTCAACCTCATTACATTATTTATTATTTATATATACTTATGTACATACTTGTATATATATATATATAAAACACAGTTTTCGATAATGCTACCTATTTGTCCTTTAATATGGTTATTTATTTGTGTTCTAAGGGTTTATTTTTTTATTTTTTAATTCAATTCTATATAACGTAATAATCGATACTATTACCGCTTTTTTCAAAACGCATATTTCGCTCAAAAATATCACTTGCACATTTACACTCTCACGCACATACTCTTTCGTTTTCCCTTTTTTTATTACTAGGTCCGTGTCAAACGTGTGCTCGTTGACGAATTGGCTCTTACGTTCTTTTAATTTACTATTTCATTCTCTTATATTCACTCGCTTTTGGTTTTTTTATTACAATTATTGTTTTATCTTAATATTAAATTATAAACACATTTTTTTTTTTTTTTTTTTTTTTTTTATTCGATTTTGGCCGTCTAAGGACCACGGAAAAACTATTCACATAATGTTGGTCTTAAGTCAATTCTGTTCTTTCTTCACGTTTCTTTGTCCAGTATTCTTTCATCCGTTTCGAATGAGTCTTTTTTCTTTCTTCCGTCCATATTCGTGCCGTCTTCTTTATCATCTTCTCGTGGCATTCTGTCTTTTCTTTTCGTTTTTTTGTTAGCCAATATTCTTTCATCGTTTTCGAATGTGTCTTCTTCCTTTCTTCTGTCCACGTTCGGCCTGTTTTTTTAGTTGCAGGCTCATGGAATCCTTGAAATGATTGGATCCTATGTCTAAACTTGTTTCTATCTTTGATTTCTTCATCTGATATTGCCATAAGATCCACATCCCTTTTGACTTGTATCATCCACATATATAACATATAAACGTTTATAATACCTAAATTTTCTTCAATATTCGCATCTGAGTGCTTTGCCGTTGCGTTTCGCTTTTACGCTTCTACAGATATCTGTCAGATTGTAGTAATTTTCACGAATTCACGTAGCGCTCTCGAAGTTATTTTAAATTCCTCATTTACTAGCCGCTGTTTTAAACGACAATCTAAGAAATATTTACGATCTATCTCTGAAGCTCGTTGATGTCAAATTTGTCTTGATTCCCAGTCATTCGAGTATCCACTGGAATGATAGACGATCTTACTAAAAGCACCCTCTGGGAATGGTTCATTCTACTTCGATACACCGGTTAAAGATATTTTATCACGATTTTGGAACCGCGCTCGGAGGTATTGCTATTCAGCTAGAAAACAAGATTTATTCGTATTTTATATATCGCCCTATTAGTTCAACGTCGACATGCTGTACTCGTCCTTGTCCTTGCGATGGAGACCAGTTCGCCGACGAAAACCGTCTATTTTTCTTTTGCACTTATTATAGAATTTAAAATTCCTGTCGCGTCTAATAAGTGAAGTGATTCCTAACTAACCTCAGATGCTTGTTCAGCTTACAGAACAACAGCCTATACACACGATCGTACTCAATTACAAATCAGCCTACAGTATGAATATTTAATAAGACATATCATCTCATTTCTTAGAGTCCCGAGTGAAATTACTAATGGCGATATTAAAAAAACACCGATGATGAAAACTGTGAGACAGAAATAAAATGTGGAATAGTCATGGCGGAAAAAAAACCGAAATATGAAAAGACCATCGAGTAATGTTCCGAGTAAAGAAAATATCGATACAAAACGCTCAGTGTTTCGGTATGAGTCCTGCAATCTATGAGAGGCATTAAGCAGAAAAATAATCGAGATTATTTGCTACGATAAGAGTATCCTGGACAGAACGCAGAAATCCATCTCAAAACAATTGCGTGTAGAGCCGACGCAACGATTACTTCTCGCGATAATAAGGTAAAGTTTAAAGTTTTTCAGACGCGTCATGAAAGGAATGGATTAAAACGAGCTAAGAATCAATGGAAAAAGGAGCGGAGGGCGTCGGTCGATAAGATTCTTCGATATTATTTAACGTTTGTCTTCGTCAGAACTAACGAAAAGTGACAGAGAAAAAGAGGCTCGATATACAGATATACGATGATTGGTCAGGATGAACACGACGAACGCGGAGAGATTACGTATAAATAAATAAATAAATCTTTTGTTCACCATCATTATCATCGTCGGTATTGTTCGTGAATGTCGTGGACTAGCTATTGTACGTTTATAGCTAGAATGCGAGGTCCTATTTACATGCGACGCAGATGCGTGCGCATATGATGTTATACGGATTGGGATGTCACTGACTTCTCCGTGATAATGAAGAATTATATAATGACGATGTAAACTTTTCTATCGTGCGTTGGTTTCGAACCCGCAATCGTCGAGTTGACAGTCGAGCACTCTAGTAACGATGTCTTATTTTATTAAGTAACTAAAATACAATCGGTAAACGAAATTTATAAATATATATCGCGCAACTTACCGCGATAAGCTTACACGATTAATTCAGGTTATGTAAAATGTGCAACTGTTACAACGCGCGTGAAAAAGAGGGGAAAAACCCAAACAAACAAATCAAGCATGAACTAACGATTAAATATGAAAATAATTAATATATGAATAAGCGAGTGACACATTACGATAAATTAAACACGTACGTGTATAATTTGCATACACATAAACGTTATTAGTTGCCTGAAATCGTAATTACCTATTAACGAGATAAACTCGTTGTATACTGCAATAAAAAATATTGTAAGCAAATGAGTTTTTTTTTTTTTTTGTTCTGTTAGTTTCCCCTTTATTACATTTTGCAGGCTACAAAGCCGATGTCGAGCGTTTACTCTGGAAGCCGAACCTGCGAGCGCTGTGTAAAAAATTTGTCGTTTCTAATAGAGTCGCGATAGAACTATTCTTTCAAGTACTTTGCATAGTACCGAGGTTAGCGATATTGGCCGATAACTTTCTATTATTGTGTAGGGCTCTTGTTTGGTTTCAATAGTGTCATAGCGATAGCTAGAAATTTTGGAATGTATTTTCTATCCATAATTTGCTGTATATTTCAAGTAATACTTGTAGTGTTTCATTAGGGGCATTCTTTAGCGTAGTAATGTCTATATTATCATAGCCGGGAGCGATGTCTTTTTTTTTATTTCTCTGCTTTTAATTCTTTCAAAATTGTTTTTTTCTTTTTTTTTTATATCGACATTACTGTTAAACATAGTTTTGGTCCTAAAAAGGACCTTTTCCTTCGACCGTGGTTGTTAGGATTAGCCAGCGAAGTTTGCATTACGCATAATTATCTCGCTGTTTCCAGGGGCACCCGACCACACCCTATTACACATATTTACATACTCCCACCTCGTTTTTTTTACACGTTTTATATAATATACGTTCGGTCGAGCTTCCCGACTAATGATCCTTAATTTGTAAAATTAACATACCCCACATATGCAGGATGTTTCAGTTTTTTAATGGTTCCCCATTCCGAACATAATCGGTGGGGGTAAATGTATTTAGTTAATTTCTAATTATAAAATTGCAGGGAAGTAGCGCGCTTAATAAATAATAAATACGCGAAGTGTTGTGTAACTTAGAAAAGAAGTCCATCAAGTTTGCGTGTATGATTGAGGTTGTGAGTGCGCGTTACATATTAGGCGGTGTAATTCTAAAGCGGTGCAAATTTAATAACACAAATGAAAAGTAATTAAAATAAATGATAATTAGAAAACTGAAGATAAACACTAATAAATAAATAAATGAATAAAATATATTACATATAATCGGTGGGACTTGAAAATAATATTCATCTTAAAACAAGGTTATGATTTTCTAGTTGCCACTTATCTTTCAGATCCTTTGAAGCGCAACGTCACTACTCGTGGTCAAAATTTTTACACTTCCTAATAAGGAAGAGGAAGCAAACAATGTAACACGACACCTTAAGATAAGGATAGTCTTAAATATAAATTTAAAATAAGTACAAGAAAAATGGGGAAGTATATACAAAATTTTTCACATTTGAGATTAGAAAAAGAACGATTAAATTTTTACTGTCCAATTTCGAACTTCTTATAGATTGCAGACTCCGCATACAGCGGGAGATTCTTTGAATTAAGATAAGATCAAGGGTTGGTTGTGCAGTCTGTACTGTGTAATACTTTTAGATCGGAGAAAGGGCAGTGAAACATAAAATGATTAATGTTATCCTCGGCACCAGAGCTAGTGCACTCAGGATCACTTACAAGATGGAACCTATGTAAATAGGAACCAAACTTTCCATGCCCTGAGAGCATTTGCGCATTATAATCTATCAGAAACCTTTGAGAAGAACATAATATATGTTTTCCTCCCGGTTTCAGAACTGTCCCACTCTCCTGCCAAATTGAAATTAGAGAGTTTTTCGTAATTTTTTTTTTTTAATATTGGAATTTGATCCCAAACTTGAGAAATCAATATTCAAGTACTTTACCACACGAGAAACATCCGCAACCACTCGGAGTTCAGAAATGATTAAAGACACCCTGCGACGAGAAGATCCAGCGGGCGAGTATTTCAAATGACATCACCAGCAGACGCGGGCTAGGCTCTATATAGAGAAGAAATATTAAGAAGAAATTTCCTCTGGTGTTAACAGAGTGAATTGTTTTCTTGTTAATGTAGATGAGATATTACCTGTACAGACACTGAATCAGCTCCTTATACAGGATGGCCGTTTTCATATATTCCGGAGCACGTGTATTTTTGGTTGCGGTCGTCTTAAATTTTCATAGACAAACGATGTTTCAATTATAATACTCGTTCATACCCTAATACACTCTCGCGGTATATATCTTTTATTTACCATATTGCGATTACCTCATTCAGTAGTAACGGACGCTATTTCAAATTTATTGTTATCACTTGTCGGACCTATTCACCATAAATTGATTCTATTTAGATTTCAGAATAGAGCATTGTGATAATATATTGAGTAATTTTTCATATAGAGTCATTAGGAAGAAACGGTTATAGGGTGTATAATATGGATATGTTTCGATTTAGCTGAGCGGGTGGCTTAAATATAGAAAGTATATCTTCGTAAATATATAAGCAGAAAAATACCCGCTTATGCATTCAAGCTCTTCGATGGCGAGATGTGGGGCTGTAGCGCGAGGATAGATCTGAAGTAACGGTATGTTTTTAGTGTAGATTTTACGGTTGTCGAGTACGCTCGACATCCGTATTTGATTCGCGAGTAGATCGTGTATTTACGGATGTTTAAGAGGATGTAAAAACATTGTATTTTGGGTTGGATATTTCGGGATTGAAAGGAATTTTTTTAGACGCTTGTGTTCGAACGATCGAATAATTTAGAGTAATACAATTTTCGTTTTAGCTGTTAAGGGAAGGGGACATTTAAAAAAAAAAACAAAAAACTAGAAGATAGACGCTCTTTACCGAAAGGAAATAAATTATACCTGTCTACATGAAATGAAAATGAATACTAGAAAAACAAAGATCACATTAAATTCACAAGAGCTAAAAATAAGAATGTGCATATTAACATCGACGGAGTGAAGTTAGAAAACTTAACGGAAGTTAGTTATTTAGATAGCCTCATCACTGACGATGGGAGAGATGACGAAGAAATCAAATCGAGAATTGGCACGGCGAAACAGGCATTTAACAACGTGAGTCATGCGCTAAAGGATTATTCGTGCGTTCTTCTGTTTGGTCAGTACTACAATACGCGAAACGTGGACACCGTAAGTGCAAGTAGTAATAAAAAGAATAAACTCATTCGAAATGCGGTGTTACCGCAGGTTGTTAAAAATTCCCTGGACAGACTTGGTCGCCAATAATAATGTACTAACCCGAGTAGATGAAAAGAAACCAATTGACAACATTCGAAAAAGAAAAATGAAATACATAGCTCGTGGAGATAAGAAAAAACGTAATATTCATGTTGGCCGGCACAAGGAAAAATATACAAGGGGAACGCTGCAGAAGAAGAAGACGATTAGGAAATAGTAACATCGAATGTACCGGATAAAACTTTTCAAGAAACAGTGACCAATGCCGGAAATCGGATCATACGAGTTGCACGCTATCTCTTGTCTCAAGAGTTGCGACTATGATCTACCTTTTATTAGAATTATAATTTAAACGTTAAAAAATAATTGCGCGTATCGTTATTATTACTATTAATCAAAATCTATCGTATAAAAGTGTAATTTCGTTTAGGAAGAATAAGAAGAACTGAAATCTAATAACGACGTTCGAATAAACGGACGCCATACAATAGGCATGTCGGATTTATTTGTTTCAGAATTATAAAAATTTGTTCGATGTTATAAAATGTACTAATTAAAAATTTTTTTTCAACTGCTGATTGAAGAAGATATTCGTTGACTATTTTATCTAATTTATTACAAACGAAGTCGAGTGCGTAGTTAATCTGTATAAATTGGTTGTAACAGCTTTAGGGGTGTAAACCGGATTAATATGGGTCGTCTAAATAACTTTATATATATATATATATATATATATATATATATATATATATATATATATATATATATATATATAGCGGATGAGCTAAACCCTTCTAGTCGCCTTCTAATTCAGAGTTTAGGGTCGGTTACTTCGTTGATAATATCGCGTGCGTGTCGTTATTATTCGTTAGTTTCCATTTTGTATAGTCGCTACTTTGTCGACCGTTATTACACGCGTGTTTGATTATAATTTTTATTCACTTCAACCATTTTGTGCGGCACTTTTTCTGATGAAAATTTAATATACATACATACATACATATATATGACTAATATAAACTGACGCAAATATTAAGTATCGGCGTATCGGAACAGGCGTAGTAAATAAATTTTCGTTCGAATTATTTTTATTTTACTCTGTATGTGTTACCTCTTAAAAATACGTACCTACCAATTTTTGACTATTAAAACAAAAAAAAAAAAAAAGGAAAAATTTTAAAAAAAAAAAAACGGCGAATGATATATAATCATCATCATCATTGTCGTCGCGTCTCTTGAGGCGAGAGCTCGCGTACGTTTATATTTTTCGATCTGTGACATATGTTATAATATGTTTCAGATTTTTGCATGTCGTATTGACTCTGGCATGTTGGTGGTTATTAGTGTCCAATCTTTGTTTTCTTATGATCGGTTTTGATCGTTACCACCAGCATGAATATTCCGTTTTTTCTTATTTTACGCGATATGTAATTTTCATCATTTATTAACATTTTCAATGAAAACTTTTTCTTTTTCCCAACAAATACTATCTCATTCGGTACGTGATCGGTCCACGATATTTTTAGCAGTTTTCGATCATATTTCAAATGCGGATATTTTTCTTCGTTCACACTGACTGGGCGCTCATTGCCTCGCGCGTGAATATTTCAACACATACGTAGCACCGCATTATCCTTTTTCGCTGATTTAAGCTCATCTTTTGATTAACGAGCACCTTGCTCGGATTCATAAATGCGTTCTTTACTATACGAATTCTATTTTCTTATTTCTTTTATATCTCGACCATCGTGTTACTTATTAGAATATAACGATATATATACCTATGTGTAATTTGTCGAATTTCCGAGTTTGCCGTTAATTGATAATAATCATAAAATTGAATTTAGTTCAAAATTTTTAACATTTGCAGGTGAAATTTAGGAGAAAATAAGCCAATAATATAATCCGCAAATGCGCGTCGTCTATCGCTAGCGGCGAAATATCAGTTCGCGCGTAATAGCGGATTCGGTTGTATTCGGTTATGTACAATTACGCGAAAAGAAAATAAATTAGCGATTTTTCGGAGAAAAAAAAAAAACGGCAAACAAAAACAAAGCAATAATATTAGATAACGTTGAAACTAACGATTAAATATGAAAATAATTAATATAACATGGCGCTAATAATTTAGAATAATATTAGTAAGCGAATAGCTCATTACGAGTACGCTTATATATACCGTAAACATGAGCTGCGTGGAATTGTAATTATCCGTTATTGAGATAAACTCATTATCATCTATAATCGTCGAATAATTTACGCGATACCTTTCCTTAGCACACGGGGTAATTTCATCAGAATATTACGCGTATAATTTATTCTAGTATAAAAAGGGGCGGGGCTAGAGGCATATGTTCTGAATGAGCTGCAATTTATTATAACTAGCGTTCGATATCGCACACCGAACAAGCGTAAGTAAATACCGGACGTATTTGTGTTTTGTAAATAAATAAGTTCATTACGTGTGTGTATTAAGGAATGATTGTTTTTCTATTAAACATAATTGAACAAATAGATTTATTAGTCTTCGTATCGGTATAGTTAACTGAAGTTATTAAGTTCAAAAACAACACCTAAATACCGAATCTGACCAGTTAATGCTATTTCGTTACATCGTCAGATTATTTAGTAATTTCGGTCCTCCGGAAAAAAAATATATAATTTACAGCGGAACGTATAAAAAATTTCCGAATGTTTAGTAAAAACGAAATTTAGCTTAATTTACTAATACAAATGAACGAATATAATTTTCATATTCGATTTGGTTACGCTTTTAAATTGAAAATTTCAAACTATCAAATAGTTCTCAATTTTTACTCGGCATTTTAATTCGAAAAGTGATTAATTGTTATCGATTAATTCTTATCGGCATTTTTATTTCGTCGTTTTTAATAACCGAGAAGTAAGTAACGAGATCGTTCGTTTTATTGACCATACGACGAGGTCGTGACGAAATCGATGATAACGACCTGCGAATATAAAACTATAGGGTGACTCGGAGAAGACGGCTGTTTTTTTTTTCATAGCGCAGTTCATGCTCCACATTAACTGTGTACATACGAGAGGTTCGTTTCGATTCAGTTTCAGTTATCACGGTATCCTATAACGAGAACGAGTATGCGTTCTGCGTGGAACGTTATTTTCGTCGTGAATTGATCACGACAGTGTAAAATTTCGAACGTAAGTTCGCGATAAGAATAGTGTACAATACCTCGTGTTCTTGTCTATTTAAAGTAATAAATGGTTATATATATGGACTTGAACAATCTTCTCTTTCTAAATCCCCCGCTATTCGAGTTATCGGCACTATCAGTTATGATGAACTTAACCTGTTTCACTTGTAAACCATACTTTTTACGAATATTCTTTAGTGCATCGACGAGCTCTATTAGCTCTGTATTTAGATGAAGCAAATAGCGCAATATCATCAGCGTAGCGTATAATACGACGTCCTTCATTACTATTCCTCCTTCCCGGTCTCTGCAGTATTGCGGGTATATTTATTTATTTTTGTTAAAGTACGCTTAATATTGTGGCTATAATTGTTTCCCGAAACACACTGAATAGGTTCAAATACTCTATAAAGATATAACAACCAGGGTTAGATGTGCAGTGGATGTGAGGACTATCCTGTCCAAGTAGGTGCACATCAAGGCTCGGCACTTTCACGGCTGATTACCCTGGACACTTATGTATGCAGACGATGTTGTTTTAATCGAGAATACAAAGAACGTACTCCAAAACAGAGTCCAAATATCGACTGACCGATTAGAAAAGTTTGTCCTTAATGTAAACGTAAAGAAAACGGAGTAGGTGACTATTGATAACTAAAACGATTGGGTCTATTTATCTGGAGAATAACTGCCCGGACAAACAGTTTTAAATATGTCGGTTCTTGTGTACAGAGCGACACATCCGAAGCAGTTCGCCATCGAATAAGCACAACATGGCTGAAGTGTGGAAATATGCGATCGACGTAGCGACAAAATGCCCATTCGACTGAAGTCGAAAATTTACGCGACAGTTATTTAGACTAGTTGCACTGTATGGCGGTGAGTGCTGGCCGGTAATAAAGCGTAAAAAATAAACGCTTCGTGTGATGAAAATGCGCATGTTAAGATGATTAATGGGTATTTGTTTTATCCGATCGAACCGGAAATGAAAGAATCTATAACGGGAGTTGCGCCTATAAGCCGACTAAGGTGATATGGAACGAGCTCAATATATTGGCAGTGGTTTACTGATATCGGTAGCGCGTACGTTTCAGGTTCTTGGTAAAAGACCAGTAGGAAGACCAAAGCAAAGATGGCACGATGTTTATAAGGATGTTTCCTTAAAGATGTCGGTATCTCTTCAGATATTATAGCAAACCATCGAATTGGATGGAAACTATCTATTTGCGGGAAAATGCAGTTGATGAAGAAGATTGTTATAATAAATATATTGGCAGTGGTTTACTGATATCGGTAGTGTGTACGTTTCAGGTTCCTGGTAAAAGACCAGTAGGAAGACAAAAGATGGCATGATGTTATAAGGATGTTGCTTAAAGATGTCGGTATCTCTTCAGATATTATAGAAAACCATTGGATTCGGATGGAAACTATCTATTTGTGGGAAAATGCTGTTGATGAAGAAGATTGTTTATAATAAGTTGGACGGGTTATGTCGTATTAAGGAGACAAGGCTTACAATGATTCGCGGAATTAAATCGTTTATTACGCGTATATAAAAAATATATTAATTTTTAATCCGCTACCTTACGACTAAATATGTCAAAAGTTGACCTCCATTCTAGTTATTCGGTTATCTATATTTATCTAGGGGTTATTTGCGATTTTCGGTTAGCGAAATAGCTTCATTTTTTTTTTGCGCGCGCGTTAATTTTAATTTTATATTTAACTGCGTTTGATTGCGTTAACTCCGGGTAATGTTTCCGAACTTCGTTGTATTTTCCGGATAAAAGAAATATCGATATATTTTCATTTTTCAAAATCGCCAGCACGTATATATCTCAGGGAAAGTCCTATAAACGTTCTGACGCTAGATTAAATTCTTCCGTTTTTTTTATTAAAAATGCTTGCCTACTAGAAAATATCAAACCTATCAAGCGGTATTAGTGAAATGTTCGAAATGTTTTTTTTTTAAAAAATGAGATTTAATAAATGCAGCAACGAAAACTCCGTACTACGCGAAATTTGGGTTTTTATACCTATGGTACATCAACGCGTCTTCATTATACGTTAATATCATCGTTAATGTTAACTAAGAAAAAAACACATTGGATTGTTACTTATCGATTTTGAAAACGTATATTTAATACCGCTTGGAAGTGAAGTATTTATTTTTAAATTACTTTCGTTTGGATTTCCGTGTCAACTAATATTATTCGTATAAAAAATCCTTTATCTAACAGACAGTTTTATGTGAAATTAAAAAATTTCAAACAAGCAGCAGTAATCACGTTGGAGCCTTTTTATTTTGCACGTAAACGATTTTACGCCAACTCAATCTCTGTTAGCTTAAGGACGATCGATGGAATTAACAACATCGTTTGTCGATGACTTACGATCGCGGCGCAGATCAATTATAAACGAACAAGTCGGAATCGTAAGTAATTTAAGCGAATGGAAAAACGAGGTCAGTCACTTAGATAAAAAATTAACCTTTACGAAACGCGTTAACTTATTTACAAAGTTCAATGCAAGATACTTAACATATTTCACATTTTGAATCGAAAAATCTGCATCGACAGTTTCCAATAAGTTCGTGACGTCATCGGTATAGCCTAATGGCTAGAGCACGTACATTTATATAGGGGAAGGTACCGAGTTCGAATATGATCGACGATGCAACGCGCTAGTAACAATAATCGTCGTAACAAAGCACGTTCTCCCGAGTGTGTGTGTGTGTGTGTGTGTCGAACTACGTTAACACCGTATTAAAACATGTATAGGTAAGTAGTCGTCTACCTCCGATACGGAGACGCTAGTACTTAATGATGATGTTGAGTCGTAATATAACGATACTTCAAACAATTCCAGATCAGTCTTACAGTTATATGGCACAATTATCTTCATTTACTCCACTCATTGCTGATGTCATAAAAAAAACTAGAATTACCTATTATAAATAACATCGGTGAATACGATTAATCGATCATTGGAACGTAGATATAAAAAATATACGTAAACAGCGGCCTAGCCAGATTTGGTTGATGAGGGGAGGGGGGGGTCAAACAAAATTAAATTATAACAGTAAACCCGAGTTAAATTGAAAAGTAAATAACCAAAACTCAAGTAGGTTAAACCCCTAAGCAATCCAACCTACCAGAGTTACTTTTTATACTTATTAGACGTCGAATATGTAATTCTGTTAGAAGCAATAGACGACAGAAACATATTTAACGTCGCTGGAATACACTAATAGAGTATGTTATTGAGGACAGATGGAGATGGTTAGAAGGTACAATAAATTCCACGCGAAAAAATAAACGATAAATAATGATTTTACATTTTTTGAAGGAATAATACAAATACTTAACTAAATTTAAAATTTAAAATCTGTTCTTTGCGTTTTCCTAACAAAATTCTTCTAGTACCACCTATTATATTACAAAACTATCGATTTACTTCGAAAACGACGAAATTCAAATAAAATAAATGAAAATTAAAAAAAAAATAAAATAGGTTTAACAAATGCGAAATTGCATTTAACAACCAGTATATATTTTCATATTACCAGATTGAAATTCCAGGGGGGTTTCAGACCCCCAAAACCATCCCCTGGCTACGCCACACTGTATGTAAACACGTATTAAACACGTATTGCCCTGAGCATTCATTTCATCGTGATGGCAAATAAGATTTAATAATGGTACCACCACCACCACCACCATTATTATTTATAATCGACACATTTGACATCCCGGACTGTGACAAAGTTAACACTTACCTCTTAGCCGATGACGAGGCATTCTTTATTTAGGGTCGGTATTATCTGTAATAGATTAACTACGGCAGTTGAGATTAGATATTGTTTCAAATGGAAAGTAAAAATATTGATGTCATTATGTGGATAGTATCCGTAATTTTATGCGCGTTTTCGTTCGTGTGGACGAGCAATGTACTTTTTATACGTTTCGAAATTTTACCAGTAAATTATATTTAACGATTATAATATGTGACGAAATTTTCAGTACCTCGTGATGAGGTTTTATTTATTACATCTCGGCTACAACAAGTATTATCGAAAAACGTATATAATTCGATTTTTCTAATCATTTTAAATATAATAATTAATTTGTCGTAATCTTCTAATGACGTATGTGGAAAATAATATTTTTATTGTTATGTTTTGTTTTTTTTTTTTTTTAAATGTAAATCCTTGTTTTAGCTGAAATTTTATTAATAGCATTATGATTATTATTTATATAATACCGGAGTCGAATTTTCAAATTTAATTTAATTATTATTATTTAAACATAATTTCATTTTTTTTTTATTTCGAGTGATTTTTATTTCTTTTACATTTCATCGTCATTTACCGTGTTCGTTATCGCTATATAGTTTTTTTTTTTTTTTTTTAAGAACGTTTATATTCCGCGTTTACCTACTACTACTACCCATGTATGTATCTATATGTTAAATATATGTTCATATATATATATATATATATATATATAATGGGTCTATATGTGTGTATATATACAAGTGTAGAGGTATCTGTATATATGTGTATTTTTAATTATATATTACTTTTTCCATTCGGATAACCTAATTGTATTTTGTATATAATTGGAATAATAGCTGGCGGTCTCTCATTTATGTCTAAGCCGTGGCTTTGTGTCCATACTTGTAAATATATTAAGCGTATCTTTACGAATGTAATTAGTTTGAATATAGAATGAAAAATATGATTTATTATTATTATTACTATTGTTATTATTATTGTCGTTCAGATTGCTATTATTATTAATATTATTTATTATTTTTTTATCCATCTATTTATTTATTTTTTTATTTTAGTTTGTTTTCATTATTTTCCTATTAAATTGTACTTCGTTATATGGAGAAGTTTGTTACCTCCGTGTATACAGTCTATATATATATATATATATATATATATATATATATATATATATATATATATATATATATATATATAATGACGAATATTTGATTTCGCAAATTAGTTATGTTGTACACCTATAGGATGAATACTATAATCTTCGTTTTAATTCACCGTTAGTGTCTAATTTCCTTCTGTATAACAACTTAATAATCATCCGTAGATGGATATACATTTTTAAACTGAAGATTGATATCATCGTTCTTTGGTTTAGTGAAATTTTTCAACTTTATAGGCTTGCGAAAAAGGCGTTGGCATTGTCTCGTACGTAGCTTGTTCGGTTTATCGATTTTAATTTTTATATCTTCCCATACGTGTGCACAAATAACGTTTGAAAAATTTACTTCAACGTACACTAATGTACACGTGTATCTGTGTGTTCATGTGTCGGATTGTGTACTCTGCAGTGTAGGGAATACGTTTACGTGTTCATGCGCTGGCAATTGTATATTTTTTACGCGTTTGTACATTCCAATGCGCAATGCGAGTGGCCTTACGTACACATTTATATGTACTTGTTATTTCGTTTATTTTAATAATTTAATATAATTTTTTTTTTTAAATTCGTCTTTGCGTATTAAATTGTTTACTTATCTGTAGTAGCATTTTAATTGGCATTAGCTGCTATGTGAACCGTATATAAATAAATAAATAAATAGATAAATAAATAAACATTTATACTATTTACAGATTAGTATAATACGCGTGTACATACATGTGTGTCTGTGTGCGTAACGTAATTGTAATGTGTGCAATGTATGTTGATACGTTTTGGTGTGTTTGAATGAGTGCGTTTATGTACGTATATATTAAATGTGAGTTTATTTTTTTACATATGTGCCTGGTGAGTGTATTTACGCTCGTAAATATTACCTTCATTAGTTCGTTCAATAATTCGTGCAAATTTTCGCTTAAACGGATACTCATCGTTGTAAATTATAATCGATTATATTAATTAGTCGTGAACATAATATTAGTAATATCGTTTTTTTTTTTTTTAAATCGATTAATTAATCGATTTTTTACACATTTGTTTCACGTAATGTAGATAGATTCGATGTTTTCCTCATATAGAATGTCGCAATGTAATGTACTAATTATAAATCATTAATTATTTTCAATTGATCGTAATAAAATTTTAGTCTAAATTTATACTTTAAATATCGTTTGTTTTAAATTTAATTAAACTGGCGACAGATTTTTAAAACATAAAAATATATCAAATAATCTACGATAATTATGATGCTTCCGAATGTAGTAAGAAGTGTAAAACATTTGAAAAGTAATAATGAATAATGTTAAATTATAAATTATTTTAACGAAAAATTATAAAAAAATAAAAATAATAAAATCTTTTTTTTTTTTTTAAAGAAAATGTTTATTGACTTACTAGTCGGTTCGAAGCAGTCAGTTGTTATGTCGGTTTCGCTGAAACGATTTAGTCCGATTTATATAAGCTAAACTTTAAGTTACTCTTTAGAGATACTCGATTTTTGAACGCGTAATATAAGGTTAGTAGGCTGCTAACAATTAATTTTCAGTTGGTTTATAAGTTATGAATTATTCGATTATTTAGTAACATTTATCGAGTGCGTAAATACGATATGTTTTTTTTTTTGTTTTCTACCGATAATAATTTTAAAGGCGTTTATTATAATTTAAGTACTTTTCTTTAACGGTGTAAAATTCATTACTTTCAAACGTATATTTTTAAAAATTAAAATGCATTCGTAAGTAGGTATAAACAAAAAATTCAAATAGAGATGTTTGAATGTTTTCGAATTTTCGCGGTTATTTCACATACGTGTATACGTGAATATAATTAAATTATCGATTTGACACGTGTATAATTAATTACTTCGAATAACTATTAATTTCGAATTAATGATATCTAAATAATATAATGGAATACAGTTTAAAATAATACAGCTTTAAACCAGTACACGTTTTCAAATAAATTTCGATTTATTTGAAAATTAAATTATTCTCGTTGGAAAAGAACGGCGAATAAATTTGCATTTCTTAATCTTTAACGAATAAATGTAAAGTATAGATAACCTAATAAATCCTATGATTCTATATTATTGGAAAGTTTTCCTTATCATTTTGTAAAAGGGGAACAAAATTGATTAGCACTTACGCACGTAATATATCGTTAACTATTATCGAACAAAAAGTAATAGGCTAGCTTACGAGCATATTTCAGTCGCAGAAAGCCGTTGATGAACTGAACAATGTATAATTATTTACAATATTAATCAAATACTAATTATAAACTTATAAATTTATTTTAAATTATTTAAAATTAATATTTTATCAACTACATTTTTTGGAATGTAACCTATACTTCGTGTTCTTTTAAATCGGAATATTGTATATTAGCTTATTATTCCTTTTCTTTAGAACAGTAAGAATTAATAGTTTAATAATCGATTTATTATCCGTATTTTTCACGTTAGCCGATATTATTCGATCATCGTACGCGTTTATTGTTACGAATTTTCGTTTTAATTAGTGTACGGAGAAGAATAAATAAATTGAATTTGATTATTCGTTAAGATTAATAATAATAATAATAATAATAATAATAATAATAATATAATTTTTATTATTAATAATGTTATAATCCGTTTCGAGGTATTTACAAAACCCCACATTACTTCGTTCTGTTGGTTGAAGTCGGAAAAAATCTGTTCGTCGATTAAATTTCGGTTGCGCGTTAGGCAACCCTCTTTAAAATAGAGCCCTTTTTTTTTTTTTTTTTTTCGTCGTAATGTAATGAGGCATCAGTACCCATCCATCTAGTTATCTCGTGTTCAGCCCATACTCATCGGTATCATCGATGGTAATAGTTGAATACGCGCTTTTCGCACCGGCTGTATAACAGTTATATAAAGTCAATTCGAATCCGGATAAAAAGATCCCGGCCATGGCTCCGTGCGTCACGCTTGTTACCGCGCGATCGTTAACGACCGTCGGACGAGACGAATTAGTTGCTCGTACGATAATCCTCCTCTATAATAATAATGATCATATTATAAATATTATCATTATTAATAAGATAAACGAATAATAAAAAAGAATAGTACGATACACGCGCTCTGCGATAAATGAGGTATGATGTATATGTTGACGGCTCATATTTCGAAAAAAAAAATAAAAAAAAAAAATAAAAAAAAAAATTGAATTGAGTTCGTAAGTGAAAATTCTTTAAGAATTCGAATTTCTCCGCTGTACAAAACACATTTTAATTCTCGAGCTGATAAAGTGAAAAATATCGTTTAAAAATACCCATCGAAAAGCTATACGACTATTATTAAATTAAAAGCAACGAAATTTTAAAAATGATTAAATCGATAAAAATACGCTCGTTATAACGAAGTCTATATTCGATTCTAACTATCGCGATCATTTATAATTTTATCCGCCGAATTATATGTAATATACTTGGCCATCGATTATAAATATCGAACTTGAGTCTAGCTTGCCGATAATAATCTGCTCAGACTCTCTTCCAGCTTCGAACGCTTTTCATAATGTATCTAATAATAATAATAATAATAATAATAATAATAGACATCCTATTGTAGAATTAATTACTAAAAATACTGAACGTTCCATTACATTTCCCCGGATCCCAGCACGCATACTGGAATTGCTGAAAATAACCTAGCTGATAGGGCAGCGAAGGAGCGACTGTCATTACTTGTGCGCCTAATTTACCATCGCAGACCTCAAGAGGTTCATCGGCAATTATTTCAGTTATGGCAAGAAGAATGACAATCCGTATAAACATCGCAAATAAGCTACGATCTATCAGACTAAAAATAGCACCTTGGAAAATACACTTACAAATTCGGAGAGATAATGTAGTTGTCAGACTAACACATGCTTATTTTGTTAATAGAGCGGAAGATCCATTGTGTACGATCTGCAACATTGTACTGTCTGTCCGACATATACTGACAGAGCGTCCCAATACAGCCTACGGAGATCGTGCTTCATCTTCATTACAGCTACTGCTCGATTTTTCTACACTATCCAGACTCATCCTCTTCCTACGTGTTACTTAATAATTTACTACTTATTTTCCTCTGTGCCTCTAGCTATTCTCTATATGGCACATTAATTTAAATAATAGTAATTAATTATAAACCCGCTAACTAAATATCTTCTATTATTTAACTATACAACTGTCTATGTGCGTGAACATATGCATTATTGTTGTGTTTGCGATAACTCATTCACGCATAAATAATGTACCCAGTCGCCACGTGTAAAAAAAACAAAAAGGCAAATTTGTGAACTTGTATAAAGTATAGGTTTTTTTTTTTTTTGGCTTATCCTCTTAGTCAGTTTAAGTCGCTACGATTACAATTATTCCGTATTATTTAAACTTCAATATTAGATTTTTGAAGGTATTCGTATAGGTGCGGCTGCATGGTTGGTCAAGTGGATTTGCCAATATCGTTATTATGTGCATAATAGTATGTGCTGGACTAGTTTTTCTGTAAACCGTTTGCTCTGGTTTTGGAACGTATTGCCGTAAAAGATGATTTATATTTTCTTCATATTCATCTTTACACAATCTGCATCTGTCTGAATTCGAGATGTTTAATTTTCTTAACCTGTTAGCTGTCTTGCAATGTCCAGTTATGTGAGACGTATAATCTGTTTTACGTATGTTCTAAATTTTGATTACGAGTATATCGCGGATTTTTAATGAACGATGAAAAAAATGAAAAAGAACTCGAAGAATCGGTAAAACAGCTGGCGAACTGGGAAAAAAAAATTATAATATGGCGATAAATGAAGAAAAAACGGTAGTCATGAAATGCGATAAAAAACAAGGCACAGTAAATATAAAAATTAACGGAAAACGATTGAAACAAGTGAAGTTTTACCTAGGAAGCCTAATCACTGAAGATGGAAGGAGTGACAAAGAAATATCAATTAGAATTTAGCAAAAAAACGGCTTTTAATAAGAAGAAATCTTCATTAACTTCGAAAAACATAAAATTAGAAACCAGAAAGCACTTTGTTAAGACGTACAAATGAAGCATACTGCTGTACGGGTCAGAAACTTATCAACCGCCAAATGTATAAAAGAATGGAATCTTTCGAAACTTGGTTTTGGCGTAGACTACAGAAAATTAGTTGGATCGGAAAGAATGAAAACGTTTTCGAAAACGTACACGAATCGAGAAGTCTAATTTAAAAAGGCTTAAATGGATAGGACACATTTATATCGCGATATAATCCGAATTTCGTATAATTTAATTTTATCTTATATCGCAACAGTAAATGTTTAAAATTCCACCAGTATACAACTTTTACAGAATCCGTAAAAATAATATTGAAGAAAAAATTAATATAAAAAAAAACCAACAAAATTAATAAACAAATATATCGATGTTAAATTTCAACAATTCAAAAAATAGACAGAACAGAAGCGGAACAGCATTTTTGGAGTACATTTTCACAATCGCCGTCAAATATTTTTAAGTAATTATATTTAATTTATATTTTTAAAATTACGATTTGTTAAAGATGTTTCACTCGATAATGGCGTGTAAATGCCGAAAAGCTTTGTGTTTTCTATAAGAAAATAAATATTAGTGATTTAACTAATTTTCAATTGATTTTTCGTATAATTGATGGCAAAATGGAAGAAAACCCGATATAGAGGAAGGTCGCGGAATAGATATATCGATCAATTAATATAATAAATGACACGTGAACGACGAGTTATACAAACCTCGAAAAAGAAGGACAGAACGAAGAGCAATTTTCGTTCAAAGTTTTAGTCACTAGAGGATCGCGAGTCATAATCCGCCAATATACGGATTGAGCAAATGAAGAAGATATAGTAATATATTCCTATGTGTAAACCAGTATACGTTCAAATTCCATCTTCCGTTTTGTTATTATGTTAATTTTAATAATAGGTGTACGTTCTGTCCAGCGGTATTTAATTTTTATCCATATTTTCGATTGATCTGTAACATTTCGTGTTAATTTATCAGCCTACTCATTACCGGGGCTATATCCACTAGAACGTGAATATCTCCGTAATTTACATTTGCGTTTATTTTGTTTTATTTGAATTTGATTAAACTATATTATCGTTTATATCGGTTATTTCGTATAAAGCGCTTACAGCGAATCGATTAATATATCGATATTTTTATATGTTGTATCGATAAATTTATCGACCGCTTGATATTATAGAGAATATTATTATACGCTAAATAAATTAATTCGCCTTTTTTTAATTCGATTAAATATAAATAAAAAAATAAATAAATTCTTTAAGTCGTCGTTTGTTAATGATTCTTCAGATCGGCCTATACCTAAATTTCGAAACGAACTCGGACGACCGGAAATTATATATACTCGGTACGGATTGAAGTTTGTTTGAAGTCGTTATACAGACGTTATCATTAATACGTAATTACGATTACAGGCAATCGATGTTTTTGCGTATACGCAAAATATAAGCATAGACGTGTGAAAGGTAATTTGTTCGAATTATTATATATTAATTATTTTTGGCGTCTTCGTCTCTTCGTTAGTAACCGTGTACACACTTAAAGCCAGAGGAGGAACGAGAGGAATTTATATTAACGGCTAGATTTTAGAAAGATAAAAACAATTCGGACGTAGGAGAATGTTGTAAAATGTTTGACAGAGTATTTGGAAAGTATGGTACGTTCGGAAGAATAGAACGGACAGATGAGAAGTAAATAAGGAATAGTCGAAAGGAACATTGCACGCGTTGGGTTGGTCTTTATTAGTAATTAAGTATTCGCGGCTGAGTAATGGGTGGCCTGAGCATACACGGCATACTATTCGTTTATTCTGTAAAAGACTTTATCCGGTTGATGTTGTATCAGATTCGAAAATCTTTCGTTAACTCTATCGGACAATTTAGTTCGTATATGCTATGAAGAACGTTCTTTATTACGTATTGCCGGAATAGGCGATATTAGACTCGCTTCTACCGTTGTTAGATCCGACATCGTTGTGTCCCGCAATCCTAAGGTGAATAATTTTTCCGGAAAATTCTGATGGGGAAGACGGATTACGCCAAAGATGTTGGCGGTGTGATCTGTTTTGACGACTTCTAACGAAGCTCGAGAAATCGGATAGCGTTATAATTTTTAGTTCTCCGATAACCAAAAACAATTGAAAGCGTGTAAAATTCCGTAGATGAAGTTTAACCGGGAAATGATAAACATTATTCGAATAATATACAAATGCGCAACCGCCCTAGTTATCTCGATTGGCACCGTCCGTGTATAGGATATCGTAACGATTGTCTTTATTAAGAATTATTTTCATATTTAATCGTTAGTTTCAACGTTATCTATAATTAGTTGCGTGCATTTTTCGTTTGTTAACACCTTAATTAATTGATCACGTAAGCTATCGCGGTAAGGCGAGATACGCCATATATATTTATAAATTAGACCGAGTGTTTTAGATTTAAATACTGGTTAAAAATATAAACATCGCTACTTCCATTTCCATAAATTGTTTTTCGTCTGATCCCAACCCTATAGGTCCAATCATCTACGCTAAAACATAACCCACCCAAAGTAATTCCCGACTACACTAATGCTAATTGGGCAAAATTTTAAAATTACGTATAACATTAAACTAGTTCACTCTATAAAAAAACTCTACTGATATTGATATTACAAATTTGAATACCACTTATAACGCCGAGCTATCGATCTGTGCCAGCATTCATTATTGCTATCATCCGGCTTAAAAATAAACTTCGTACAATGTATACAATCTAAGCCTGATTGTCGTTCTCTCTCTAAAAAAAAAAAAAACGACTAAATTTCTTCACAAAGCTGGTATAAAATTTATCGAATAAAAATTTAAATGATAAAATTGCTCTTTTCACAACTCTCTACCAATGATAATAGACGTTGGAGGGTTTGCAAACGATACAGTCAACGTACAACGTACTGAAGCATTTTCACCGCTTTACGACAATCTTCTTAATAGATATGTGTATTCAGATACGGATAAAGCAGAATTATTTTTGGGTGTATATTATTTCAGCGCTCATTAATGCCAATTTATCGACAAATTATCGGAATAATAAAAGAAGACTAGTTATTAAAAAATATATAACTTCTTCTAAATAGCTATCCTAACCACTACTCACTTCTCCAAAGAAGGTGCTCCAACA
The DNA here is from genome assembly GCA_032883995.1 of Coronaproctus castanopsis. Classification (NCBI taxonomy): domain Eukaryota; kingdom Metazoa; phylum Arthropoda; class Insecta; order Hemiptera; family Monophlebidae; genus Coronaproctus; species Coronaproctus castanopsis. The sequence continues at coordinate 110,637,418 of CM065054.1, read as the reverse complement.
TATCCTTCAAAAACACAAACATTCTGTCGGAGATGATAACATTCCCGTCGATTATCATAAAAAATCTACCCTTCAAGGACAACTCACTAATATTATCAATAGTATGTTTAAACTGGAGTAGTTTCCTTCTAACTGGAAAGTAGCAAAAACCATAACTCTTCCGAAACCTGGAAAAGATTGTTCATCGCCAGATAACATTCGTAAGCTTGTTGAATAATCTCAGTAAGATTGTTGAAAAAATCGTACTAAAAAGATTACCTACTTTCTCGGAAGAAAACAATTGATCACCAAAAGTAGAGTTTGGTTTTCGTCCTGGCCATTCTACAACTCGTCAAGTCGCTAGAATAGCAGACCATATTATTCACAACTTTAACTGTAATAAACATACGGGGATGGTTTTATTCGACGTGGCCAAACTACTTGGCACAATGGTATCATATATAAAATGATAAATTTCCGAAATATCTTATTATGATTATTTTAAACTATTTAAGTAATACATCATTCTATGTGTTTACAAATTATGTATTATCCTCTCGCAGAACAAGCTTTGCAGGAGTACCTGAAGGTACTGTTCTCGGTCTATTTCTATTCACCTTTTACTTATACGATATCCCTATAACAAATAACACAGAGGTTGTATGCAGATGATACAGCATTATTTTCTTGTTATTCCAAGGGCAGTAAAGAATAGATTACAGTTAGGAGTAGATAGGTTAATTCGTTAATTTGCTAGCAGATAGCCATTAACCCGGCCAAAACTCAGGCACTACTGTTTACTCGTAGGAGACCACTTCTACCTACTACTTTAACGATTAACGATGTAAGTGTAGAATGGTCAGACGAAATAAAATATTTAGAAGTTATATTAGATAAACGGTTGACTTTTAACAAGCATTTAGATTACGCGTCAATTAAAACACATCGGGCAATTTGTACCATTCATAATTTGTTTAAGCGCAAATCTTTCCTAAATATCGATAATAAATTCATAATATATAAATCGCTCATTAGACCAGTATTAACGTATGCCTGTCCAGTGTGGAGTTCGATTAGCAACTCTAGCTACAAGAGGCTTCAGTTGGTTCAGATGCATTATATACTCAATATTACCAGTTATAGTAATATAATGAAAATGCACGAGCAATTGAAACTACCTTTGTTAAAAGATCATGTATTGAAAATGTCTACTACCTTTTTTAAACAATGTGTTGACCTAATTACGGTGATTGGAAATTACAATTTCAAGCAGTTAAGAACAAAATATACTAAGTATAATCATCGCAGACTCGAGCATAATTTACTATAGCATGTTAAATAGTTATCGCTAACATTCATTTTTAAATATTAAGTACGTTTTGACTTTTTTTTTAATTTATCGCTATTTTTGACGGTCTGATTTGTATGTTTTTATCGCAGTTTTTTTTGTTTTCTTTATTTCCCCTGCATTTGGTATATATATATATATATATATATGTTAAACATCCATTGTTAAAAATTATGTTTCTCCTGTTATGTTTAACTGCGGTAAGTTTATTTTAAGCGGTACGCGGTGTCATAATTATTGTTTTCTTTTTGTAATGATTAATACATTCATTTTTAAATATTTACGTTTTGATTTTTTTTTAATTTATCGCTATTTTTGACGGTCTGATTTGTATGTTTTTATCGCAGTTTTTTTTGTTTTGTTTATTTTCCCTCATTTTGTATATATATATATATATATGTGTGTGTGTGTGTTAAACATCCATTGTTAAAAATTATGTTTCTCCTGTTATATTTAACTGCGGTAAGTTTATTTTAAGCGGTACACGGTGTCATAATTATTGTTTTCTTTTTGTAATTCTTAATACGTTCATTTTTAAATAATTACGTTTTGATTTTTTTTTTAATTGATCACTTTTTACGGTCTGATTTGTATGTTTTTATCACAGTTTTTTTTTTTTTTTTTTTTTTTGTTTATTTTTCTTGCATTTGGTATATATGTATATATATATGTTAAACATCCATTGTTAAAAATTATGTTTCTCCTGTTATGTTTAACTGCGGTAAGTTTATTTTAAGCGGTACACGGTGTCATAATTATTGTTTTCTTTTTGTAATTCTTAATACGTTCATTTTTAAATAATTACGTTTTGATTTTTTTTTTAATTGATCACTTTTTACGGTCTGATTTGTATGTTTTTATCACAGTTTTTTTTTTGTTTGTTTATTTTTCTTGCATTTGGTATATATATATATATATATATATATGTTAAACATCCATTGTTAAAAATTATGTTTCTCCTGTTATGTTTAACTGCGGTAAGTTTATTTTAAGCGGTACGCGGTGTGATAATTATTGTTTTCTTTTTGTAATGATTAATAACGTGAAAATATACATTTTCTTCTTCTTCTTAAAAGTATTACGTTCTTAGGTATGGTGTGTAACGTGAGTATTATTTCGTCGGCTGTAGGATGAACATTTTTATTATTTAACAGAGTTCTCAACGCTGAGTCAGTATATAAAAATTGAAATTTTTATTTCTGTTGGCATATATGCGTATTTCACGGCGGATCTAATGGAGCATAGTTCCATTGATAAAGCCGAGAACGTAACTTTATTTTTTATTACTTTACCTGTGCACACATACGTAATATTGTGTATATTTATGTATATTATGTATACACGACTTCAAGTCTCATCCGAGTAAATCATCCGTTCGTCGGAATATTTACGTGACTCTGAGAATTTCAGACGTCTCTTCTTCCAGCGAGAATGGTGACGATACAACGAGTAATTGGTTCGCTTCCGCCGAACGTAATAATAGAAGTAAAACTTAGCGATTAAAACCGAGGCCGAAGTTTATACGATCAGTCGGTTCACACAAAATCCTTCGTGATGTTTTACGTATAGACATCGCAAATTAAAAATGACAATGTTATCTCATTCGAACGACATTATGAGGTAGTATAAAAATTCGATCTATATATCCTCCGATTACTGTCGTCAATACATATGGTAATATTCGTCAATATTAAGTCTGAATTTAAGTTTCGTGACTAGAAAAGGATCATCAAATCGTCCATTTTTATTTCCGCAATACCAATTTCGATATATTAATCGTTTTAATCAAACGCAGACTCCATTCTATACGCTGGGTGAACACACTTTAAAATGGTGATTAAGGGGGACTTTCTTCATCATTTATAGTGACCGAGATAAGTGAGGAGTTAAGAAAAAAAATATATAGACGTTACAGGTCAGTAGTTCGATAAAAAACTCACCGGATAATACTACATCACCGTCGATAATCGTTTATCTAGTTAAGCTTGCCACCTTAATATACTCGAAATTAAGGCGCTTTTTTCTTGCGTTATCAGGTGGGAAAAGTATAGTAGAAAAAGTTCCGTATCTTCAGCGTTATCGTTGTCAAAGTCGTGCGTCGCAAAATTGCCAACGACCGTTGCATATGGCGAATATCATTCGTGGTCTATGACGTTCGGACGTATAAATGCGCCAATTGTCTGGATCAACACCGAGTAATTTCGCAAGAATGCCTTATCATTCGAAACAATTGTTAGCGCGTGTAGAAATTATTTTTTCACTTTAGGTGAAACCGCCTTTTGCATCTTTCACGCAGAATATTCGTGAAATGACGCAGGTGAAAACCGGCTTATCGAGTAAACTTATAATTAACGAAAAACATGCTAGTAAAGTACAGATTACTCCCCGAACAGATAAAGCGGAAAGCAAGCCGGAGAACGTTTACAAGTTAAAACTTACCCGGCCAGATGGTGGAGTTACTTTGCTTATTGATATTGATTTACCGCCTGTATCGTAGCTACGCTGTGCACAGGCGGTAACAGCTGTGAGATACAAGTAGTAGGCGTAAATTTATATATTAACCAACTAGATATATTTATATATTTATAAATTTAGATCTTCAATCTTTGACGATTGTAAATTAGCAGCAAAGTCATTCCTATTAGGAGAGTTTAATGGGGGGAAAAACAAATTATGGAATTACTTTGATAATAATCATGCTGATAGTCCCTTTGAAGCTGCATTGCGTTCAAATTAAAGAACCTACTTACTTTCCCGGTGCTGAGCGTCTTAGATTTTGCTTTGGTTAAAAATGTTCCAATATTCCTATTTCAAATAACTGTTCGGCGACCGTAGCTCATTTTCAGCACCGTCGCAGCGGATAAAATAAATATAGCTGACGGGCAGGATTTTAAGAATATATTATATAAATCTACTTCCGCAGATACGTAGTTCAGCTGATATTGATCATCAATTTTATTAACTGTTACGAAATTAATTACTTCTTTCTCGGAACTTTTTATTTCGAACAAATCGCTTAATAATTTTAAAATTTATATATTAGGAGATCGGACATTAAACGTCGTTTAATTGTTCTCGAAATGTGAAAAATATGTTTAATATTCTTAATTGTTAGTTTCTTACTGCGGAAATTCAAAAATTACCACTTTAATTATATATTCTCGATAATAGTCGTTTATAGAAATTTCGCCGACGATATACGAGGCGGCATACAGCTCTTCAACCACTTTATGCTTAATGTTTACGAAAAAAAAATGAAGCGAAACCGGAGTTGTTAATACTTCAAAGTTTCATAATCGAAATTCTCATCTTGCTTTTCACTATCCAGTAAACAAAATTCGTTCTGCCGTTAAAAATTACCCGAATGATATAGTTAACTAACCAACAATTTCTCTCGTTTCACCGCTAATGACGTTTTTAACAACATTAAAAATATTAAAGTAAAAAAAGTTCTTCAAGCGATGACAATATTTTTACTGCGGTTATTACGAAATTGCCACTAAAAACTGTCATTTAACTTACAAATAATAATAAATATCATTTTTAAATTCGGGTATTAACTAAACAGATGGGGAAAATAGTGCAGATTTTTACTCTTCTCGAACCGGGTAAGGATGCCTCGCACGCAATTAACCAATTTCAGTAAAATACCGGAAAAAATTATACTCTCCCGTCTAAATAAATCGTATCTAAATACGCAGTTTGGCTTTCGTCCAGAATATTCTACCGCCAAACAAGTAACACGAATTACGGAATTTATTACGCGTAACTTTAATCGTAATAAATGTTTTTACGGTTCTATGTAGCGAAAACTTTCGATAAAACTCGCAGTGAAAGTATTATATTTACAAAATGATACAATGTCGAGTATCTCGTTATGTAATTAACGTTATTCGCAGTTTTTTAACAGATTCGTTTACGCTACCATCAATCAGCTCGGGGTCTACTACGAATATGTGCTCTGCTGGGCTTTCTCGGGGTAGTATATTTCGGGTTCCATTCCGTTTACTTTGTTTTTATCTCATTTTCCAAATTTACCCGATGTCCAAATTGCTCTTTACGCTGATGACACTAGCTCTCTACTTCTTATACACGTAAAGTATAATAAGTTATAAATCCCAAATTGATTTGAACCGCGCTGAAACTGAGACTATATAATAATTCTGTATACAACATTTATTTGTCACGTAATCACGTACTGTTCTCCAGATTGGAGATTTGTTTCGAATACAAAATTTTAAGAAAATTACAACTATTATAAAACAGAGATGTCAGTGCTAAATATCGTTAAGCACTATAGATTAGTCGATACGCATACTTAAACATGCCTTCTAAATTTAACGCGTAAGTTCGGCAATGACTAGTCCACGATAATCATTTAATTTCTACCGTAGGTAATTACGATTGTAGGGCAACTTCCATTTATGTATTAAATATAGACGAAGGAAACTTAATAGCATTTTGTACGGCTAAAAGTAGTGACTATGGTTTTACGATTTATTATTTCTTCTATACTTACTTATTGTGTGAGACGTTGTTCTTTTATTATTATTATACATAATTTTTTCATTTTTGTTTTGTAATTTTTTACTCTGTTTTTACATTTTAAGTATAAATTTTCTTTCACTATTTTAGGCGTCCTTGTGTAAATTTTATCGTTTTTCCTTCATATATATATATATACATACATATATATATACATACATATATATATATATATATATATATATATATATATATATATATATATATATATATATATATATAAATGCATCATTAATGAGTCGAGTCACCTCATGCGGGGGGGGTGTCGTGACCATTATCTGTCACACGGCTGACAAGGCTGCGCTAACAAATACGGTCGCGTACGATATTTACACAATCGTTAAGACCAGGTGTCCTGCAAATCGCGTCTGGTCGTCAAAGAGGTATAGCGCTCTCTACTGCCGGCCACTGCTACGCGTTGAACGAACAGTGTTTGCATATTTTCGGCTCTAACTACGTGAGTAAAAAATCGTAGTATTCCGTTGCGAACGATCGATTTTAGATTTTTCGTCTTGCCGATGTCGTCCAATGTGGAAGCATTAGTTCTCCTAGCTGTCCATGGCACACGCAGCATTCGTCTCCAACACCGCATTTTTAGTGCGTCTACACTATACGTCTTCTGTTAGCACCACTTGCTGACCAGGTCTCAGGAGCGATATAGGAACGCCGAGAAAACGAGGGAGTTCACTATTTGTATTTTAACAGTTTTACTAACCGTGGAATGTCGATCCGTATTCTATTCCAACGGCTCATTGCGTTTCGGGTTAGCTGAGCTCTGAAGCGTATCTCATTTTACAGCCGCCGCTATTTTCCACTATAGGTAACCGGTTTATCACTTAAATTCCATCAATTTCATGTAGCGCGGGGCGGTTATTCCTTAGACGGTTGATGATCACAATTGTAGTTTCGACCTTGTTAACGAATAGGCTATATTCCGCACTAATTTTTATCGATAGATTTAAAATATACGACATTACACACCCAGGATTTTTGCCGCCAACTTTATGTCATCTGCATACCGAAGATTAATACACTCCTCTAATTTAAATGCCTCCGTCGCAGTTTAATGCACCATTTGAGATATATATATATATATGCATTTAAAGTCATATATGAATATGAGTAATTCCAGCTCGAGTGGAATATTCGAATTACGTGAGCAATGTGAGCAGACTAGTTATGTTTACCACCAAATTAACCGTATTCTCGCTAAGTTTAATATTGTTACAATTAAAAAAAAACACGAAATATATTCGATTTGATATCGGTTTTATTATTATAATCATCGTTGTCGCGAGTATGTAACATTACTAACGATTATATTGTTACGCAAATGTTTGCAAAGAGAGAGAGAGATGAGAAAATATACGAATAGAAATTAAGTATGAAACAGAAAAAGAAAAAAAACGCAATATAAGAAGAATGGCCTAAAACAATGATGATGACGATTGTTAGTGTTATAGATACGTGATGCTACAGCTGTCGCGAATCAGAATCTATTCGACGAGTGTGACATGCTGCTGACAGAGAGAGAGAGAGAGAGAGAGAGAGAGAGAGAGAGAGAGAATGAGAGGACGTAGAACGATCAAGACTACAAAAGTTCTCTAATGTAAAGTATATTTTTATTACTTTCTGTTCTAAAATATATATATATATATATATATATATATAATAAAGCAATTTATTCAATGTAATCTTATTGCATCAAGGGGAAGGGAAACTTTAACCGTTGGCTTCGTTTTCTGTTCCTTTTCTTTATTATTAGTAGTAGTAGTATTAGTATTATTATTATTACTATCAACATTATTATTATTATTATTATTATTATTAAATTGTTGTATTTTACTATATGTTTCTTCGAAGCTTATTACGTTTGAAACGATGTTATACTGAACTTCGTATTTTTACTAACCGCTGGACGACCAGCATGGCATTATAGCGAAATACTAAAACAGTCGCTTCGTACAATATGATAGTAGGTATGTAGTAAACCTACCTAATAGGTATTGTCGTTTTCTCCTAGGTAAGATATTATCCCGGACTTTTACCCAGTTAACGTAATAGTAGTAGTAGTAGTAGTAGTAGTAGTAGTGTTGGTGGCACAAATAGTGTTGGTGGTAGAAGTAGTTTCGTAGTAGGCTTTAAAATTTCAGCCACCGACCAACTCGAGATGATACAGCTTAAGTTTGACGTACTCAGTAAACTATATATATGTATATGTATATAATCGCAATATTTCTATATTATATTATCTACTACAGACGTAGTTTTACGGAATTTAAGTCGCTGACGACGTATAAAATCGTGCTGCCGCTGTTTATATATTCTTTCGCTACGATATTATTATTGCTGCTGCTGCTGCTGCTGCTGCTGCTGAAACTGTTAGGTTAAAGACTACGATGGGTGGGTAACTAACGGTGTGAGGATATAATGCAAAAATAAAACTAAAGGATGACGATGATGACGATGACGACGACCAGGATGATCAAGTCAGGACGACCCTATAGCATATTACGATATTACGCCTTATATATATATATATATATATATATACGGTTGATGATGTTGACTGCTAACACACAATAACAAACTAGAATTATCTCGTATTGTTTGCCCTGCTGCTTGCTAATATTCAATCGCCTGGCATTTTATTGATATTTGTTTTACAAAAGGCGTACTATCCTACGTTTCGCTTATTAGGTTGGATTACCATTCCCGTTGCAGCGCTTACTGTACAGCCATCATCATCATCTACTCGAATACACTTTCCGTTCGTTATTTCTTTTCCAGACGAGTCAAGCCGCTTCCACAGTAGATCGTCTATTGTAATATATTTCATAATGATAATAATAACAAACCTCGCAATAATAATATTCGTCATCATCATCAAAATCATGATCATAGCGAATATAATATGTGCGTACTGCCAGAATTTTTTATGCCATATATCTATATATATATATATATATATATATATATATATATATATATATATATATATATATATATACATATACACATTTTTGAGTAAACTCCCTTGTACTTATACGATTATGTCTTCATTCTGATTCAAGTCTCGGTGGGCGGAGTTAATTTTGAAACTCCTCCCTTTTGTACTGAAACTGAGCAATTCAACACACCCACTTTTTAAATACCTATTACTTTTGATACTTTATACGTACGTCCCTTCGTATATATATTATATATATATGACAATATGAATGGATATATATTAATATACATATATCCATATATATATATATATATATATATATATTAATATCCATATACATGTATATACTACACAGTTACGTAGAAATACTGTATAACTGGGTATTCTGTTAGCTACTGGGTTTACTTATTTTATGCACACCACTGTACCCCAAACGTTGGATTTTCGTTCACAATCATTCACTAACTCTTGTTTTCTTCTCACTCTGTTTTACATATATATATATATATATATATATATTACACATTATTGCTATCATCGCCTGCCGTCTTTTGGTTGAGCAGTAACGCCCATAAATTTATTCGGGCGCTAGCCTGTAATAATAACGAATAACAAAAACATACATTTGAAATATATATATATATATATATAGAATGTAGACCACACACATGTTAGATGTAAACTTAGTAGTACAGGCTAGATAGGTAAAGTAAAATCTATCTGTACACGTGTTTGAATTTTTAGCGTTCAACCGTTTTTAGTGTTAGACGTCGATATTACTATTAGCCCGGTGGTGGAATTGCGTTGACGGCGCTGCTAAGATGCTCTCTCGGTATTTTTTTGTCCTTTTTGTTTCCTTTTATTTTTTTTTTTTTATTTTTATTTTTTTATCTTACCGTATATAGGAGATGATACACTACGGAGTCTATTCACCACGTCTTCACCGTCGACCGATGTACGTAACGATTACTACTAGTTAGTAGTTCGCCAGAGTATCTTTTAGGTAGGTAGGTAGTAAGTTGGTTACGCCCTTTTTCGCATTTCACTCTTTCTCGCTAAACCCCCCCTTATCTATTAATACACGATTTCCACTAGGTCGCGGTATGTTTTGCTGTTAACAATTTTTTTCTATTTGACGACGTATTTTTTTCCCGTCTTTTTCTGTTTTCGTTTTTTTTTTCCTTTTGCTCGTTCGGTATTATTTTTGTTTTATTTTATTTTATTATTATTATTTTTTTGTCTTCCGCTATTCTGTTTGTTTTTCTTGAGTAGCGTTGATTTTTTTTTTGTCTTTTCTCGCGTTTAATTTTATTTTTTCATCGCGCTGCGAACGACATTAACTAACCGCCATGGAGGAAATCGCTTGGGTCATATTCATGCGACAGAGCTAACAGACACAAGTTAGCCGCTGTTATAGTGTTTCCGAGTTACGCGTGTTGCGCGATAATCTGTTCTCGATTTATCGGATAGATTTCTGTTTTTATTTTATATAAATTACGTAAATATATATATATATTTATATTTAAATATATATACATAATATATGTATATATATATATAATATAATTTCGCCTCGCGTAACGATACGTTTCTGTTCGTTTTTATATTATTATTTTATTCTGTTTTTTTTTTTGTTTTGGCGACGTATAAGGCGTGTATATTAGTATTAACCGCAGAACTGACAGATCAATTTATCAAAACTTACCGAAGAGGTGGACAGACGGACGCACGGAAGGACGGACAAACGGACGACGGACCGGTCCACATCGTAGAGAAGTTTCAAGACCACCGTTGTCGCGATATTTTTTACATACGAACACAATATACCGTCGTTGTTGATAAGATACTTTACTTTCTACTACTATTCTCTACTGCAACTGTTCTAGTGTACTATATAAAACTTTAGCCGTCCAGTTTTAAATTATTATTAATAATAATAATATTTAGTTGGTACCGCGTCCACGAGGAATGGTCGATGTTTATATTATATATATATATATATATATAGCTTTTCAGTTTTCTAATTTTTCCTCAGCATTCAGCGTGATTACAACTTCCAGTAGTATTCACCATCATTCGTGTACGCCTACGTAATCTCTCGTTGGTGGTAATGTTGAATATTAAACTAATGCGAAAAGAAAAATAAAAAAAAAAAAAAACCCAAACAAACAGGTCTGTTTCGGTAGTTTCGATTATTAACCACCGGACGACTGACAGTTTATCGATCGTGGTGAATATTTAAATGACGATGACGATATCGTCGGGGATGTAAACTTGTAGCAATGGTTGACTGATCGGTCGTTTTCGGTAGTAATAAGTAATATAGAATCACCGTCGAGTTCGATACTACAACGATTTATAACGGTTACATTTAATCGCCGGTCGATATATATCGAATAGTTATTTTTCGATCGTTACGTTCTCTTTAATAGAAACGATTTATTATAATTATTATCATTTTTATTATTATTATCATCACCGCCGATATTTTATTATTATTTACGATGTGACGGCCGGAATATTAATTTTCGATTCCGTTTGTTTATTTTTATTTTTTTTTTTTTTTTCCTACCTCGCGTATTCCTCGAAAGTGTTTTACTTTTATGCGAAATATGACGGTAGTACGGAACGGAACAGCGACGAATCGGCCTAACCTTTCATCATACGTAAGTATATTAATTTATTAATTTATTTACTTATGCATTTATGTATTTATTTACAAAACATCACGGCGTACAGCAAAACGTCAATTACAGTGTGTATGCATTTATGTAATAATTATATGAAAACAAAAATTAAAAAATATGAATAATATTAAAAACGGAAAAATAAATTACTAATACCGACAAAAAAAAATTAAAACAATAATAATAATAATGTTTCTAATGAAATACAATACCTGCATACAATATCCGAACAGAAAACGAAAAACAGAAAAAAAAAAAAGAAGGAAATATCATACAGTAAACACACATTAATACATACCACGGGCCACACATTAATACATACCGCGATTCACAAATACAAGAGTACAAATCATACCGTGCAACAGGAAACTGTTAATCGATATAAACGGGTGACTTTTTAACGTAGAACAAACTTACTGAAAGGTAAGAACGGAAATTGGGTTTTTTATTTTTTTACTTCTTATCAGTTTTTACCGAAATGCGGTTTTTGGAAAATCGCATATATTTTTTTGAAAATCTTGCAGAATAACACTAAGCCCCCGGGTAATGTGCCTTCTCTCGTTTTTTCCTTTAATTCCTTTCGTTCTGACTCGTCTTTTGAAAATGCAGAAGTTAACTTACAATCAGCAGTTAATACTATTTCAAAATGGTTCAGGCAGTGGCGAATAGAAATCGATGAAAAAAAATCAACTCGTGTAATATTTACAAATAAGAGAATACCAATCAAAAATATTTATATCAATAATCAGGAAATTCCAGCTAAAGACTCGGTAAAATACCTGGGAATTCATTTGCATTAAAAAAAAACTAACCTGGAAAAACCACATAGCAGCCAAACGAAATGAATTGAATATATAGGAATATGGCTTTGGCTTATTGAAAGAAAATCCGAATTAACACTGGAGAACGAGTTATTATTGTATAAACGAATTCTCTAAGGCCTATTTGGGCGTATGGATGTCAACTCTGGGGCTGCGCTAAACAGAGTAATACAGCTATAATACAGCGTTTCCAAAATAAAGCATTGAGAACCATAATAGATGCCCCGTGGTAAAGCAATCTTACATTACACACAGACCTAGAAGTTACATCTGTTAAAGATAAAATTCAAGAAATGGCTCGTAAATATGGCGACAATTTTATCACATGAATGCTTTAGCTGTTGCTCTAACAACTCTACAGATTCCCGGCGTTTAAAACGAGTTAAACCTACAGATCTATTTTGAATAAGCATCAATAATATAAAGTATTAAAATACAATTAGAGCGAAAGTCCTTACCGTTGGGTAAGGAACTTCACAAGTCAATCGCAATTTCTGTTCAAAAAGATTGCTAGATAGCCTGAAGCTAGTGGCATAATTTCGGAAAAGAAAAAAAAAATCTACTTCTAACTAGTCGAAATAAAATTGACCGATTCTTACCTAACCTAATATTTTGTTATTATCGTTTTTCCCACATTAATTCTACTTTTAACTATCCAGAAACAAACCTCAGGATTCTAACGTAATCTAATCTAACTTGACTTTTCAAAAGGGTGTACGTAATTTTAAAACCGCTTTTTAAGAAAAAAAGTGAGAATTGTCGGCGAGTAAAATTTATCTATTTATAAGTTTATTTTAAATAATTCCATAAAAATAATACACGTTTTTTTCTTGCACGCTGGGTTAGATTCGGTTACGTTAAAATCCGGTCATGTTTATTTCGGTTAGTTAGAAGTAAGAAAAAACCGAAATCGAAATTTAGAGTAAGATCTAGTTTTTCAAAATTTTAATGTTCACGAAAAATATCGCTTTGCGCAAATAGATTTTTTTTTTTTTAAAAATCTTGCAGAATCTAGAACTCTCCCGACTAATTTCTACTGGAAGGGACAATATAAAAATCGCCGTTCTATGTTTACAAAAATATTCGGTTAAAATTTCTATCGTAAATCATTTTCACGATGTTTTTTCTCTGGAACGAAATTAATTTAAATATCGAATTATTGCGGCGCGATGTTGCTGATCTCCGATTTTTTCTACGGTCTTTATCTATTCAGCACCGAGCACGTCTTTGTTTCAGTCTAACCGGCGTTTTTTTTTTGGCCTTCGCTGTGATCAGTTTCACGCAGAGTGGTAAATTTACTTAGCTCTTGCCTGCTTTGATCGTGACGTTAACAATTATAGGTTTATATGTACATTCGCTTCGAATTTTGCAAAACTTACGTACTTCGAACGACAGTTTCGTATTAATTGAAGCCTGGTCGGGTACTGAAAACGTAAATCACTTTTATACGTATACCTTTATAATGAACGTTTTTTAACGACTCGAGAAAAATATTATTATAAATTCGCGCTGCTAGGAAGAATATTTTTAATAAGCCTTAGTTTTCAATAACTATTTCATTCCGCAACGCTGTTAGTAGTAATAAAGTGTAAATTCTTTTCTTCTTATACTTATTTTCGTTGATAATTGCGCTGTATACCGCTATTAGGGCGAGAGGCGCGGGACGAATTTAAATGAACGGCTAGATTTCGGGTAAACGAAGGAAGGCAATGAGTCTAAATTCGGACGTAGGAGAATGTTGTACGTGCGGTGGAATAGAGCGGACAGAGGAGAAGCAAGCGAGGAATAGTTAAAGGAACATCTGATCGCTACAATCGGGTTGGTCGTTATTAGTAAAAAAAAAAAAGTATTTGCCGATGAGCGCAATGTGTGGAGCGAGCGTACAAGACATAGGACCATTTCGTTTCTTTCGTTCGAGTTGTGACAAGATGTTCTATTTGCTGCAGATTCGAGAATCTTTCGTTTGCTCAAAAAAAAAAATAAAAATAAATAAAAAAACTATATACGAAAGTTTCATAGAAATGTGATTTTAAATCGAAAAAAGTATCAGCGCACTTTTCTCGAAACCAGCCTACAATTTCGAATGTTTTATTCGATAGAGGGCGAATGTTTTTTTGGAAAAACCTTTTTGCAATACACTGGCGCGATATGATAAACGATAAGGCATACAGGATAGGATAAGTAACCTGACCTTGAATGGACGCGGATGACTCGTAGTAAAAATGTAAAAATGTAAAACGCGTATATTTGGCATTATATTAAAAAGTTATAATAATATTTAATAAATGTAACGGAACAAATGCCGTCTCCATTTATGAAAGTAACTAATAATATAAACTGGTAAATAATAAATATACAAGATGAAAATAGTATCGATGGTCAGACAAAAAACCATCGCAAATTCAATAGGTGATTTAAAAAAATAATAAGTTTAATTATATAACGAATAATATCATTTATAAGTAATGGAAACGAAAGCAAATTATAACGTTATGAGAATAATACATTATGTTTAATGCGTCGATGCTTATACTTAGTATAATACTTAGTTCCATATGGGATTTCCTATTGCTGGAAGTAAATTATTACGGTGCACACTACAACTGAGAAAAAATGTTTGGGATAGTTTGAGGATATAGTCTTTTACATATGGTATCTGCAGAGCACTATGCATATATGAAATTTTAGTGTATACGGTAACATTGAGGATACATCTAAGACATCGATTTTGGACTAATTGCAGTCTATTAAAACTAGCATTTGAGACTGAAGACCAAACTGGACAAGAATATGTTAAAATAGGCCTAATGATTGACATATAGATTATTAATTTATTATTAATATTTAAGTGAGATTTACCTTTGAAAATGGGATAAATTAAACAGATTGCTTGTTTGTCTTCAATGATGCATGGTCAATATGCTTAGAAAACGTTAGTCTCTTGTCTAAAATGACACCAAGATTATCTGGTCAGACCATTCTATATCAACGCCACTGACGTGAAGTCTGGTCGGTAAATCTTCGACGAGTGAAGAAAATTGCTTTCGTTTTGGAAGGATTAAGAGCAATTTGCCATTTAGAAAAATACTTAATTACACGATCAACACCGGATTGTAACAACCTATTGCTGATAGTACTTGGCCTGTAGGAACTGCAGTACAACACGCTGTGTCATCAGCGTATAAGGCAATCTCGATGTTATTTATATGCGGGAAATCATGCATGAAAAATGTAAATAAGAATGGCCCCAGCACGCTACCTTGGGCACGCCGGCAGAACAGGATTTGCTACTTGATTTCGCATTATTTATAATGGTATAAAATGATCGACTACTTAAGTAACTATTAATCAGTTTAGATAATTGGGAAACCTGGTAACAATCTTTTTATAGATAATACCGTCGTGCCAGGTTGTGTCGAAAGCTTTTGCCACATCAAATAATACCATCCCAGTATGTTTATTGAAGTTAAAATTATCTGCGATAGAGTCGGGAACTCTTGCTATTTGTTATATTGTGGAATGCTTTGGTTGAAATCCAAATTGACTACTAGGTATTATATTATTAGAGTTAGTGAAGTCGCATAATCTTTTCAGAATAATTTTTTCAGCGATTTTGCTAAGATTACTAAGCAAGCTGATTGGACGGATATTGTCTATCTGAGAGCAATCTTTACCGTGTTTTGGTACTGGAATTATTTTAGCTACTTTCCAACTAGAAGAGAAGTACCCAAATTTAAACATTGCGTTAATCAAATTAGTTAACTGGACGATGGCTTTTTGAGGTAGCATTTTAATAACAGTAGATTGGATACCATCGTGACCTACCGAGTTTTTCTTCTTTGTTGATTTTACATGTGTAAAAACTTCTTCGGGAGAAGTTAATTTAATATTAGTTGTTATCTGAGGTGATGCGATAAATCTGCTGACAACTTTATGTACTTTGTTCTTCTGATAGCTTGAAGCTAAATGGATATTTCTGCTATGAACCTCAAGGTAGCGTGCAGCAAGCAATTCTGCTTTATGGGTAGTATTATATGCATATGTGTTAGTGTCAGGGTCATGAATTGGGGGAAGTGCTTCATGGTGTTTTGTATATTGTTTACATACCTTCCAAAGGCTATTATTTTTAACAGAAAGGTTAGAAATTATTTTACTAAATTTTTCGTTATTATGTTTATTTAGTGCAAACGTTATGAAAGCAACTAATTCAGTATACTACGAGCGGTCTGTGTCGATTCAAGGTCACGTTATCCTACGTCATCGTTTATCGTATCGCGCCAGTGTGACCCGAGTAAATGATCTACCGAAATATCAGATGTTAAAAAAAAAAAAAAAAAAAAAAAAAAAAATATGACAAAAGTTTTCACCGAACTGTTACACCGACTTTTTCAACACTTTTTTTTCAACGGCTGTACATTGTATCGTTAAATGGAGTAAGTAACTCTACCCGATAGGTTCTCTCATTTTATAGCTTCGAATGAGATATCGATTTATTTACATTTAACTATAATTAGATTAAAGAGATGTACGCTGTCGATAAACTACATTGTGCGAGTATGTGAACTATTGTTTGGTTTTCTTTCTTTTTTTTTGTATTACTTAGGTCATCAACGCAATTGATAATTAATTCAGCATTGCCTAAATAACGGTACATCCCAATAAACCATTTTTGCCGCGTGTGTCACGATATTTTTACGTTATTTAACGACTACTACTTATTACTGATTAAACAGCGCATCCATTGTTCTTTTTTTAATCTTCTATAACTGAAGTATCCGCGAGTCAAACGGATTTTCACGTGTGATATTAACGGATTTTCAGCAAATGTACTATTCTGTTGTACCGCTTCCCCGTAACTGAAAGAACATTTAAATCGTCCTGAATTATATTACGAATATAATACGGGGCATCGGCCATTATCCTCGATATTTTCGATTGATACGACCAGCAAATATGACCTGCGAAGTACATGGTGGATATATCTATTTCAAAGGAGTGGGCCCAAAGGATATTACCTCCAGGTACCGACGCCGGTATATTTGGACGCCTACTAGGTAGGACGTCGTTTATTTCGACTTAAAAAGGTCTATCGCTCAAATGACAGATTATACATTTCAAATCGGAAACTTGAAAACATAGCAGAGACGCGATCAAATTGCAACGTCGAGGAAGATTTCGGAGCAGTACAGCCCCACGATACCAACCGCATCAACGATTCGGCCCCGCACTGTGATATATATATATAAATATTTATATATATATATATATATATATATATATATATATATACAACGCTTATAACCAGCTCAATTGATGACATGAGAATAATACTCGATCGACTAAATAAGATAAGTGCCAAATATGGATTAAATATAAATAAAGATAAAACAAAACTAATGGTGGTTGATCGGGGAAACTCAATACCGGAGGCTGAAACACAAATCGATGGTTACGAAACATTACACAAGTATATATATTTGGGATCCCTTATTGATGATAAAGTCACTTCAACGGATGAAATAAAAAGACGGATCCAGTTGGCTAGAAATGCCATGATCAAATTAAACAGAATATGGCGCGACGCATCAATTACAAATGCGGTAAAAAAGAAATTAGTGCAGTGTTTGGTGTTTTCTGTATTCACATACGCGGCGGAAACATGGACGCTGAAAGCCAAAGATAGGCAACGTATCGATAATTTCGAAATGTGGATTTGGAGGCGTATGTTACGAATACCCTGGACAGCAAAGCAAACAAACGTTTCTATATTATGCAAGCTCAACATTAAGCGTAGATTGTCCAGCGATGTTCTTTTCAGAATATTACGATTTTTCGGACATATCATGCGAAGCGATGACTCCATGCAACGATTAGTAATTGAAGGGAAAATACAAGGAACGCGTCCTCCTGGTAGATTACACATCAAATGGACAGACACGATCACAAAAGCACTTGCAAAGTCAATGGCTGATTGTAAACGGGAAGCTGCAAACCGGAAAAAATGGAGAAGAAAAATTGAAGAGGCTGTAGCATGAAAATGGTCACGACATCCCTTAGGGGGATTACGACTGAAGATGAGATGATATATATATATATATATATATATATATATATATATATATATATATACGAATGTTTCGATATAAACCCGAATTGATGATTTAGAAGGTGTACGTCTGTCATACTGAGAATTTATTTTTATTTTTTTATTATTTTATTCTTAATTAATACGGCCAGAGAGGTCACAATTAATTTAGGTATTATTTATTTATATAATAACTTGCGCAAGGTAGACCCCCGATGGTACATTCTGCTTACTAATCTAATATGTCATCTAAGACGTGTTTTCTCAAGAATCTTCGTCTTGTTTGACTGTTATCAAGAAGGCATATTGCTTCGACGTTTATTCCAGTCGACTTACATGTCTGGACGTTAGTGTGGTTAATAATTTTATCCGCGTATTCTATTTCGCAACGAGAGTGAATATCTTTATTTGTTACATACCAAAGCGCGTTGGTTATTGTTCTGAGAACTTTATTCTGAAATCTTTGTATTACGATTAGAGATTAGAATTAGCCGTGCGCCCCATATTACAGCGCCATACATCCAAGTTGATTTTATTATTGAATTATGTAGTAATATTTTATTATCTAACGTTAGCTTACTGGAGCTCCTCATCATCCAGTACATTTTTTTCTATTTAAGATCCATTTTTTTAGGTTTAATTTTTATACGATTTTTCCATGTTAAAATTTCATCAAATTGTAGTCCTAGTTAACTACATTCTTTTTTAGGTACGACCTTATTAGAAAGCATGCCACGTTTTGAAGTTGACATTTGTAGATTTATTTACGTTTTACTTTTATTCTTCAATCGACAAGTCAGAGTATATTATAGTTGATGCAACATATCGGAATGCATTTAGAAAGACAACTTACCCGTGTTTAAATATCGGCTCAAATCGTAACCCGGTAGAAGCGATAATAAGATAAGGTTGTATGTTGGAAAAAGAGATTACAAAAACAGAAACCACGTCTACGTTAACATTAACAAGTTATAAAACAGTGAGGTTCGTTGGGAAGTTAAAATAAACGGCCCGTTCGAAAAAGCCGATCTACCAAGATAATCCTCCGGATGAAACAATCAAAATTACGATAGAAGTTTAGTGTAAACAAGTGCTACACGCAGATGAACCAAAACCAATATCATCGCGGATGAATTAAGAAAGATTAAATATAAGAGAATAATCACTGCTGCTCTGGCTTAAAACGAAATTTACAGCAATACAGGAAAAAAATATGAAAATCTAGAATAAGGAAAAACAACAATTAGACCGAACTAATAGCAATAAACCTAGCTATCAACTTAGATAGTGCCCAGAAAACATAGTTACTTTATGCACGCTATTCAGCACAAAAGTTAAGAACCCGATAGTCCGGGATATTTTGCTGTCAGCTATCCAACGCACGTAAGATATCATCATATGCTGAATCCGGTCACATTCCAATATAAAGGGAAATGATGAAGCTCTAGCACCGCCGCTAAAGAAACAACGAAGATGTTCCCAGTACCACAAATTCCAATACCAGTACAAGATCAAATCCACAATATTAAATTTTCACGATGCACGAGACTTCGAAACATCAAGCCAACCGCAACTTCATCGACCATACCAACACAACGGAATGAGTTTGTGTTGGCTTAGAATTTGTCATACCGCGCTAATCTAATAAGCGCTTATTAGAAAAGAAAAAATATGCTCTCACTGCGGACAAGAACTATTAATAGTCGAACACATTCTAATATCGTGCATACCGCTTCAAAAATTCCGAGTCGTTGTACAAACGGCCCACTTTTCGACAATCCAGAGGAACTTAAAAACACCGTTTAATTTCTGAAAGCGATAAATACATCTGCTCGTTTAAATAATTAGCCTCGGTGTCTCTAAAGTTTTGGTACACGACTATATAAGTTATATTTACTGCCAAGAGCGTGTACTGTTGTCCAGTAGTGAAGGTAAATAAAAAAACCATTCCTTACTCGAATAGCGTTAAATATATCGGCTTGTGATGAAAGACTAACTTTGAGATTAAACGGATTAATATCGAATTTCGCAAAATGCGTCAGTTACTTGGAAAAAATTTAATATCTTTGGAAAACAAGGTGCTACTTTATAAAACAATGTGAAGCTTACATATATGATCCTACGGAATTCCACTCTGGATCATAGTAAATCTCATATTAGCGATCATCGGGCGCGGTTTAATGCTTTCAGGGACTCGTGGCTAATTACTTATCAGGGTTTCTGTACAAGGAAGACACCATAAATTCAAAAAATGTAAATCATAAGACGTTAAATCCGCATAATTCGACTTGTATTTCAAAAGCCGTAAACCCAATAACTGATTTTAAAATTTTTGTGGTTTACGGTTTTTGATATATTTTGGATTTTTTCAATATTGTTTAAATTTCGCCGTTATAAAAGAAAACCTCAACGCGATGGGGCCCTCATTTACAGGGGCCCGGGGCTGCCAGCTCCTTATAGCTTCAAGATACCCAATCGAAAATACTGCGATCGCGGCGCATCGTGGTACGTGCGCAATGACGAAAATACATAAATATTTAGAAATACCGATGGTAAAAGAAGGTATGGAAACAGTTAGTGTACGATATATAGAACGACTACAAAATCATTGTAATCACTTGACGCACAGGTTTTTCAGGCGACATAAACGGTCGAACATAATTAACTATAAATATTGCATCAACTACAAGGAGTGGCGACTATTGGTAAGAATTCCATTAATTAATATGTAAATTGATTCTTTTAACACTGCCGCTTATTGTCTTCACATTACACACACACACATAAAAAAAAAACCGGTTATGTTCCATGTACGAAGTCTGTCATTTTCTGCAATCTGGTTATTCGACCTTTCGTAGAAAGCTGTTCCTAGATGTATATTCGTATCACGATTAACGGTTGTCGTTGTTTGCTTTCGACTTTTAATTTTTAAAAACCTTTAGAGGAGTGATATCGCTAAGTTCGTAAAGTATTGATAGAGGAGTTGGTCTGAAACATCCAGTTATCAGCCTGTTGCATGTTCCGTCGAGAGGCACATAAATTTCTTTAGCGTATGATGAGCGGCTTCATACATGCATATTTACCGGTAGAATAATAGAGTGCCAAAGAGGAAACTGATTATAGAGGCACCGATAGTAATTAATACGTTACTTCCGAAGTGATACGATCAAATAAAGTACGTATTATACCGATTTGTTCATTACAAAAAAGATGCTGAAGAAGAAAAGTGTAACACGGAGCGTTCATTTATTATTCATTTTATTTTATTCATATTCTGGTCACTTTTTCCAACAGAAACCTTACAAAATATTGTCTCAGTGCAATCACTGTAAAACTGATGAATAATATTCGCCGTACGGATAATATTGTTCTCTCCGAATAGTCATGGTCCAGACCGATAAATTCTACTGAAAAAAAAAACCCCGAAACATTTAACTGGAAAATGATACGCGCTTAAAATAAATTTTCAAAAAATAACATGTATTAGCCGAAAATATTATAATAATATCATAATTCGAGCGAACAAGGAATAAATACAAAGGGTAAGGGACTTTATAAATAAGTAGGAACCGTTTAACAAAATCAACCTGGAAATTGAGGTTAAAGGAAAGTGTACCTATTACAAATACGGGTTTTGTGAAAAGGACAAATTTGTAAATACATAACGCATTAATGCTAATACCAGAAAGATATTTAATTATATCCATTCTAGTTTTTCATAACACAGAAAAATCGATAAAACATTTTGAAGCATGAGTGCTTTGCAAGATGGCTGAATTAGTGATGAAAAAGTACTTCGCAAAGCTGAAGCAAAAAAAAAACAACCTTATTTTAAAGATAGTTGAATAATAAAAAGTAGGATATGTAGGTATCCATTTCGTGAAGAAACTTATAAATTATTATAACTTATCATACTAAAACAGATTGAAGAAAAACGCGAAATATCGCGTATAGGACATTGAGCAGTTTTGGAAACAATCGCCTATATAGTAGATACCGTTGAGGAATATGATTTATTTGATCGTTAATCGCATAAATTACGCGTGGTACTGCAAAGTAGAAACATAAGAAGACGATGCAAGACTTTTTGATATTAAGTACATCGAGTTAAAGATCGTTTCAATTTCATGATTATTTCGAAATTTTTGCGACTAAGGGCAAAATCGTGATTAGTTATTATATTAATTATTCCAAGTCTTAATTTTAACTTTTTTATAAATAGTTAATTTATATTTTGAATTTTATTCACTTTAAAAAATCATATTTTTTCATACTGTATAATGCCTAAAATTAATATCGTTTATCATTATTATCTATTTACAAGTTTATTCGACCGGTTTTATGAAATTTAAATACCAAATATTAAGTCCGGTGTTTTTGAAACTGAATAGATTCTACACTGATACGCTTTTATGTACCATTTTTTTTTTCCACGAAATGAATTCGAATACATCGGGAACTAGAATTTTCCACGCCGAAAGGACCTCTATCTAGCTCATTTATTGATCCAGTTAGTCAGCAAATGAGTACTAGCTTTCTGGGAGAAATAAAGAAACAATGGCAAACCACTCTATACACTTGTTTACGGGTAGGTTGTTTTGACTGGTCGTTTATTAATTATGAAATTGACGAGGATCGGTTAATCCTCTATCTACTTTCGAATGATTAGCATCTTACTTTAATATATTCGAAGAAGTGGTAATGTAACGTTCAAGAGACTGTACTATTTATCAGCAGCAGTGGCGATTAACCCTCGATACGATACAAAAGGAAGATTTTCATTTATTTCATCTCCATGGTACGTCTCTAACAGGACATTACATACCGACCTACATGTGCGATATGTCGCTGAACAGATTAAATCGGCTGTTCATAGAGATACTTATCGAGACTTCAACACCGTCCAAATCCACTAGCAGCTAACCTACTTAATGAAGAAATATCTGAAAGATTAAAACGGAAAAGAATCATAGATTTGATTTGAGTACACTCTAATATTACTGGAAGGCGTTCGGATAATAGGCAAAACCTCCATCTCCTGATTACCTAAAATCCAGTAGATGATTTCATTTTAATCAGTTCTGGATTAGAGGGAAGGAAAAAAAACTAGTTCGTCGGGCGATTTAAGATATTGTTGTCTGAGAACTATGATATACTCGATGCGCTGTTATTCTTTTTCAAAAATTTCGTGTTGTGCACTTTCGGATTATTATCCACTATATAACAGAATTCCTATCTGGTGGAGTAACTAGGAGCTCTTTGAAGATTACTCATCCGTTTATTTCGAGTAAGATTGTGTGAATGGGGTGTGAATGATGTATGTTTTAATGAGTGTGAGACTTGTGAATGAGTGTAGTTTTTCTGGTGTGTTTAATGGGTGTGAGACTGGTGAATGTGTTCAATGTATTTTTTTTTTTTTTTTTGTATTTTATTTTTTTTTTTTTACTTTTAATTTTATATTTCAGAAAAAATTATTAATTGTATTATTTTATTTATAAGCCTACACTATAATTGGCTGTTAGCTGTTGTGTGGCTTCATTAAATAAATAAATAAATAAATAAATAAATAAATAGATGTTGCTTGGATGTATTCAATTATAACGAAGGTTTTAAATTATATCTCTCGATTAATGTAAATAAGCTCCCGTTAAGATACTTGTTAATAAGTGCGCTTATGTTTCTGAACTAACCGTTCGAACTAGCGGTACCGGTGTAAGATTATCAATATTTTCAGTTTCTAAGTAAATATACCGCGGTGACGTTGTATTCTGCTCTAGTTGTTTTATTGTTATCTGTACGTAATTGTAACCGAATCCTCGTTTTGCAACGCGTCTGTTTGTTTAATTAGAATAGCTGAACTTATGATCAGCCATTAGAATGACGCTAAAAGTTCTAGCTGAAAATCTGCCGTAATCGTGTGTAACAACACTTAAATAATAATTCCGAGTAAAATTTCAGGTTCCCGAACGTGTTTCAATTAATTTAAATCGAAGCGGTTAATTTTTATTTTCTCGATTATCACGATAAGTATAACTTCAGCACGTACGAATATTAGTTTAGACTTTCGAAGTTTGTGAACATTAATCTCGTTTTACGTTTCGTATCCGTGGTGATGTATACGATTATTTCCACCGTGATTAGCTAAAAAAAACATTTCAAGTTCTTCACTTTAGAATCGTACTAAGTCTGAAATATTTCACTGCTTGCTTTTTTGATTTAGGCAATTTTCTCACGATGTAGTTCTACTTTAATTTTACAGCTGCGTATAGAGGATATTTTTAAGATGGCCTTTGTTATTTTTTCTAGAACGTAGGTGTACGATAGTGTTTGAGTTTTCGTTGCGCCTTAAAATTTATAGAATAGGAAATAAAATTAAAATTTATCTAACTAAAGTAAATTTACCGTTTATATATTAAAAAAAAAAAAATGATAAAAACCCGACAAGAACGAATACGAAAGAATCGGATTAAAAATAACAGACGGAAATCGATATAAAGTGCGATATACGTATTACTTAGAATTTAATTATTTATAATAATCTACGTTGAAATTTTAAAACTATACTTTATCGTGCGGGGAGTATTATGCGCCGATAATTTTAATAAATTTATTCGGACGCGTCTTGCAGTTATCCTAAATTTTTCGCGAAACGGGTTTTTTACAAACGTAACGATATAGCGTGTAAATGTGATACTTTGGTGTAACACGATGCATTCAGAGAAATACGACAGCGCTGAGTCTGCACCGCCTGTGTAATATATAAGTGCTATCGGATACTGAACAGGATACGTTCATAATTTCGTGCTGGAACTAGGCGAGGCACGTAGCACGACTGACGGAAGAAAGTTGGACGAAGGAAATACCGGCGATCGTACACTGGAAGGCGGAAACAAGGAAGACCTTTAAGAAGACGAGCAGATGACCTAGTAGAACAGGCATATAGATATACCTGATGCTCGGAACAGACAACGGTGGAAGAATTTGGGAGAGGCCTATGCCAAATATTGGCGTCAGAAGGCTTAAAGAAGAGGAAGATATATATATATATATGATCGATTAACGATTGATCTAAAAGAGTATACGGATTACCGACAATTTACCGTAACAATCGGGCGATCGTTTTTTGTTTTCTAAAAATGATTTATAATACTTTATTAGAAGGTGTGTTTATAGGGAAACATAGTAAATAAGATAAATTCTTTTCTATTCAACGGCTGAATATCGTCCGAAGGTTCGGTAATTTCACTTCCAAGTGCAAATTCGTCCGTTTTCAACATATTATTTATGAGAATTCAATGAATAACTGTTTAAGAAGAATTTTTTCCGACCGCGAATGAAGAGATCAAAAAATAAAATCCACTTATTTGGCTTTCGGTCAGATAGTTTTATGTTCGATAATTTTTCGCGCTACTTGTGTCGTTCTTTATCTTCCTTAATTTTATTTTTGCATACGTCCATGTTTGCAAACCATATATAAGAGCCGTTATATACGCTGTTTAATTTTCCAAAAGATACCCGTGATATATTCAGCGATATATTTCTGTTAGCATTATTCCTGTCGGCCGTAATTCCTTTACAGGTATGTGCATTCATTTACTCTATCTATGCCGTCAATTTTTATTCTTAGTTCCTCGTTCGTATTTGACATTTGTTTTTTTTTGTAAACTTATTCTTAATCCTATTTTATTTTCCTATATGTATTTAATTCCGTTATTATACCTTGTAGTTCTTTAGAATTGGCGCTTAGTATCACTGCATCATCTGCAAATCTAACATGATCGAGATATTCTCCGTCAATCGTTATTTATTTTCGAGTTCCAATCTATTTTTCTGAATATCGATTACAGCAGTAAACAGTTTGTCCTTATTGCGCCCTTTCTTATCTTTGTCCCATAATATTATCTGTACCGTTGCAGATATTCTTGATTAGTTGTATATATTCTTTTTCTAGTAACTATGCAACGCATTTATTACCGCTCCTATCTCTATTGAATCGAATGTCTTTTCGAAATCTAAATATGCCATGTACAATATGATATTCCTCGCATTTCTGTATTAATCTTCTAATTGTCGATAGGTGATCATTTGCGCTAAAACCGAATTTATAGCCTTCTAGTTCCCTTGGCTGTTTAAATTCGACGCATTTTGACACTCTACTATTATACGAATGAATAGTTTACACAATTGGTTTAATATAGTGCGATCGGTCTATTGTTACCAAGATTTTGTGTATCACCTTTCTTATGAATTATTTCCGCTTCTACTGGACTCCGTTGTGTTGTCGGAGTAAATGGTAAAAATAAAGTGGAGATGGGCCGGAGACACATAGCCTGGCGAATAGATAACAGATGGACAAAAAACGGGTGTTGAAATAGTGGCCAATTGACAAAAGAAGAAATAGGTGTAGATCGCTAAATCGTCGGTGTGATGATTCGAAACGTTTTGTCGCAGGAAACAATTGAATAAGAATATGGCTCAGGATCGTAATAACTGCAAACAACTGAGGATAGCCTACGTCTAGGACTGCTGATATAGGCTGGAGATGAAAATAAAATCGAAATAAAGTGTGTGTTCTCTCTTTCTTTTCTTTTTTTAAAGATTGTGATAAGATAAAATCGATTATTATAACAATTAAAAAAAAATAAATTTCACAATTCGTATACTTATATCGAATTGTTTATTTGTTTTAATTTACTACGTTAACAACGATAATTCTAAAAATAATTCATCAAAGAATCTATAAAAAATGCTAGGAAAATCATACATATCGATTAGGATTCAGAGACAAGCAATATGCGCTTTGAACATATTGGCTCAGCGATTTCAGGATGTAAGGCATACGGTTGTTTCATTGACTATCGGAAAGCCTTTGACTGCGTGAAACAAGCTGATGGAAATACTTCAACAAATCGGCATTAGTTACGAAATTCGAAGATTTATAGAAAATTTATATCGCAATAATAAGAAATGAATAACCGGAAGAAATGTCGATTAAAAAACGTGTCCGTCGAGGCTGCCTCCAATTCGATTTAATATCTACTCGGAGTTTATTTTCTAACATGCTTTAAACGAGGACGATGGTATACAAAGCGCTCTGGTCAACTATTTATGCTGACGATACTTAGTTGCAGACAACTTTGAGAATTTACAGGACACGTTAAACCGTGTAACGCAGATCAGCATATCACACGGACTATACACATAAATATCGGTAAAAACCAAATGGCTGGCAGTATATCGTGAGATAGAGGATAAAAAATTAAAGAAGAAATTAATTATCGAAGGTACTCTCGAAATTTCAATATCTCGGTACGTGTTTCCACGATGAAACGAATCAATCGGTATAGCTGAAGAGTATACGAATAGAGAAAGCGAGGAAAGCTTAACGTGAAAGACTTGATAACTCGGATTTGAAATTAGAACTACGTATAACTCCGATGTTACATTTGGTCAGTGTATATACGCTATGGAAAGCTGGATTCTCGCACAAACTTCGGAGAATCGAAGCTTTCGAGATGTACGTTTATCGCAGAATGCTAAAAATATCGTACCTAGATCACAATAGAGAAGTGCTGAATAAAATGTAAAATCAAGTTGAGGTGCTCTATACCGTCCGAACCTGCCGAACCTGAAAGTTAAAATACTACGGATATTGAAAAATATCACGTGTTCCATCTTGTACAATATGGTGAAATTATTCGCCATTATTGGGTAGCGGATATGAGAAGATGGTATCAAATATTAACAGTTCGACTGCAAGAAGCGTCCAGAGATATGCAGTAGCTACGATGATATCTTCGACTAGAGATGGCGTAACAAGAAGAAGAAGAACGAGAAATTACGCGAAATAGAATAGCGTAACGTTAATATGAAAACGAAACAGAACTATCGTGTTTTGACCGATTAGAAAAAAAACCCCGGCTAAAAGAAGCTTCATTTTCCTGGAGTGTTCACGCTCCACCACTCGTGACACCTTCTACAATTACCTGATATCTCTAAACGTTCCTTTTCCTGTCCATATTCCTTTCTTACTACATATACATCTGTTTATATAGGTTTATTGTTAACTGTAACATATTCATATAGTTAAAATTAAGATAATTTTTTAGTTTTTGTCTATATAATAAAGTTTAATGGGTAAACCCGATGTGGAAGTCCAATTTAAAAAAAAAAAGTATTTATGTAAATTTTTCAAAATTGAAACATTTCACCTCAATCAGGAAAATTAAATAAGCGTTTCTTCTTATACAGCACGATGCTAAAATTAGTTGCACGTGCGGATTCTTATTATAAAGATAATTTTTACGCAAAAGTTGCATCAAATTCGATTATCTTATCATTCTACAACGGTAAAATTTTATCAATGGGTTAAAAAATAATCTAAAAATAAATAAACTACCCGCGAAGGTTAATAAATGAAATAATAATTTATTACACATTACTCGAATAAACGAATTATTTTTTCTATATTACTCGGATGATTGAAGAATCAGGGAATTGAATAAGCGAATTCTTTTTTGCTATATTGCTCGGACGATTGAAGAACCAGGGAATTACCGGAATCGAAGGTCGAATACTTCCGAATAGCGATAACTTAGAGCGTGGTTTCAAAATTCTTCATATGAAAATGTAATGAAATAGAATGTACTTTTTTCGAGGGTACTTCTAGAAAACTACTGGACATCAGCTCGGACGGGATCAAAGCAAATTTGACCTGAACAGGTTTTTTTTTATTTTTATTTTTGGGATTGCAAATAGCAATCACAAGCCACTAACAAGGGTTTTAGACGTCAATATGGCATTCGGCTAGAAATTTAGAAAGGAAGAGGAAAACTCGAATGTCACGGGTATAAATTAAAGAAGTAATGGGAAAAAAGCGGACGATGGAAAATTGATTTCAAGGTATTTAAAATTTGCTCGCGTTGGTATAATTGTCGGAGATAATACGCCTGTCGGATGGATGGGAGCAGTAAGGGTAATTACAAACGCCAATATTGAAAAAGTGCGCTGAAAGTTGATTATGTCCAGAACGTAAACTGGAGATGGTGATAATAAATTAACGATAGTTGATGCGCATAGTAGGCAATTTGAAATACTAGGGCGAGTTAATAACGCGGAGTGAAAGAATTGGCTAACCATAAAGACCGATCGTAGCCTATCGAGGAGTCTGTGAGAGATATCAGATGTAAGTAAATTGTGAAAGTGTGACGTAAAAAACGACTTTTCTGAGCATCTTAATCATTACAACAAATTCCGGAATGTTCGGGAATCCAAGCGTACGAGACAACTATACCGAGTCAGCAAGTAACTTAGTTATCGCACCGCTAGGTGTTATGTATCCAGAATTATATTTAAAGGGCGCAGTGTTTTAATGACGTGAGAATGTTTAAGAAATTTCGATAAAATTAAATATCGATTGCAGGAATGGAAATTAAGTCCGGATAAGAAGTAGATGGAAAGATGTTTATATCTTCGGCAGTGAAAATGAAAATGAATGAGAGAAATATGAACGAATAAGATATAGACTTTAAATATTTTTTACAATATCATACATTGATGAGAAACAGCGGCTATTAAATGTGGAATTTAAAATACTTTGTATGCTACTGTCGTATTGCTATGTTTAGTGAGGAAACCGTATCGTCAGCGTAATCTGTTGTCTGAACCTAAGGACCTGTCGATATAGAAAAGAAAGTATCTCGGAATAGATTTATAAAAGTTAAAATATAGATGTGTTAATTTTAAATTTACCGAGTTGCCTGTATGTTTAATATATATGTATATATATATATATATATATATATATATATATATATATATATATATAAATTAATTAATATATATATATTTAAAAATAATTTACAAGCTTCCCGTGGTGTTAATAAGTTAATTTCGTTCATGATTTGAATGGAAATACTACCGGTCGATAAAATTTGCTTATTTCAGACTGTTAGATGTTACAACGGATTTTTTTAGGCATTCTGTATCTTTGTCATGGTGGAATGACTGCGTCGTCAATTATTCGTACGAATCTAGAGTTTTCCCGCATAGTTACCGCAATACTGGCAGAACTATTTCGAAGCGACTGTTTTC
Organism: Coronaproctus castanopsis; assembly: GCA_032883995.1. Classification (NCBI taxonomy): domain Eukaryota; kingdom Metazoa; phylum Arthropoda; class Insecta; order Hemiptera; family Monophlebidae; genus Coronaproctus; species Coronaproctus castanopsis. Next base: position 110,606,907 of record CM065054.1, on the reverse strand, counting down.
GCGGATGGTATCGATTGAAACCGCTGCATTTTCGTTATATCTGTATTTCATTCGCAAACCCGTAGCTATATTCTGTAGGTACCCACATGGGTTTCAATATGATTTTAATCTATTAGTAGCGTTGAGTCTAGAGCTAGTTAGTAGCGATGTCTGATCAACCGGAATAGCTATGAAAATTTCAAGTTGCTTACGTTTAACTGGACATGGTTTTTCCAGTGGTGAAATTTAACCGAATTGTCTTAGGTGAATATTTTGTTGTTTGGAAATTGAAATTAGGTTTACACGTAGTAAATGTAACTTGTACGGATTTGCTATCGTTAAATTGGACGGAGACAAACATAAGAGAAGGATCTTATACAGAACGCTGCGTAATTCCTGGCTTTAATTTCGTACAGTCGTGTGATTGCATCCTGATGTTTAATTCTGTAATATCTCTGCGAAATTTATGACGTCATTAGTCGAATATCTAAAAACGAGTACAGTATTTTTATTTTATTTTTTTTTACTCTGAATGCTTTCAGATAATAACTTTGTTACTTTACATTGATTTTCTAATCGATAAGAAAAATTTACGATGTTTAATATAAAATGAAGAAACACGGTAACATGTTACGATTGATTAAATAATTCGGATTTTCGGAATCGAAAGAAAGCGCACAGTGCGATCCGTATTTTAAAAGCGGTTAAACCTCTTAGATGTAGGGGGCTTCGAACGAATTAGAAAATAGTTTTTCGCTTAGCGAGGGGCGGTAAAGCAGAGGGTCAAGTAGTTAATCGAATATTACCTAGTAGGGGTTGTTTAGAGTCGTTATAACAGTGTCAGAGCGAAGAAAGTTTTGTATAAACAATTTTGTCATTAAAAATAAATATACCCCTGAGTTGTATTTTTTCCTTTAACATACACACACACATACATATATATATATATATATATATATATATATATATATATATATACAATTAACTGAAAGTTTAGGTAAACTAAAAATTGGAAAAAGTATGTTGGTTTACTTTGTTTAAAGTGTAGACTTTTTTTTTTTTTAATTCAACAAATAAAGTTTAAGTTTTGCTTGAAGTTAGAAATATTTTTCAATTAATGTGACAATAATGAATAGGAAACTTTAATTCAAGTGTCAGCAACGATGAATTGAAAACTTCGTTAAATACAGGGGATAAACTGTTTTTTTTTTTTTTTTTTTTTTTTTATGAAAGAAGGAAGCTTTATTTTCATAATGAGACATACATAACAAGGGGTTCATAAAGTTAAGTACCTTATACCTTAACAGATAACTTAAATAGTATTATTAAATCTAGAGAATGAATGAAGCAAATGTTAGACTATATGAAAATCAAACAAAAACCTGCAAGAAAATAAATAAAATATGGTAAAAAGTAAAACAAAAATATACGAGGTACATGTGCATATATATATATATATATATATATATATATATATATATACATATGCACACATACCGTACTAACTACGCAAAATAAATAATTGACATTATGTTTAATTCTACAATATTTGTACCTATGCATGGTTTAGCATATCGCAATTACCTATGAAATTAATTAATCTGTTTCGATTAATTTACTAATATAAGACGATGGGTATAACATGTTTAATTCCGAGTTCAATATCAGCAATTTTTGTATACCTCTGACGATTTAGTATAATTCTGCAACGGTGTGATTTTGAATCAGTTGTAATATTTTTTTTTCAATGTACCGTTTGAAACTGATAGCCAAATAGGACAGGCGCAGGTTAATCCGAGCCGCCGAATAATGTGCGTGTATAATAATTTCAACGACAGATAAATACGATCGTCCGATTGATGATTGTCGAAAGTATACACGGATTGCTTTATGCGTGTTAACTGTTGTTTAAATGAACGTTGACGATGGTAATAATGTAAAGTACTTTATTATATAATCAACTGAACATGAAAAAGACATCTAGTTGTATACTAACTGTAAAAAGAAATTTCGGCGAGACATTATCTGAAAATTAATAGTTCGAAGAACGAGTTATAGGTTCAGAGATGAATTAGTTAAAAATTAGACAAATGTTACATTATGTTCGATTATAAACGTATTCATTCATCTTCATTTACGAGCGATAAATTGCAACGAAGGCCACAGTCATGGAAAAGTTAGGATTCTACAATCGGTATAGGAGGTTAATCTGATTTACGATAAGCGTATAATTTGTTTATATTAGTATCATTGTTACGTCTGACCTGTTTCGAGGTAGACGGTAGGAAAAATGCGGAGCGAATAAGATTATATTTGCATCCGTGTCTAATAGGATATATTGAACGAAGAGAAGCAGTAAAGAATCATATACATACATAAATATATATATATATATATATATATGATTAGATGGCGCGAATGTATGTGAAAAATTATATTGAATTTACGCATGGCATATACATATATATATATATATATATATACATATATATATATAGTATTAGTTAGTAAAAATGCAAATGACTTGCAATGCCCTGAAATATCTGGAAACCGTATATAAAGATTTTGATCTTATTATAAATTTAAACGAAACAGAAATTCTGTAACAACTATCAAACGAATATTCAACTAAATGCGATTAACATTCAGACAGTAAATTCATTTAACTACTTAGAAAACGTTGTTAAGAAGTATGCAACTTTCGATGATGAAATCTCATCTAGATTGAAAAAGGCAAATGACGCGTATCGAAAAATATCCGAAAGAGTATTGAATAATACAGATCTAACCGTTCAGACTAAGGCGTCGGTGTATAGTTCAATCTATTGTCATCAACGGTTCCTTCGAAGAATTTTTCGGATAAAATGGACGGACCGTATATCGAACGTGGAAGTGTTGTTAAGAGCATCAACTCTTTCAATAGAGCAACTGCTCGTTAAAAAAACGTTTGAAATGGACGGGACATGTATTTCGCATGAATCCAGAACGCATACCGAAAAGAATAATATACGAAGTTCTAGAAGATGGATGCAGGCCACTCGGGGTTACGATATAAGGACGTGCTAGTTGCAGATCTTAAAATGATCGGCATCAAGCCGAAAATAGACCAATTGGGAAAATACAGCTCAAGATCGGAAGGCGTGGATAAAACTGGTGACCGAATGCGTGCAAGCGACTGTTCGTACAAAAAAAAAAAAACGCGCTTTACAAATCGTCAATGATGACATCCGATAATGCGATTTCTAAACGACACATCGCATCGGGCTCGTATCTCATGTGCGTCATAAACATCATTGATTGTCAGTCAAAGGGTCGTCCTCATACTCGTTCGCGAGTCAGGAGAGATGATGATGATGATATATGTATATATCGATTAATTACTAACAAGTCGGTTTCACTTTAATTTGTTATTAGTACAACGTAAATACAGCGTCGCAAATGAAAATATTTCTAAATGATAATAAATTATATAACGAATAACAGATATAAAATAAACTAAATGTATTTAAAATAAAGTTGAAAAATATATAACAGTAACAGATAATCTAGAATTGTGTGAACTTCGTGAAGTGAATTATACAGATTTTAGATTTCCATCAATAATTTGAATATATTTTAATACAACATGAAGTACGTGTGTGTGTTTTAAAAAAATAATAATTTATTCTAGTAAAAATTAACTAAAAATCACCGTATTCAAAATCTGACTGATTTTCAATCGATTCCAGCGAAACCTACTAATATCGATATACATCCAATATTTTGCAGTTGGTTTAACAAAAACTAACTAATATAAGATAATCTAGAGAAATTTAGTGGAACGAAACGCGTCTAATCGCAGACATTTTAGAGCCTCGTTAATAAATTAAATATATTTTAATACAACGTGAATATACGTAATCTTTGTTTTACAAAATCAGTAATGTACTTCAGTAAAAATATAACTAAAAATCGCCGTTTTCTAAATCCGACTAATTTTCAATCGGTTCTAATAAAACCTACTAATGTCGATATTTTACACGTTCCATATCCTTAAATTACTTAAATCAAATTATAATTACCTTTTTTTTCTTCTTTTTTTTTTTGTTTTTATTCTAAAGCGCATCGCATACTTCTTAGGGCGTACGATGTGTAAATTAAATGAAACATTAAATTTACTTATACGAACAAACTTTACATCATTTAGAAATATATATAAATTTCAAAAGACCACGGGGAAGAAAAAATATAACCTGGTTACAGAATCTGTCGGGTTGGTACAATTTACCAGTAATAAGTTTGTTCGGAGCAGTTTTAGACAGACGTAGGACTGCCAGCATGTTAGCCAACGTTCGATAATGGCACCCTCATGATGATGATGATGTAAATTTCGAATATAAATAAAAAAAAAGAATAATCGAACGGCTAAATTAATAGACGAATTAAAAAAAAAAAATATTTTCAGAAAACGACTAAATTATTCGGTTATTTTGGAAAATTCAAGTCTTAGTAGACTGGGATCAATTGTATATAAAATTGTATAATACAATATTGACTAGGACTAACGATATTAAATACCTCGGGATATTATTTGATAAAACATAAAAAAAGTTAAGAAAACTGAATTATTTATTTTATTAGTTAAAGCAGTTTTTTTTTTCTTCGTAGCATTTGAGATGATTGTATTTAGCGTTGTACCAGCCAGTTTTATCGTACGGTATAGCATTTTGAGGTGATGTGGCAAGATATCGCGTTAAAAAGCAGTAGAGGTATTACACAAATGTATTATAAGTAATATAAGAGAAAATAACAAAGTCTTGTCAGTATCCGAACTATATAAACAGCAACTTCTGAACTAAAGAATTAAAACTCGAACCTTAGGCGGTGATTCCATGCCTGGATAAAATTCCATATCATATTCCAGACTATTCACCAAGAGGCTGTAGTATTCGATAATTTACCCCGGTGAATTAAAAAATTGATCTTCTCAACTGTAAACGACCACGTCGAAAACTGTTTCGGAGTAAATAAAACAATCAAAAATCGTCTATAGTAAAACTGGGTTTGCTTTAAGTACTAGTCCGTAAATATTTAACTCTACTTCGTACGTCCGGTATTTGTTATTTAGTACGTGTGAAAGTACGTAAGATGTTAACGTTACGTAACTTGTCGTACATTTTTGACGTTCTTCGGTAGCGTACATCAATAGGCGTTGAATACGTGTATGTGTGTGATACAAATATGCGTGTATATACGTGCGTGTAGTATATAGATGTATTTTATATAAGTGTAAATTAGCACTGGCGCAATTATGCGCGCGTACGATGTGAATAAATTTAATTATTTTATATATTATTCGAGAAGAAATGAAATGCTTCGATTTGAAAAAATGTTCGGTCGCGATTACGCGTGCAGCAAAGAAAAATTGCCAATATATACATAACGATCATTATCATCGTTTATCATTTATCATCGTTTATCATTTATCATCGAACTCAAGGGTTCATTTCTTCCATTCCATTCTGTTTTCGGCGGCCATCTTCTTTAGATCCGAGTACGTTTGACATATCTTTAATTATCTTATATAATTATTCGTTGGTCATCTTTTTCTATTCTTCTTCTCGGGTTTTCCTTCGATAGTCAATTTCAGTTTGTCATCATCGTGTCTCAGTTCCCACTATCTTTGATCTAAGCCTTCTTATGGTATTTATTAAATTCCCGTCTTTCGCCGATCATATTCAGATGCGTTTCTTCTCTATCATCTCTGCCGTCATCAACCCCCTTTTTTTTTTATCAACTTCATTTACTATCCAGGATTTACACTCATATAGCAATATACTTCATATATATGAACTTTTATGAGGAACATAAATTAATAATCTACAAAACTATAATCAGAACAATTATGATTCATTGTCCCATATGGTGTCATATACTAGCTGTTCTAACTTAGCGAAGAAGTTACAACGGCTACAAAATATGTGCTGCAGAATAATTCTAAATCTTCCAGTCTATGTAAAGATTGAACATTCATTTACCATATATACACGAGGTTGTCGAACAAAAAACAAAATTCTTTTTTGATAGTTGTGCCTGTACTCAATTATAAACGATATAGGGGATTACACACGTACAAGTTTGCAACTAAAATATAAGCGCTACAAACACGAAAGAATTAAACACACGCTATTATACAGCTGGGATTATTTTTCGTTCGAAATTTATTTTTGTATATAATACATATAAAAATTATCGTTTATCCTACTAAAATAAATATTTATAAATTTATATATAGGTGTAGCTTTTTGATCGGTATGCGGGTTTTGTTATTTCCTGTATTTTTTACTTTAGTTAAATGAGCAACTGGGCATACTTTTTAAACTAGTATATAAGAACTGTGTTCGCGTTATATTATTTATTTGGGTTTTTTGTAACGTATATTTATTTTTTGTAAATACACTTTTTATCAATCAATCAATCAATCATGCGTGTTTTTACGAGAATTTCTACGTTTTTAATTTTTCCCACCTTCTGGTAGGCCAAATATAAAACGCTTCTTCGACTCTTCCAATTTTTATATCATTTTACGGCGTCCAGGCTCTTTCGCGCACTATTCATCTAGTTTTCGTTTCATGTATTTTCACGTTGCCTTCTTCTTAAGTTGTAATTTCGTTTCTTTTAGCGGCGCTTCTTGAAGTTCTTCTTCAGTCTTAGCAATAATGACAATGTCATCAGCGAATATTAGCATATGTGTTCGCCTTGAATTTTTATCCCAATTTGTTTATTACTCGGACTATTTTTTATTACAAATTTTTATCTTATTATTATTATTATTAATCATTAATCATTAATTATTTTATTAATAATTAATTGTTAATTATTTTATTAATAATTAATAATTAATTTTAATATTTATTATTATTGTCGTCGTACTATTATTTATTAATCGTTTATTTATTTTACTAGTGTTATATAACGTGGAAACTTTGTTAAAAATTTCTAACTCCTATCATCAGTACGTACAGAGTAATACATTTCCTTTATCCGTTCCTATTAAAACGCGAAACTGGTTTTCTGTTGTCACACGGGCAGATGTTCGTTCGACTAATTTCTCTCGAATATAACTCGTTACCTTTTTTTTCTTTTTTTTTTTTTCAAAACAGGCCCAGGTTTCGTTTATTGTTTTTTATTTCTTTATTTATTTTGACAGCATGAATGATCTTTGTTTGGATAGTTGATACGCTTATATCGTTTATTTTCCTAATTATAAAATTAAAACGGTTGGATGGAGATAACGAGATGGATTTTCGCTTGTCCGTTTGTCGGTAAAAGGCAATATTTATTATTCTTACGCAATAACTGTCGCATCGAACACGCTTTCATTAAATATTTATATGTTCAGTTCAATAAGGGGAATGCCGTTGGATATTATGCTGGTCTTTTAGTTTTCTTTCAATTTTATAATCTAATTTATGCGAATTAGTAAACGACATTCGATATAGGTGGATGTTAATTTTCATTAATAAATAAATACATATATCTATATATATATTTTATATATATATATATATATATATATATATATATATATATATATATATATGTATGTGTGCGCGGGTGTGTTTAATTATTGAAGCGGTTGAATGGTAAGAACGGATAATTTGTTTGTCCTAGTAACCGTGTATCGTTTATTACGCGTAATAAAAATTTAATTACGTCGACCGGAAATTACGATTCTGAGTTTACTGAGTTTATCGAGGTTAAGAAGAATTTCTAGCTGAAATTAAACATAATGAAGTCAGTGTTCGATTCTCACTATCGCGATCATTTACAATCTTATCTGTCGAACTATACGCAATATACTTGGCCATCGATTTTCAGTATAAATACGAAACTAGAGTTTAGCTGGCCGATTATAATCTGCTCAGACTCCCTTGCAGCTTCGAACGTTATTCATAATGTATCTAATAATAATAATAATAATAATAATAATAATAGACATCCTATAGCGGTAAGCAATTGTAGAATTAATTATAAAAAATACCGAACGATCCATTCCTCTGGATCCCAGCGCATACTGGAATCGATGAAAACGGCAAAGGAAGAGCGGCAACTGCATTACCTGGTGCCTAATTTACCAGTTCCACTCGCAGAGACCTCAAAAGGTACGTGAGATCGTCGTTATTTCAGTTGCGGCAAGAAGAATGGCAATCCGTATCAACATCAAACAAGTTGCGATCTATCAAGCCAAAAATACCACCTTGGAAGACACACTTATAAAATCGGAGAGATGACGTAGTTATCAGCGGATTCCGATAAGCTAACACACGTTTATCTTCTTAATAGATCGGAAGCTTCGTTCTATACGGCCTGCAATGTTTCGCGGTCTCTGTTCAACATATACTAACATCCTCAACGGAGCCTACAGACATCAATATAACGGTGTGTAATCTTCCTTGCAGTTACTCGATTATGACGACGATTCTACGCTGTCCAGATTCATCTTGTCCCTGCGTGATACTTGATAATTTAATGTTTATTTATCTGCGTGCCTCTAGCCTTAGTTGCTGTTTATGGAACACTAATTTAAATGATAGTATTAATAATAATAATAGTACTTTAAATTAATGCGCAAAACGAGTATGGTAATAACGTTACATTATTATTCGAACGCTTTGATAATGCTTTATTTTTTACTTCTTACAATCTAATTGTAAATATTTCGCATCTAATTATTATCGTCTTCATTGTTCTTTTGTAATACTACATAAGACCGTAACCTATTCACATCGTTAATGTCGTTTAGTATGTTTCATTTCGTCATGTTTTTGTTTTAAAATTGTTTAGTGTTTCGATGTTAAAACTTCTATCGGCGCGTTTTATATGGGGAGTTAACCCCTAAAACGCGCGAGCGAGCCAAAGGCTTACACCACACAGGCAGTCCTATTCTTACAGTGTAGTCCGGCTTCTCCTCTTTTTCCCGCATGCCGTCTCATAAACGTGTATATTCAGTTTACATACATACGTACAGAAACGTACAGAAATGATGACAGACACGCGTCTGTATTATAATATATTACGTGTTCGTATTCTTTCTGTTGCGCATGCGCACCTGATGGCTGTCCCATATTATATATATATATATATTATATATATATATATATATATATATATATATATATATATATATATATATATATATATATGCGCAAAAATTTTTTGCGTGTTCGTATTCTTTCTTTGCCTATGCGCGCACGGCTATCCGTTATTTCGTTCAAATCTTCACTGCACAAAGGATATATGTGCAACGTAGATTTCAGAACGAAAACATTTAAAAGTTATGCATAGCGGACAGTGCGTTCGTCTTGTTTTGTCAAAATTTACACAAAATCGTGAGTTCATTAAATAACGATCTGTTTGAGAAATCGTCTTTAAGTTTCATTTCTTCCCTACTCCTTCAGGCGGGGGATTTTTTTTTGTTTTAATCGTCGAATAATTTGTTTTATTAATCGTTTAATAATTATTATTTATTATTCTTATTATTGGCTGAATTCTAGTTTATGCGAGAAAAAAATCCTATATTATTTTTATAGAATTGTTTAAGAGGTAAATTTACTCCACGATATGAGCGGACAATTATCATTTTTCTTGAAAAACGATTTTAAAATTAATTACACCAAAAGTTAGTTTAGGTTATATTCGGTTAGGTTAGAATCGGTCAAGTTTGCTTCGGCTATTTAGAAGTAGAATTAAAAGAAAAAACGAGAATAACAAAATAACCCCCCCCCCGGCTAGGTTAGGTTAGAATCGGTTACATTTATTTTGGCTAGTTAGAAGTAGAATTGAAGGAAAACCCGAGAACGGCATATTACCCGCATAACTGATAAATCGAAATTTACAGTAAGATCAATTTTTTCAAAATTTTTTTTCTTGCGAAATATATTGCTTTCCGTTATAAATGTTTTTTACTCCTAGTCATTTTTATCGAAAAGTGTTTAAAAAAACAAAAAAATTAAAAAATCGGATTTTTTTGAAAATCTTGCAGATTCTAGAACTCTCCGCTTGTTATTATTATTATTATTATTATATAGTTATTGAAGTGTATTATTTGAATTTGTGCGCATCATACAAGAATGTAATAAGTAGAAAAATTGGTTTGTGTAATTATACCGATATTAATTACGACGTCTCGCTTTCTAAGTCAGTCCTTTGTTAATAAAATATAATTTTAAAAGGTAAATGAATTACGGAGAATCAAATTATTCGATTTTGAAGTTGAAGTATATTTAAGGCGGATTTACTTGCGAGGCAGTAATATCCCACAAGTGGTAAGATAGACTGAAAAATTATAAACGCTAGTTGTAGCATTTATCGTATAAGGCGTAATTATCGAATTCGAATTATGTGCGACGTGTCGATCAATCCGATTTTCTAAAAATGCTGTAAAAATACCTTTAATTTTTAAATTATTTTTTACAATTTGGTATTTAAGAAAAACCATCAAATAAATAAGCGAGAAAAATGTAGAGCGTACGTTATGAGTCGGATCTGTTGCATCATAAATTATCTTCCGATTATAAAAATAGGTCGTCGTTATATAAATACTAGAGTTAATCTGTATGAGTACAGCTTGATAATGACGTAATTGTCGAAAAGTTTCGCTCAAATATAAAACTTTATAGTGATTTAATTGCGTTTTAATTTAGTTCCATTATTCATTCATAAAATTACTACTCTCCGAGATAATATCGACATAAAATACTAATAGTCTGTTTATTTAATGGTCATATTTTAGAAAATTAATAATAAGGGGCAATTATTTAATTATTCGAAATTGCGCAAAATTATATTCGGCATTTTTATTTCTGTGTGTGTATTTCGTGATAAACTAGCTATATATATACATACATGTATATATATATATATATATATATATATATATATATATATATATATATATATATGTTTAGGATACCCAGAGGAGACGGATGTTTTTGTTATTTCTTAAATAACTCAAAAACTAATGGAGCGAAATTTTTGAATGATTTTTTAACATAGGAAAACGAGAAATTAATTCACAAACAATTGCAGAAGAAAATATCGTTCAGATAACCACCATTTGTACGATACATTCATTCAGTTAGTACAAAATTTTCGATGACATTTTCGAGCAGAGGTCACTGAATTATTGAAATTTCTTCAGAAATCCGAGTTTTTATTAGGTCTTCCAGATCTCGTGGGCGTGCTTGTTAAATGTGGCCCTTATGGTATCTCCATAAAAAAAAATCGCCTACGAATTCTTTTCGAAACTCTCTTTGCACTGTTGTAGTCGCTTTACGTTGAAAAAAATGTTCCACGCAAAACGCGCGCTCCTCGTTATATGATGCCCTGATAATTGAAAGTGGACAAGAAAACAATCTCTCCCGTGTACACTAAACATTTGAATTATAGCAGTGTTATCAACTGCGCTATTAAAAAAACAAGACCGTCCGTCTTCTCTGGGTCACCATATATATATATATAAAACCATATAATAAAAACTTCGTAAATGACACATATGTGATGGTTTTTTTTTTAATTGTTTATATTTTATTGTTGATTCCAGGAAAAAAACGAATGAAAGTTAGTGAAGAAGAAGAAAAAGGAAATCAAATTTCGGCGCATTACGATAGAATAAGAAAATCGCGGATGATACCGAGAACGGAGGTTGTTCAAGAAATTTCGATGGATGAAAATTTTTCCTTAAAAACATGCTCGAGCACGGCCGCCGTTGCAGCTGCTGCTGCTGTTGCTACAGATTTTTCGATAGAAGCAATTATGGCTCGTCACGACTCGAGTTGCAATTCTTTCAAAGTCGACGAAGATCGCGTTGAATCTTGCAACCAAACAGCAAGTACGACCTTTTTTTTTTTCAATTTCCTTGGATAAATAAATGGACGTTCTAATTATTTTTTTTTTACACGTGCGCTGCACGCACTTGCATCTTTAGCCGGAGGCGCGAGTTAGATATTAAGTCGTACGTACAAGGTAAGCGAAAAAAAGAATATTTGGAACTCTGCTGATTCAGTTTTGATTTCTAGGAGCTGAGATAAGCAAGATGATATTTGAACGAATAGAAGTATTTACAATGAAGGATTAAATGAGTAACTGTCGAAGGAGTGTAGCAGGAAACATAGGTAAGATTTGTGGTTTAGGAAATGTTCGTATTTGAGGCATCGGGTGATATACGCGCAGATGGCACACAGCGTAAACTCATTTCTACCGTATTAAATCGATGTTTTTCAGGGTGAGGCGTTCGAATGTTCCTTAAATTATTTTTTTCCGCCGTATCGTATTCTGCGTCCGTCGTAAATTCCCCATTGAGTAGCCGTTTGAGATTATGGGCGTAATTTACAGCGGAATTGGCCAGTTCATTTCCATATAATCTGAGGCGAGCTGCAGTCTACAAGAGGGACTGTATATGGTGGTCGTGATGGAGTAGTTTCGAATGAATTTATTCTGTTAAGTGGCCACGATTGAAAACGATCGCTATTTAGCTCCTTCGGAGTCTTATTAGCGGCATGTGCGAAAACCGTACGTGATGAATAGAGAACTACAGCGGAATTAATCGCGAAGTCAAACAGACAAGGACGTCATTATGACAAAAAAAAAATAATAATAATAATTGCAGCCGGGTAGTTTTATGAGTTATAGCAATCGTCACTACTAAAAACTAAGCTAAAAATATTACAAAATCTATATAACATTTTTAGATAAATTCCCTGATCGAGAAACGGGCGTTTGTTCTTTAAAAAAAAATCGAGCGATATTATATAATTTTATATTTTCGAATATGTGTCTGTTTTTAGAAGTGTGCAGAACTCGAAAATTATATGAAAATGAACGACTTAAATGATCTAAATAGATAGAATTTGGAAAATTATTAAATACGACAGTATTAATGTCGAGAATTTAAACAGACTGGAGTAAAAGATATAGAAATTAATTTAAAATCGAACGGCGCGCGTTTCTATTCTTAATGTTGACGGTTAAATGAATAAAATTCTTTTACATGTAGCGTTTAAATCGAATCATTTCTCAAGTACGCAGTCCTTTCGATAACAAGTTAGTCGAAATATCATTATAAAGTATCGGCTGATTTGAATTTACAATTTGATGTGTGAAAATTACAATTTTTAAGATGGTAGTACACATTAGCGCTACAAAATAAAGCTCTAAAGTCACGCAGATAGTAAAAGTCGCCTAAAATAGCGCGTTGCGTATTTATCTGGATTTGAAGAAGCGCGTAAATACAAATATGTAGGAGTTCACGAACAACGTAAAAGACGACGAAGAAATAAGATTGAGAATCGGAATACGCGCTTTGAATAATCTCGAACGTATACATATACTTAGAGACATGAACATAAACGTACGGTCCATAGTGCGGCTATACTTCGGAGACGTGGATAATGAATTAAAGAAAATGGTGCTACCATCGTCTACATCGTACCAAATGGATAGAGAAAAATACTAACGACGAATTAGACGGACCGGACTACGAGAAACGATCTTGTTGCCGCCGCCGCCGCCGCCACAATATAATCGGAGGGGGAAAAAGAAATTCTTGAAAGATAAGATGAAACACGACAAATTGTTTCAAACTGTTGTACAAGGAAAAATAGGCTGGCAAGGGTCCAAGAGGACTGACGATGATGGATACTTAATTACTTAATTAGTCAATTATTTAACATTACAGACGTAATAACAAGCCAGCGGCAACCTGTAATCTATACAGAAGCCAACAAAATAATAATAATAATGAGAATAAAGAATTTACATCGGATGAAAAATATACAAGATTGGTGGTTTGAACATCGGCAAGACTTCAGAAATCATAAGGATAGTCAGCAATCGCGATCAGTTTCGTCATATGAAACCTGCTTCGAGGAGACTGAAGAAGAAGGAAAGAATTTTACTCGCATTATTAAAAAAAAAAAGAAGAAGAAAAAAGTGAGAGAAAATTTCAGATATTTCGAAAAATCAAAACCGATTTATCGTTTATGACCGAGCGGGGTTACCTTTTTCCGCTTTAGTTAAACTTGATTCGTTACCAAGTTTTTCGTCGGTTTAATAATTATTTATTATCGTTATTAGCAATGACAATACTAATTACTATTTGAATAATGTTGTATTAAAATCGTGATGATCCCTTTATGAATTTTACTGATAATAATTTAATTTCAAACATTTCCCCTGAAAAAGCTACGACGATTGTAAATTTAACACTTTCATTTCATAAAGTCTACCGATAGTGAAATCTGTTCAGAGTTCGTGAACGAGTTTCGTTTTGCGATTTTTCCGAAAGATTGAGTTTTTAAGTGGTATTAAAAATTGATTATAATCTCATAAAAGTGCCCTATTTGGAACAATAATTTTTTTTCTCTCTCTCTCTCTCTCTCGAATAGGCTAACTTAGGACCACGCTATTTCAACTGTTTAATTTATTTTTGATTTCTTCCGTATTTCGTTCTCGATGTTGTTGTTCTTTTGCCCATCATTTTTTTTCTCTGCGTAATTTTGGCTTGTCTTTAAATTTGCCACGTTCGCTGTTTTTTTTCCTCAATAGATGGTCTTCGATATCATTTGGTTCAATGCCAATTTCGTTTAAATCGATTCCGACCTCCTGCAACCATTACCGTTTGTTCTTCAAAAATTCTGCATGTGAGTATTCGGTTAATTAACCGTACCGCTTTATGCGACCGTAAAACCTAATTCGTCTTCTTTTCATCGCGTCGATCTTTGTATATTTCTTTCATTATGCCTATATTCCTTGTTTACTTTAGTCGGTCCTAAGATTCTTCGTAACACTTTCCACTCTTTTTTTTTTTTATCTAATTCTTCGATCATGTTCTTTGTATTTAATGTCAATCTTTCTGCTGCATATAGTGGTACCTCGGGTTGAATGACTGCACGGTAATGTCGTAATTTCGCATTGCGCGACATAAAATTTTTGTTATAAACGTTTTTTGTCCATTTTTTTTTTTTTTTTTAATGCGGGTGCCTTTACAGCTTACCAAAAGTGATACTGTGGGGTCTTAATCAAGCATGCTGACTTCTCTAAAAAAAAACGTCCCTATATGGGGGAATAATTGTAGATTATCCAGATGTAGAAGGGACGATGCATTATACGAAGGTGTAATTTGTCCATCGAAAAGCTGCTTCCAATTTGTTTATTCTAGAACGTATTGCTGTTTTTTCTTGCATATCGAGTTCAATCCACTCTTCTATATATTTTAGCTACTGTGCTATGTTTTTCGTTTCCAATTAATAGAAATCCAGACGCTGATTGTATATTACTAATGAGAATTTCGTTTTATTTGGAACAATAGGTATTACTTATTTCGAGATTTAAAGAATAATATTAAAGAAATGAAACATTTCCTAGCACAGTTAACATATTAAATTTTACAATTCTTTTTTAACAGCTAACGCTTTCACCTTACATTATATTAGAATCATCAAAAAACCAAAACAAAAAACAAAAAACCCACAGGAATTATTTGTATCTTAATAGTTTTCAAAATAGTACTCGCCCATTTTGTTAGTGTATATCCTGATATTTCCATTGAAAAGTTAGGGGTGTGTTCCACCTATTTTAATACGCGTTCAAAAAATTTACGACTTGTTATAATGGTCGTTGTTGTTTCATTTGTACATTTCTCATCCATGGGATTCATCTTTCCAAGCACCATATTTCAAATTTGTCGATTCTTCTTATGTCCGAATTATTTAATGTGTTCAAAGCCTCAGAAGCGTTATGATAGAAAATAGAAACGTTTGAAACAGTTCAATGTTCTCAATTTTAGATTGCATTAAATTGCCTAGATCTATTTTCATGATTTTTGTTTTTCTAGCTATTATACAATTCTTAAGACCAACCGTCCAAGAAATAATATGAGTTGGGTGTACATATTTTAGCGGTATTCACTCTAAATCTTCGTAATCGATAGGTTACTTCTTATATTCTTTTTTGTTTATCTTCCGCTGTACTACAGTTTTACTTTTTACATCAATACGTGGTTCCACATGTTTGAATAAAGTAATATGTATGGCTTAAATCTCGTTCTAATTCTAATTATGCGGCTATTTCTTGGTTTGTATCCAGCTACTAAATATAGGCTGACCTAGAGAAGTCGAACGTTTTTTTGTTGTTTTTTTTTTAAATAACTCAAAAACTACTCGACTAAAATTTTTGAATAACATTTTATTTAAAAATTGGGAAATTAGCTTATGATCATATTTGTAAAACACAGTATCGTTCATATGACCGGCCATTTGCAATATATTCGGTGTTTACAAAATTTTCCAAGTCTTTTTCGAGCATAAGTTGCTGAATTTTTTAATTTCCTTCAGAAATCCGACTTTTTAGCTCTTCCAGATCTCGTGGACGTGTTTCTCGTAAACGTGGTTCTTACCACAATAAATATCGCGTAACTTTGAATTCTTTTCGAAACTCCCTTTACACTAACTGAGGACAAATCTCTCGTATCTACACCAAACGTATAGTACGCCATTTTTTGTAGCAGTGTTACCAAAAAAATAAAACGTCTTCTCCGTGTCATGCTAGGTAAACCACACTATTGTTGATTGTAAAGCCATCCGATTACGTATAAAAGGACCGTTTCACACACGTTATCTGAATATGACATGGTTTTCATTTCTACGATATTAATTGTCTTAAGAAGACTTCCTAACGTTTCAAATGCTGATAATTTTCTTAAAACTAGTAAATATTCGTATTCTAATATTTTTATAGGCTACATTTTAATATTTCGGTTTCGGTTATCAACATATATTATATAAAAGAGGAAATCTTTATCAACAGACTATACGTTAATTATTTTTGGAAAGTTTGACCGTTTTGGCTTTCCATCAGAATTTTTATTACGGCGTCTTTTCTTAGCCGTCTGTTCGTTTTAGATTAATTTCCATCAATTACGAGTGAAGTGTTAATAGGTTATTGTTGTAAATACGGTAAGACGCTTGACGATATCACGAACACACTCCCGAGTTAACCATTTATTTGTAACTTTGATTATTTTCTAATTAATGACGCGAAATAAAAGAAAATTACCACCCTACGCGAGGTGGGTGAACAGAACTCGCGTAATTGTCGTTTTCTTTGTCGGTGGTACTAGCATTATATGACGTTATTTCTCTTGTTCTATTTTTTGTTTTTTTTTTGTCCATTTGACTCAGTCGTTGGTATATCGATATAAGGTTCGGTCTCATGTCTTGTCGTACAAATCTTTTACCTTCATAGACGGCCATTTTCGGATATTATCCAGAGACAATCGTTCTTCTACCAACTGTTCTTCGTTCTTCTATTTTTACCGCGATTACGGTCTCAGTACATACTGGGGGGGCGGCGGCCCCTTAATGAAGTATTTCCTTCGTTCGATCGTATCCAACAATTCTCACTGTCTTTTTTTAAATATATATCTAATAATACTTCTTAATTTTACTTCTTTTCTGTCGACGATATGCGACGACGCGGTAACATCGCATTTCGTAAGTTTCTATAGTGTTTATTATTTTAGCCTTCAGCGTCCGTGTTTGGCAGCCATACAGCAACGCCGATCATACGTAGCATTTTAAGGCTGTTTACCGAAACAGATATTCCATGCGACGTCAATGTTTCCTTTATTTTCATAAATGCTAATCTCGGTTTGAATGCCCAGCATTGATAAGCCAAGCAACTATATCTATACTTCTTCACCGCTTCTAGTATCTCTTAATATTATTTCTGGCTTATTTGGATCTAATGTCGACGTTACTTCGGTCTTCTTAGTATTTTTAGGAAGAGACAAATGGAGTTCAAACAACTTAGCATATATATATATATATATATAGTTTATTATTTTTTTTACTACCCCTTTTAGCTCGCAAATTAAATTTAAAAATAGATAAAGAAAATGCATTATTAGCAAAATATGTTTATCATTTCGAAATCGTCGTTTTATATAAGGTTTTTTCATCCATCATACTGCGGTTCTGTAGGTTAATCAATATTTTATTTTTTCAAAGCGTGAATGCCTTTACGACCTACCCGACGGTGATACCGCGGTGATTATTTGTATTCTAAATCGAAGATGCCGACTTCTTCAAAAATGTTGCTATACGGGGGAAAAATTGTAAATTATCCAAATGGGAAAAGGGACGATACACGGAGGTGTGATACTTGGAGGACGTAGCAAGATAAGGTAAAGCGCAGAACCGAACAGTGTGAGCATTACGAAAGAAAAAAAATTGATCGGGGATTGCAGACTGTCTGCTCAGAATGGATGCGAGAGAAAGGACTTTCTCTAAGCTGCATAACGGAAAAGACGGTAAAATAACGAATTATGCCCAAATCTACTGATGACTATAAAATTCCTCCGCGATTAATCTTCTTAAAGAAGTAAAACTACATCAGTTTGGGGGGAGACGCTTGAAGTTGATAGTAATAAGTAAGAGGCGACTGACTAACGCTCTCGGTATACATCAATTATGATCCTTATGCTGCAGCCGAATAGAGTGAATGATATCTTTGCATATCTTTGCGAGACACTAAGGAGAGTTGTACTACGCTATTACGCGTTTTTAGCTAATGAGTCGGCACATTCATCATGCGCGAGATACCTTTACGACCTCGGCCACTCGCAAGAAGGATGCAAATATTCGCGCACGTTCTAAATTATTAAGCTTTATTACCAAAACTACTCCAATTAATGTATTTCACTCGTTCCATTTATTGTTTATAGTCGCCAACATTTCGAATCGTTAACGATAAGGTGTGATTTCCGCGAACATTTATAAGTCCATTCAAATTGACAAGGCTCGCAGTACCGTTGTACATTCCTCAGTAAATAAACTTCCATTATTTTTCTCAATGTTCCTTGTTTCCTACGAAATATTCATCTTGCCTGATGTTACTGTTGCGCGATATATTAATTAATAATAAGATTTTCTTACCGTAATTTATTTCAAATATTGCTATACCGATGTACTGTGCGTCATTTACACTCTTTCAGTTACATCGTTTTAGTTTCGTTGCTTTCTTCAATCTTCAATATGTAGAGCACTTTAGTTTCAAATTTCTGATTTTTGGCCTTTTATTTCAATTTCTGTTACCTACTTTTGCATGTTCCGTTATTAGGCTGATGTATTTTTGCCTCGGTCTTCCCATGATCTTCTTCCATTTACTCGTCCTTAGATTACTGTTGTTAAATATATTTTGTTATTCCTTATAACATGTCCTGTCCAACCGCATCTTCTTTCGCTCATATATATTTCATTAAGCAGCGTTTTTCGTCTATGGTCTTAAATCTATATTTTGTGTTTTGTCTACACATTTAACTTTTTCTACTATATCACCAAAATCGCATTATTTCGAACGCTTTTCATATTGTTTTTGTCAGCATTTGTTTATAACTCAAGTTTCTGGACCGTATAAAAGCACACGCTCCGAATGTGAACCTTTGTTAACCTTTTCCGTATTTCCGTATTTAAATTTTTAGATGTTAACAATGATTTCTATTTCATGAATGCGGTTTTATATTCTTGACCTTATTTCTTGATCACTTCTCCCATCTTCTGCTATTATCGAACCGAGGTATTTGTACCTTTTTACATTTTTTTTTTTTTAAATTTTATATTTCTTGTTTTATTATTTTCCATCGCATTTCATTACGTTTTCTTCCTATTTATTGTCAATAATCTACAAATATAAACGATTTAATCTTCATTATGTTTAAAATTCCTTCATTACTGATTACTTCCGATTCTTTAACGCCTGTTATATATATATATATATATATATGTATGTATGTATATATATTAAAGAGCAGCGCTGGTGATAAGCTACAACTTTGTCTTATATAAGGTTTTTTTTTCTTTTTTTTTTTCTTCACAACTGACAAACTTTGATGGTCATCAAGTGATTGATTTTTTGTGGAGGATTAGTACACAGCAGTACCCCCCCAAGAAGCCTAATAATATTCCAAAACACATATTAACACTCGTGCATGAAAAGAGAAAGTTACGAAAAACATGGAGCATCACGAGAAATCCGATTATTAAAACGCAACTAAATAGAAAAACCAAAGAAGTGCGTAAAGTACTGCATGAAAATAAAAATGAAATGCTGGAAACGTTTCTGTCAAGTTTGTCGCCGTCTAAAAACGATGATTACTCTCTATGGAAAGCGACTAAACGCTTTAAACGACTAAATGTGCATATTCCTCCAATACGAAAAATTGACGGTAGTTGGGCTCGTACTAACATCGATAGCGCAGCGCTTCTTGCTAATTATTTTCACGATGTATTTACATCTAATCCTGAAGTTGATGACTCCGTAGATATCCTCGAATATCTGGAAAAACCACTGCAAATGAGTCTGCCTATAAAACCGGTTACTCCAAGTGAGGTACAACAATTCTTCAAAAAAATGAAACGGAGAAAGAGCCCCGGATTTGACGTAATCACAGCTGAAGTTTTAAATGAATTACCACGAAAAAGTATTGTATTCATAATACAGATATATAACGCCGTCTTTCGCAACCAATATTTTCCTCTGGGCTGGAAGTTCTCGCAGATAACTGTTATACCAAAGCCTGGAAAGTCGCCTGAAATAGTCCCGTCGTACAGACCTATCTCGTTGCTTCCTGTTCTTTCGAAGACACTGGAAAAATTAATTTTAAAACGGTTGTTTCCGATATTATCCACGAATAAAATTATTCCCGATTTTCAGATTGGGGGTTCCGTAGGCATCACAATACTGTAGAACAGGTTCATAGATTAACAAAGGTTATCGAAAATAGCTTGGAAAACAAGAATATTTGTACGGCGGTGTTTTTGAATGTTCAGCAGGCTTTTGATCGGGTGTGGCATCAGGGATTGTTGTATAAACTTAAATTGCTGCTTCCTCGCTCTTTCTATTTTGCTGTTTAAATCGTATCTACAAGAGAGATATTTTCGAGTGAAGCCGATGAATACTCGGATATTTTTCCAATAAGGGCCGGGATCCCACAAGGGAGCGTTTTCAGTCCAATATTATACCTAATCTATACAACCGACTTCCCGACGCTCAGTAATACAGAAGTAGCTTTGTACGCGGATAACGCAGCTATCTTAGCAGTGGATAAGTGTGAAAACATAGGAACAAAAAAAAAACCTGCAGGAGTCACTTGGGCATGTAGAGACTTGGCTAAAACGATGGCACATAGTAGTTAATGAAAGTAAGTCAACACATATTTCTTTTACAAATCGAAAAATTAAACGCCTTCCAGTCAAGATAAATAATGTCATAATCCCGAACACCAATAATGTAAAATATTTAGGTATGCACTTAGATGCTAGGCTGACCTGGGGTACTCACATTCAGAAGAAAATTGAGCATTTGAGACTTAAAACCTGAACTATATCGTGGATACTAAGAGATCAGGATTGTCATTGGAAAATAAAGTACTATTGTATAAAATTGCTTTAAAACCAATTTGGGTGTACGGAATACAGTTGTGGGGCTGCGCAAAAACATCCAACCTGCAACAAATATATCAAAATAAAATACTCAGAACTATTACTGCAGCCCCCTAGTACGTGTCAAATTTTACCCTCCATAGTGACTTGAATGTTATGTTTGTGGAGGATGAAATCAAAATACAAGCAAATAAACATGTCGCCCGACTTAGCGTTCGTACGAATCCACTTGCTATCAACCTGCTGGATAACTCTGGCGAAACCCGCAGACTGTGGCGAAATAAGCCTCTAGACCTTGTTTAAACATTATAGCGTTTTGAATATAAGTAAGAGCGATTTCTGAAAAATGATTATGGTCAATTTTGTCGCCACTATAAAAAATAAAAAAAAAAAACACTCCCCTATTTCTCTCTCTCGCTGGTCGTCTAATAAATACCGTAATTCGGTCATTTGATTTACTTATCAAAGTTCCCGTTTTATTCGTTTATAGTTTTATAATTTATCGATTAGTCACGAAAACTAGTCGACTGTCTATGTTTGTTAAGTATTTTTTTTTACGAGTAATTAATGGCTAGTGGCGATTACTCGCTGTATACCATAATTATGCATTGTAATACTTATAAATAGATGCCGTTAATAATGTTAGTCTTGATGAGAAAGCCTGTAAGAATTTCCAGGTTGTAGACGTGCGGCATCGCGGAGCTTATCTTTTTAATACGATATTATCGAGTGCGTTTTCGGCGAGCCTTGAGCATATGATGAACGGTTAATGGTAATTAACATTCAACGCATACAGGTGACGGCTGGTTACCAAGCAGGTACGAGTGGGTGATTATGTCCAAGATACACTATATATTTACCGCTGTTTCCAATCTAGGTAGACAGATTTATGAGTTTTGACCATACTGTCCGGTCTTTTTTGATGAAAATACTACGTTGATTATGAAAGGATCGACTTCATGATCGTAGTATGTTGTGGACACTGAATCTTGAGCATACTCCGCGCCTATATTTACGATGGCTAGGAATCCAAGCAAAGGAGATCTTCGTGTTCAGTTTATCAGTTTATGTAATTCCAGTATCGAGAAAAGTATACGATCAACAGCTGCTACTTCGGAGTTTACGGCCTCTATGTGTTTTAATACGTCGACATGGAATCTGAACGAATTACGTAATTGTTCCGCGGGAGATCAGCGATTTGAAGTATACATTGAAAAATCATCGCTAGCTCAGCCGAAAGGACTGACGGCATTATGGGGAAGATTGAAAGGGACTGGATTTTGTTTTGAATTCTATACTACTCACCAACATACGGTGTTTTCGATGTATCTGCGTATTATGTAAAATGGATTGAGGTATTCGGAGCAACAGCAGTTTTTTATTACTCTTAAATATAAAACATTTTGCGATTATTAATTTTTCCCAACGAAAGACGTATTATAGATATATTTTAAATATGTACGCGTAAATGTCTTTTTCCTGTATAAATATGGAAAATACATTAGAAATATTTCACATTCGTATCCTATTTAAATATATATATATATATATATATATATATATATATATATATATAAAAATTTAACCCACAAAAATGAGTAACTACGGAAAATAAAAAAAAAAAAACGATCACTAAAATTTTCTGGTCGATCTCCATAATTAATTCACCGAAAATAAAAAAAAGAAACGGAAATAATAAATCGTACGACAATCAGCAATATAAATAATCGTAATAAATTTGTCAGTAGTCAGTCGGTGGTATACGTGTCCCGGTGATTTTTTCTTCTACAAAAAGACGTCATAAATTAAAGAGAATCCAGACTGTGGCCATTCACGCGTAACGAGTCCCATCTTGGCTTCGAAATAAATCTGTTCCGTAACTTTCGTGTGTAGCCCTGCTTTATTTTTCATCTTCTTCGTTATTAAATATTAAAAAATAATTTTATTTAAACGGGTAATTCGATATGTTTAAATAGTTCCGTCATAACGTAAGCCGTCTTTTTTAAGTTAGCATTTCAACTTTAACTCCCCTTTTACTTACTCATTTGTTCTCTCTTTACGAAATGTCGGATATTTTTTATTTTCCGTATGCGCACATCGTAAAACTAATAAACCGAAAGACATGAATGTACATATTTGAATGAAATAAATTTTCATAAAAATACAGAAAATAATTCAACTTTTACGTAAATTCTAGTATGATAAAATACTAGAGAGATTATTATTTACTCGCTACAAGCAAAGTAAACGTATAGTTAATTAAACCTAAGGTAGCCTTTTAATCAGCTTGCACGATTAATAATGATTATATATGTCATAATATATATATATATATATATATATATATATATATATATATATATATATATATATATATATATATATATATATATATATAGATATATATAGAGACACATATAAATCTATATTTAATTTGACACAATTCTGAAGTGAGACTCGCTTTTAATTAACATTAACTTCCAGTATTATATATATATATATCGCGGTGCATATCACAGTTTGAGACCTAAAGTTTTTCATCAATATCTCTTATTTATCGTGGAGATGACAGTAACGCCCAACTAACTATATAGAACATTAACCCGCATATTATACGAAAAAATAACGTAGACGGTCATTATCAGATTTTTAATATTTATTTTCATTTTATTTGTAAAATTGTGTTTTTTTCAAAAAATTTTGTGGTTGTATATTTTTATATTTTATATTTTACATTTGGACAACATACATCGCAATAGTAAATGAAAAATTTAAAATTCCAACAGTATACAACTTTTACAGAATCAAGAAAATAATATTGAAGAAAAAAATTAATATAAAAAAACTAAATTAATAAACAAATATATGTATTGATATTAAATTTCAACAAATCAAAAAAATAGACCGACAGAAGCAGACATCGTTTTTGGATCATATTTTCACGATTACCATCACATATTTTTAAGTAATTATATTTAATTTATATTTTTAAAATTATGATTTTTTAAATTTTTCACTTGATAATGGCGTAAATGCCGAAAAGCTTTGTGTTTTCCTTAAGAAAATAAATATTAGTGATTTAACTAATTTTCAATTGATTTTTTTTTTTAAATACAATGGGTTAGACAAATATACAGCAACGAACAATACGACGGCAATGATGATTACACACATATATATATATATATATTTTATTGTGTACCTTACGTCACTTTCCTATTACTATATTATGCACACGAAAGGTATAATTATATATAGAATGACCCAGAGAAGACAGACAATTTTGTTTTTCGAATGGCGCAGTCGGTGACACACTGCTACAACGCAAACCGCCTGTTTCACGTTTAGTGTACGCACGAGAGATTCGTCGGCATCCTATAACGAGAAATACGCGTTTTGGGTGGAACGTTATTTTCCGCGTGAATCGATCACGACAGTGCAGAAAGAGTTTCGAAAAGAATTTAAAGTTACGCGGTTTTTTGCGGGGATATCTCAAGAGCCGCGTTTACGTGAAACACGTACACGAGATGTGGAAGACCTGAAAACTGGGATTTCTGAAGAAATATCAAAAATTCAGCGTCTTATGCTCTAAAAAAAAAAAAGTCTTAGAAAATTCGATGAAGACTAAATATATTACAAATGGCGAACATCTGAACGATATTTCACAAATGATTATAAGCTAATCTCTCGTTTTCCTATTTTTAAATAAAATTTTATTTTTTTATTCAAAAAACAGAACCGTCCGTCTTCTCTGGGTCAGCCTATATTTGGTAGCTGGATACAAACCGAGAAATAACCGAATAATTAGAATTAGAGAACGAGGTTTAAGCCGTACATTTACAAACTTTATTCAAACATATGGAACCACGTATTGATGTAAAAAGTAAACCTGTACGACGGTAGATAAACAAAAGAAAATAAGAAGTAATGTGAAGATTACGAAGATTTAGAGTAAATACCGCTAAAATATGTATACCCAACTCACATTATTTCGTGGACGGTTGGTCTTACGAATTGTATAATAATACCTAGACCGAATCCGAAGATTTATTTCGTCACAGAGTCTACACAATACACCGAAGCTGCCCAACAGATTGCTGACAAGTGGATTTAATTGAGAACGGCACGTTTATTTTCTTGTCTTTTGATTTTATGCTCCACAAGACATTTAAGTCGTTAGACGCAATTTGAAAGCTACGCAGTAATAGTTCTCGATATATTATTTTATTCGCTTTGTATTTTCTGCGGGCTAGTTATTTTTGCGCAGGCCAATATAACCGTATATTGTAAAACTAGATTGGTTTTTGGAACTGTTTTTGTACAACTCGATTTTATTTAAGCTAACAGGCACGACATGCTTCTAAGCATCGGATGGTAGACTTTTTTTTTTTAAAAATGCGGTACGTCAGTCGGTAATTTTGTTGACCGTTTTATTGTTTAACCGATTTTACTGAAATATACGATAAACTTATAGAAAAACGAAATGACGGTATAACGAAAGGGGAGGAAGAACTGACGCAAATTTCTGATATGCAGATGACAAAACATGAATAACTCTGGTAATATAAACGAAATGAAACAACTTCTGAATCGTTCGGAACGAATTAGCGCGGCAAACTGCCGTTTATTTAAGGCTAAATTAATTTTTGTCTAATTAAATTCGTTATTGAAATTACTTATATGCGGATAAATTTTACTTATATGTTAACAGGTGAAAATAGCATCTCGCAATGGGATAATTGCTCTAACTCTTTATTATCATCTACGTCGGTGTTTTACAATAAAGTGGAAAAATTAAGACAACAAAAATCATTATCACAAGACGAACAACAACACAACGAAAGGAAAACTATCTCATCTCCTCGCTTAGGCTCGGCGTCGCCCGAAATATCGTCGTCCACGCCCTACTTAGAAGAAAAATCTTCTTCCTGTTCCAATTGCATCAGTTCGACGTCACCTTCCGCTTCCACTACGACCGACGTTGTCATACAAGAAAGTTGCAATTGTGAAGAATTGCAACATGTGTCGTGTCATCTAGAAACCAACGACTTGTGGGAAAAATTCAACGATCTTGGTACCGAAATGATTATTACAAAAACCGGCAGGTAAGTTGAAGAAATTTTTAGAATTATTTTCTGTGAACCAACATATAATTTAAGGAAAATCACGCTTTACGATTAACGAGACATAAAGAATTCAGGAAGCGATAACAGCCAGCTGGATACATATATATATATAAAATCTATATCGGTCCAGTGCTGGACGTAGGTCTCCCCAGTCAATAAATTGGGGAGAACATAGCCTAATCTCCCGTGCAGGCCAGACAAATTGGGAGATACCAACAACACACACAACTGAGCCGGCGGTCACTAATCCAAGTACCGTTGCTTAACTTCGGCAATTAGACGGAAAGCCGCCGTACTTAACGCGCTATGCCCGTCGGCATATATATATATATAATATATATATATATAATATATATATATAATATATATATATAATATATATATATAATATATATATATATAATATATATATATATAATATATATATATATGTATATATATGTATATATATATATGTATATATGTATATATGTATATATATGTATATATATGTGTATATATATATATATATATATATATATATATATATATATATATATACAGCGCGTCGAAGAAATGTTTCTAAACAATATTAGCTGTATGAAATTAGGAAAATTATAATAACGTATATATCAAATTGTACAGAAAGTACTTTACTTAGTGATAAGAAAAACACTTTGGTGTAATTTATTCTACAATTCAAATTTCGTCTTATATAGGTTGACCCAGAGAAAACGGGCAATTTTCTTTTCGGAATAACTCAAAAACTATTGGACCAAAATTTTTTAATGAAATTTTATTTAAAATTTGTAAAACGAAAGATTACCTTACGATCATTTGTGGGACACAATATTATAAAGATGACCGCCAAACAATACGTTCATTCCGTCTTTTTACAAAAAGATCGTTGAATTTTTTAAATTTCTTCAGAAATTCGAGTTCTTAAGTCGTCCAGATCTTGTGGATGTGTTTCGTAAACGCGGCTCTTAATAATATCCCCACAAAAAAAGAACCTGTAGCGGTCAAATCCGGCGAGCGTGGTGGCCAAGCGAAATCCGTGCGATGCGACAATATGCGGTAATCAATAATATTGTATGTGTGTATGTATGAACAATAGAAGGTTGAAATCCAACCAAACATCAGCTGATTCATGCTTGTGTTTTTGGACTCTGTTTTGTTTAAGATTACGAAGCACATGGAAGGTTTTTTTTTTTATTTATATATACAAATTGCAATCTGGCTGATGTAGAAGCTATGACAGGATGGGAGATGTCATTCAGCCATGACACTCTGAACTACCTCTCCAATCATTTAAACCGGGGGGGGGTGTGAAGATCTAGAGGTGTGCGATAGTTCAATCTGCGAGACCCATTGGCATGATTTAATAAATCTACCGCCAGCTGGTTAGAGTGACCCTCTAAGCTGTTCAAGTAATCTCTACTGCAATCCCGAACTACTTCATGCACTTTTAGTATTTCAAGGTCTTGATGTAAATTTTCATTTCGTATATACCAGGTTGCACTGGCTATTAACCTTAGTATCTTAGTATCTTAGTTTTTGTGCGTGTAACATGGCGTTCGTTGAACTCGTGTTGTATCCGTGTTATCTCGTCTATCTAATCGTTGTTCGGTTTTCGTATTCGTATTATCGTTATACCTACTTACATAAATACGTCTATCTCGACAGCTGTTACCGTTAGTACGTTCCATTATCTTATTTTTAAATTGTAGGTTGTTATCTAACACAAAAATAGTTCCCATTTATTATTGGTATTTATATTTAAATTAAGTGTATTTTTTCTGTGCATTCTATTTTTCGAATTGTCGGTTCTTCAGTTATTTTAAACTTTTTGAATTTTTTTTTATATAAGTTCTGCATGTGGGGCTTTCCACATCGGTAGTTATGGACCCGGTTAGTGAGTTGGGCAATCTTTTTAAAGACCAGCTTTCTAATAACATTCGTTCCCAGTTTAAAGGGAAATGCGTAACAAAACAAGAAAAAGAGGAAATTATTTCCACATCACTAAAAATTAATTCTGTGATCGCTAAGTCAGCTGGATTTTTGGAGTCGATCAAAAAGATTTTAAGCACAAAACAAACAGCCATTGAGAAGGTGGTGCAGGATGTTCGGCACACCCCTCCTACTACAGTGTCGGTTATCAGACCTTTGTACAGGGATGTTGTAACCAAGAAAAAGACTATAAATAAAAATAAAATAATTATTAAATGTGACGATGTTGATGTTTTGATCGTGACTTAAAAAAAAACATTTGTCCTGTAAAGGAGGCTATTAATGTGTCTTTTTATAAAAAAAATTAATAAAAATACTGCCATTATTAATGTGGCCTCCAAGACGGACTCTGATAAATTGGCAACAATTATTAGTGACAGAATTTCTAACGTTAAGGTGCACCAGGAGAAACTACTTGATCCTACTATTTGTGTCTTTCGTACCAACAGTATCTCTGAAGATGATGTTAAACAGCATTTTCAAGTGTCATTTGGCGAAACACCTTCATCAGTTACCAAGGTCACCAATCAGCGTGGTAGTCGGATTTATGTTCGTCTTACTCCTTTGCAATACAAGAAGCTGCCTGAGGACAAGCGTCTCAGGATTAACTGGGAATCACTTGTTTTTGCAGAATCTATCATGCCGAGGATATACAAAAAATGTTGTCGTTTTGGCCACACCGAAAAGTTTCGTAAAGCAGAAGCAGATTTTCTAAACTTTCACAATAAATTTAAGTATACTTCATGTACTAATTGTTTATACTTTTACATCTCAAAAGAGTGTAATTTTAAGAATATTAGTGTTAATCTTTTTAATAATGATATGATTCAAAAGTGTTTAGGGGGGGCATTGATCATGTTACTCTAAAAATTGTCCTATCTATCTTAGGTCAGTTGAACACCTAAGGTCAAAAATTGACTTTGGAGGTTAAACTTAAATACTTGAATGTTGATAACTCCTATGCTTGTCAGCTTCTTTTTTTCAGGTCTATTTGGGACAGTTGTGCTGACATAGGTGTTATTGCAGAACCCTATGTTTATCATGATGCTCTCTCTGTTCAACGTCCATATATTTCTTACTTTAACAATAGGATAGCCTTTATTGTTAAAGATAACATTCAGCATAAGTTATTGTTAAACGTAAATAACATAATTATCATCATTATAGGAAAATATTTGTTCATTTCTTGTTAATTGTCACCAAATAAACCTAAATTTCGTGATATCGATTTAATGGATTCTTTCATTAAGGCTGATTGTCTACTTTTCCCCATTTTGATTGGCGACTTTAATATAAGGTTGTCTTTCATGGAGTATAAGCAGACTTCTACACAAAATTTTCTTTAATTTTTACTGAATTTTTGTATTGCAATGATTTGGTAATCATGAACAGCAAAAAACCAACTTTTTCTAATTATAACGGAGAGAGTATCATTGACTACCTCATTGTTCATAGCAGAATATAGTCTTTGGTTACTTTCTCACTGAATGATTTTGAACTTACCCCTCACAAAAATATCTGCTCTATCCTATCTCTCGATTTACCTGCTCCTTTGAAAAGCACTTTCAAGGCTTTAGACGGGAAAAAATTTATTGATAATATTAATAAATATATATTGCCTCCATACGTGATGAGATTTATAGGTCTGTTGATCTTCATAGCTTAAATACCTCAGTTTATAAGTTTAATGTTTATCTATCTAGAATTGTTAGCCTGTCACAGTCTGAATTTACTGCTCCTAGAGTTGATTGGTGGAATCCTAAACTTCAATTACTGAAGGAAAGGATTAATTCTGTTAGGAAAAGAAAAAGTAAATGTAAAAACAATGTATATTTATAACTCTACTCTTAGAGCATTACGTTGGAGTATAAAAAACTAATTACTAAATTTAAATTAGATTCTTGGAGGAATTTTGTGCAGGATAGCACTGCATGGGGTTGCCCCTACAAATATATTTTTAATAAAAATAAGCCTATTGTGATTCCAGATATCATTGTAGGAAATTCAACTTTTTCTAATGATAAGGATAAGTGTAGCGTTTTCGTTGATCATTTCTTTCCACGATTACAGGATGAACAACTCATTACGCTTTCAACTCTAGGTTCAGTTGTTCGCTCAGTTACTTGTGATCAGGTTACAAATATTATTAAGGGCCTTGCCAATAATAAAGCTGCTTCTTTGGACAGAATTAATAATAAAGTTGTTAAATATATTGATGATGAATTTCCTGGTTTCTTTAGTTCTATTTTCAATAAATGTTTAAGTTTTCAACTTTTCCGAGATTGTTGGAAACTAGCCAATATAAAATTTTTATCTAAGGTTGGTAAAGACCCTTGTACTCTTAGTGAATATCGACCTATATTTTTATTAAATTCTATTGGCAAGGTTTTTGAAAAGGTAATCAATGAGTACATGTTAAAGGAAGCTGGCAATAAGTGTGTTTTTCACTGTCATCAGTTTGGGTTGCGGAGAGGTCTCTCCACAGAGAATGCTCTCTACCAGCTGGTTTCTAGTGTAAAGCACTCATTGGAGTCTGGATCGTCTGCAGTTCTCATTTCCTTCGATATTATGGGAGCTTTTAATAGCTGCAGATGGTCCTCAATTATTGACGTTTTAAAAGAATTTAATTTTAATCCCTTCATTGTAAATACTATTATTAATTATTTTGCTAATAGATATGCTTCATTAGCAGTTGGTAGCTCTGTTGGTTGCAGAGGACTGGTGTGTGGGGTGCCCCATGGCTCTGTCTTGGGACCAACACTGTGGAATATTTTGTATTCTAGAGTTCATCTTAAATTGGAGCAATTTTTGTCCTTTATTTGTAAGGAATATGAACTGGTTTCCTATGCAGATGATCTCTGTTTGATAGCTAAGGTTGACAAGCATTATGATCTTAATTTAATTGAAATCATTTGCAAATTCTTAGAAAATATAATTAGTGATTTAGGTTTGTCTTTTTCTGTACCCGAGTGCAATTTCATCGTTTTTGGTGATCAGAGAATTGTACATTCTGTTAAAAATTTAAAGTTAATCTCAAGTCAGCCAATTAACCGTACAAATCGTCTTAAATATCTTGGTCTAATATTAGATCACAAGTTATCTTTTATTCTACATATTAAGTATATCCACAGGAAATGCGACTCCATATTCTTTAAGCTCAAAAGATTGCAGCCTAATACTTTTGAGTTTAAATATAGGATGAGGGTCATTTTGTATAAGGGGCTGATACAGTCACTTTATGCATATGGCTCTCTTGTTTATATTAATAAAAACATTTTATGTTCTCTTATCAAGTGCCAGAGGAAGTTTCTTCTTAGTATTTCATGTCTATACCGAACCTGTCCCACCTCTGCTGCTAATGTTATATCTAATATCATGCCACTGGATCTTTTTGTCATTGGCACCTATATCATCTCAGAATTCGGAGTTGTTAGAGACGTCGCTTGTGTCAAGAATTTCCAGTTCCTTAATATTGATCCGCATATCTTGCAATCATTTCCTAGTGTTCCTATCCTAAAAAAATATATTCAATCCTCACTTATTGATATTTGGCAAGCTAGGTGGGACAGTTGTTCGACTGGAAGGAAAACCTTTGTGTTTTTCCCAAAGGTTTTGGAGCGTTGTAAACTTAAAAATATTAATATTAACTTTTACAATGCTCAGGTGCTCTCTGGTCATCGTAAATTTGGTTCATATATGCATAGGTTCCATATCTTGCCTCCAGTTCTCGGTGTACCTTTTGCTGTTCCAGCGAGGACTCCTTTGGTATTGTAGATGATATTGAACATTTAATGTTTGTTTGTCCCCCTGTTTGATGATCTTAGAAATAAATTTAAAATACATAGAGGACAACCTCTTGTATTTTCTAAACATAATCATGCCGGTCTTCTGTCATATATGTAGTTGTCTATGCTAAGAAAATTTAAAACTAGTAGGTAAAATTTTAACAACCTTTTGTCCTGTTTTAAAGGTTTTAATTCAACCGTGAATCCGCATTTTTTTTTCTCATGGTCATTGCCTCCATCCATTTTGTAATACCGTTGTATGCAACATTAATAATAATATCGTCTACAATTGTTTTTCTTATAATTTATATATATATATATATATAATATGTATATATATTTTTTTTTACTTTTTATAATTAAATACACTTTCCTTATTGAATAGTTAACATGTTCGTTATTGATTTTTTACCAGCATTTTTAAGAATATCTTTGTTTAGCTTACTTTGTTTGCAATTGCACTCCTTCAGTTATTTCATTCAGTCTTGTCTTCATCCTTGTTTTATAATAAATTTAATTTTGATAATACAATTTTTTTTCTTCTGTATGATATTTAGACGTAACCTTTTATTTATTTTTCTTTGGCTTGATCTTTATATTAGCAATATTACTTTTTTTTTTTAATCATTATCTTAAATTGTATGTGCATGTATATATGTGCACGTGTATATATATATTTTGTTTGTACAACATTCATTTTTATATTTACACATATACTATACAAAACTCATTTTACACACATTCTTGATGGTCTAGGGGACTATGTTTCTCATCCCTTATTCCATCCTATTTTTAAGTTACACATTGCAGGAAACTACCACACACTCCTATTTATATTTTGTATTATACTGAATGTTCTTTTGTTTCAGCTACTCAACACTTACACATAGTTATCCATTAAGAACACTAGTTTCATGCACCCTTATAAACACAAATTATTTAATACATTTACCCCACCGTATAAGTGCGGATTGGGGGACCAAAACAAAAAAACAAAAAACCTTAGTATCTTTGATTGAGTTCGCTGCACCATTTTGATATTCGATATTGATGCTGTCCCCCCCAGAGTTATATGCCATATGTCCACACCGGCTTAATAACTGCTCTGTAAAGCAATAATTTCGATTTTAGAGGTAATTCGGAAGTTTAGCACAGGAGCCAGTACATGTTCTCAAAGGCGTACCCAGAAATTACCAATGGGGGGAGCTACACCTGAAGCAACTAAAGGGGTAAATTTAATGAGACAAAATAATAAGTCAACGTAAGCGTACCTAGAAATTACCTATTTGGAGGGGGTGTAAATCAACTGAACGGAGTAAATTTAATAAAACAAAATTAGTTAAACACCTCACTTATAATTTTTAGCTTAAAATTCAACAAAATTTCATTTAAAAAAATATATGTAAACAACTTATACCTTCAAGTAACAAGGAACGATCTACTAACTATACTCTAAATTCTAAAATCTAATCTCTTTGGCCCATTTTTTATTAAAACATCGATCACTTCTTCTGGTTTGACTTCGATATGACGGAGAATGTACAATGAAGCTAAACCATTCAATCTTTCTGCACCCATAGTGCTTCTTAAATAGCTTTTAAATCGTCTTAAAGATGAAAACGATCGTTCAGGAGTACATGTTGTAACTGGAATCGTTCAAAAAATTTTTAGCAACGTACTAATATTTGGGTAAATTGCCTCATCACATAAATTTAACGCTGATATCGCATCAACAGGAAAAGGCTGAGAATTTTCATTTTCTGAATTAAATTTTTCGCACCAAATTTGATATTCTGCTTTTAAAATGGATTCTTTAAAAGCTTCTAAATCATCTTGATAAAAAGCACAAAGTTCAACAAAACTGGTTTTCTTCTGATCTCGTTGAATGAGTTAAACATTGAAATTTTGTGAGTACGTTTTCATGTTTTTCGAATCGATTAACAAGTTGACTGATGAAAGAATCGATCCATTGAATAAAGATACTTCGTCGAAAATATTCTTCCGTGCTTGTTGAAGGAATATTCGCTCTGTTGCTCTGTCTTTCAGTAATTCTAGGCATTTGTATATTTGTTCCAAATTTTGCGGCAATTTCTTCCGCTTCCCTGAAAATTGATCGATAAGTGTTTGTTCAGCAGTTTCACGTTCGCGACGAATGAGGTTGATAATATCTTTTGCTAAATTGATGGCTCGAGTTAGATCGGATTCCTTAGCTTGAAGAAACTGACTCAATGTTTTGGTGAAACCAAGAAGTTTTTCAGTAGAAAGTAACGCAATCAAAAATCCAGACTGCTCCATCGACCGTCCGAAAATTACCGCCGAAGATGAAGTATCTGTATCATGCCAAGCGGAAATCTCATCTAGCGATGCATACACAGCTTCAATCACATACACAAAAACCAGAATAGCGTCATGTCTCTGAACCCATCTAGTTGGACAAAAAGGCTTCAATTTTTGAATTTTTGTATTAAGATGACCAATATTTCGATTCAAAACTTCCACTCTTTTTGCAGTATTAAAAAAATCTATAATTTTTTTTACAACGCCTATACAATTACGTATGTAGTCGATGTCACACGAATCACAAATTGCCAAATTCAAACTATGCGCCATGCAATGAACATATAAGGCTTTCGGATATTTTTCTGCAATACGAGCTTGTACACCACTCAACCTACCAATCATGTTGGCTGCACCATCGTATCCTTGGCCTCTCATATATTCTGGATTAATACCATACTCTTGCAAAGTGGTCAAAATTGCATTTGTAATAGTTTCCGCATCAATTCCACTTAGTGGCTGAAATGTGAAAAAATTTTCACAGATGCTAAATTTTCCACTGGCTTCTTTTACATATCGAAAACATAGAGAAAATTGTTCAACTGTAGATATATCAGTGGTTTCATTTGCTAAAACAGAAAAAAATTTAGCATTTTGAATTTCTAAAGCGAGTTTTGATTTTATAATGGTGTTACAAGCGGATATTATCTCATTTTGTGTCTTCGGGCTAATATCGTCACATTTTTTGCATTTTCCAAAACAGCATCTCCAGCATCAACTCGTGGTCGTAACAATGCTCGAAAATTTCCCTCATTTTCAATTGGCGGATTTTTCAGGTTAAATGCGCCACTGTCTCGATGTCCTCGTAAGACAATACCTTGACGTCCGCAAAAAATTACAGTTTTGATGATTGGAATAAGTTTTGCCCTATTCTCAGCAGCTTCAGTTTTAACTGATTCATCTAAAGAAACATCGATCGATGGCATTTTTCCGGATCTGACATTTAGAAAACTATCAACTTTTATCGTGGAAAATTTATGATATTCCAAACAAGCATGCTCTTTGAAAGTGTCTAACGCTTTTTTCCAATTATTGAATCCATTTAAAACAAGAGATCCTAATTTTTGATGACCTCGAGTAATTTCATTTGGAACAAATAGAACACAATTTCTACAATATGCGGCGTCTTCAGCTTTTGAATAAACGCGCCAAGAAAACGAATTTAACCATGCATATTGAAAGCGTCTAATTTGTTTTCCTTGTGTAACTTTTAGAAAATCAAAATTCGAGGATGGCTTCCATATTTTTTTCAACACTTTCATTTTTTCATCATCAGACAATATTTTATTTACATAAAACGAAATGTCGAATTCGTTAAATTCTTTAGAAGTGATCGGAATTTCAGTTACATTTACAGATAACTTCGAATCATTTATATTTGCCAAAACAGACTGAGTAGGCTGAATTGACTCATTAAACGGATCTACTGTACTCACATTTTTAGTTGTGGACAGGTTGGACTGATCTTCCATTGGAGTTTTATCTTTTTTGGAAAAAAAGTTCAATAATGTACCTTGATCAGCTTTTCTTTTTCGATTCATTTTTTTAAAATACACGTCGTGTCGATAAAAACAGTAATTTCCAAAAGAGTCGCAAAGAAAATAGTTAAAACGAACATAAAAACTGCTAAAAGTTAACCGGTCAATATTTGATATTTCCTATTACACTCTAATAGGCTTTTAGACGGCAAGAATTGCACCGCACTAACTTCAATCTCGCAATCCACCTATTCGGTTATTTTCGTTAATGTTCGAGGTCACGAGCTGAACTATTAAAATTTGCATTCCGATCTCTCTATAAGAAATACACGCACACGTCTGTACTACAACTGTCATTTCTTGTAACTGTACGCTATTCCTTTTCCGCTGACTGTTCCTTAATTAAACCAGTATGCGTTAGGAAGCAAACTAATATGCCACTAACTATGCTATTAGAGCGGATTGTTCATAACATAATATGAGCGTTATTCCTTTGTATCATATCTGTAACCATTACTAATATATATTCGTCTCATCACTAGCTGTAATGTCATATAATCAAAAAATTTTTAAACATCTCGGGATTTTGGAGGGGGCTTTAGCCCCCATAGCCCCCCTTTGGGTACGCCACTGCATGTTCTGCAGTTTAAATTTTATCTCTTGAACTTTGATCCTGATGTGTTCCTTCCAGGTCAAACGGCGATCAAGCCACATACCCAGGTATCGGACTTTATTTTCGTGTGGGATCGTATCATTAAGATCAACAGGTGGGCATGTGTTCCGCCTAGTTGTAAATGCAACATGTACTGACTTGGATGGGTTAATTTTAACTCTCCATTGTCGTGCCCAGATGTTCAAGTCGTTTAAACTGCGCTGTAATTTTTCCGACGCCGCTACCGGATCATTATCTCCCGCGAATAATGCCGTATCATCGGCAAATGCCGCCATCTCCACATTTGTATTCACCGGAAGGTCGAACATATATATGAGAAAAAGGATTAACCCCAAAACAGAACCCTGCGGAACTCCAGCCTTGACAGGATAAAATGTTGATATATAACTACCGAATTTAACTTGAAAAAACCTATGTGACAGGTATGAGGACAGTAGTGTGTCGTAGGTATGTGGAAGGGTGTGTTTTATTTTTGAAAGTAACCCTTCATGCCTTACACGATCGAAAGCCTGACTGACATCCAGAAAGGCTGCAGAACAATACTGCTGCTTTTCAAAACAATTACCGATATATTGTTGCACTCTATGAACTTGTTCTGTTGTAGAACATCCAGGACGAAACCCAAACTGTTAGCTTGGAATCGTACCCTGTAGCTGTTTTGTTAGTTTGGGCAACAATAATTTTTCGAATACTTTTGATACTATCGGTAGAAGACTAATAGGTCGATATGACGAAGGATCACTAGTAGGTTTACTTGAGCGATTTTCCATTGTGATTGATAGTAAGCCAACCGTATGATATTGAATATCGTGGTTAATAGTACTATGTCCTTTCTCGATAGGAACTTAAGCATCTTCCCAGTGATTAGATCATACTTTAGAGTTTTGTGCATTGATAAATTACCCGCAATCACTCTCTTAATCTGGGACGGAGTAAACGGTTTTATCGGAAGAGACATTTGGAAGGGGGCAGCCAAGTCAAACCCAATTTGATTATAGAAAAACTCCGATCCGTTATCGGGTGGATGTGGTTTAAACACATCCTTTAGGTGTAACCCAAAAAAACTTTCGCCTTTTAGGACTTAATGTTATTTTCATTATTTGCGGTAACATCATGTGATGTTAAAAAAAGAACACCCTTCATCAAGTTGATAACTTATTCGAAAACGCTGCAGTAACTTACACGACATTATGAGTTTTATTCACGAAAAGGTGACGAACGAGGTTTTACATAATATTCGAGCTAATCATGAATCACAAACAGGAAATGGTGAAATCTAAATTGAAAAAACAAACAAAAATTACTTCTTTTAAAAAAAAGTAAACAGTTTCCCGGCATGCATAATTACATGATTACATACTATGTATATAAAAAAACGTAAATACATATAACTTTAAAATTAGTGTACATTACTAGATGTTCAAGTAAAAATTTCCTTTATAAATATGATTTATACATTCATTATATACCAACTAGCAAGATAACTCTATAATTTTTTTAACACCCCTCTTAAGCAGACATCCTTCTTTAATGGACATTTTCTTTGGTCCCACGGGTGCCATATATATATATATATATATATATATATATATATATATATATAAATAAAACAGAATTAAAACTACTACAAGTTTTTTCATTATGAAAAATCACAAAAAAATTTGGCTGTTAGGCCATTATCAAGTGAATATTTAAAAAATAGAAATATAAAATAAGAAAATATTAATTTAAGATTACAATTGACAAAAATCATCAAAATGAAGAACAGTATTAAACAAAACAATCTGACAGTGAATGTCAAATATATATATATATATATATATATATATATATATATATATATATATATATATATATAATTTGAGCCCATGTTCCGTGGGCGATGTTATTAACCATCAGAGCGGTTAAATAACAAAATATATTTTCACTAGATAATGCAGATTGCTTTTTATTAATATTTATATCACTATTGCA
Organism: Coronaproctus castanopsis; assembly: GCA_032883995.1. Taxonomy (NCBI): domain Eukaryota; kingdom Metazoa; phylum Arthropoda; class Insecta; order Hemiptera; family Monophlebidae; genus Coronaproctus; species Coronaproctus castanopsis. The sequence goes on along the minus strand of CM065054.1, from coordinate 110,568,087 downwards.
CTAGTTATAGTATAAATACACAGAAGTCGGCGGCGGATTTAAGTGTGATGTCGCCCTAGGACTAGTCCAAGGTGCCGTTTTTTTTTTTTTTAAATGTATACCTACTCAATAAGTCGTGTGAAAAACTGACTTTTTAAAATTGATTACATCAATGAATGTACAACTTATTTCAATTACGATCAGAATTTATTTATCTTTTTATACGTTACTATATTTATTTTCCTTGCTTTGGTTCGAGCAAAAACGTCGATAATATCGCAATACTCTCGTAATAATTACGCTGCAGTCGATAATTGTTCGATGAATTCTAGCGGTTGCCTGCATTTTTTTTTTTTAAAAATGTAGTAATGATAATTTCGAAATATTCACATTTTTAGTAGTAATAGCGAGAGAGAAAGCGGTAAAATTTGTTTGCACGACCGTTAAATTATGATTTTTTAACGTTTTTTTTTTTTTTTATCTATAAAATTTGAGTTTTGCTTTTAAAATTTTTTGATATCTTCAAATTTTGTCGCCACTTACATTGTGGCACCCTAATCCTGGGTCTCTGGAAGTCTCCGTACGTCACATTTTATGTTTATACGCGCTAAAAATAAAAAAAATATAAGCCAAATATACTGCCCCCGTAATACTTCAGTTAAGATAGATATAGCAGATATTATAAGCTCTGGGAACAATTAATGGCAATGAACGCCTAAAAATAGATATTGTTCGTCTCATTCGAAACCTCTGTGAGAATAATGACAATATTGTAAAGCTAGGACTAGGTACACAGTCGTAGTAGTTCGTTATATATATATATATATATACATATATATAAGTATTTGAGGTTCAAAATATAAAACTTACAATATAACATTGGTGGCACCAGATATAGAAAATAGTTATTTATTTATTTACAACAATAGCAAAACGTCAGTTACATTGTATGCACTTACAGAATAATTAAAAAATAAAAGTGTGAACAAAGATAAAACTAGACCGCACTCACACAACACACAACACGCTAATTTTAATATGAATAAGTATTAGAAAATGGAAAAATAAATCACTAATACCAACGAAAAAAATAATAACGTTTCTAATGAAATACAATAAGTCGAACAACATAAAAAACAGAAATATCAATAATACACCCATATTATTATGTAAATAAGCTCTCGGTCGAGGCGTGCGCGCATAAACACATACTGATTCACAAATGCTGACAACGGTGACGACAAAGTACAGACTTGTTGTACGCCGAGTGATGGGTAAAAATCTTCCGAGTGTACCACTTTGTTCATTTGGACTTTAGTCGTATTATGTTTGTATAAGTTTATGATTAAATACCCTAAATATGTCGGTATTTCGACTAAAATTGGCCAAAGTTTGCTTTATTGAACGTAGTCAAATGTCTTTTTGTCGTCCAGGAGGCAGAGTACCAATTAAACGTTTGTATTCCCGTGCTTTTTCTATTAGCAGCCGAATGTTCAAAATCTGCTCCCATGTTCCTTACCGTTCACAAAGCCCGCTGGTTCCAAAGGAATTTTATTAGAATTTTATTAAGCCTTACACTATATAACCGCTCACATATGATCTTTAACATCTCACTTTGCTAGCGCGTGGAATTAAACATATTGTACCGTAGTCTTCGCATTTTATGTAGGACCCTATCATTTGTAAGATAATATATTACTATATATCGACATCGGTCTTTTGGCAAAATTATTGCAAATTGTACGTTTTTTTTACCTGTCAGTTTAAAAATTTTCTCAGGAATGTGGTCACGCCATTTTGTTTTCATTTACATATATCATTTTGAAGGAGAACGGATTAGAAGGTTCCATCTCATCCATTGGAATAAAAATCTACGTAATGACGCTATTAAAAATAGCTTCGGCAGAATTGCCAATAAAGTTATTGATTGTGGAATGTAGTGATTTTTATTTATACTTAATTACTAAAAATAGTTAAAATCACTAAATTTATTTTTAATTATGCGAAGCTTTTCGGCAATTACGCCATTGTCAAGCTATATACAGAATTAATATAAAATCATAACATATTAATTTAAAACTAAGTTTACAATTTTATACAAAATGAATTATGAATACTTTAGACTATCTGACCCTGACTGTGGTACACAACACAAACTGTATATAGCTTGACAATGGCGTAATTGCCGAAAAGCTTCGCATAATTAAAAATAAATTTAGTGATTTTAACTATTTTTAGTAATTAAGAATTGCCAATAGCCTAAAGGAAGATAAAATCCAGATCATCATTAAGGAAGAGACTAAATTAACGTCGGAAAGTACATACCTTAAATACACGGACATACGGTACAAAAATACGCTCGAAAATTACGATAGCAAAGTACACGCGCACCGATACATCAAGTACAAAACATATACATACTAATACGAACGTACTGAAATATTATTATAAACAACAATATGGTGGCCGTCAACAATTCAAAACGGTTTTTCTTGCGTACTTCGCAATTAATTTAATCTTTGCCGCGTTAAATGCTCCCTAATTACAATTTTGAATGAAAGTCAATGGCAAATCACCACGCATGACGTCATATGCGCGCTAGTAATAATATATTACGAAAAGATGCGGGGCTGCCCTGACAACAAAGCGATTAGAATCAGTTCTTCCGGGCGTGCGTGTGCAATCTATATATTCCTTGTGCGCTACTTACGCTATACAACGAAGCATGTATAGTGTAAGTAGTCGCCTACCTCCGATACGGAGATAACGTTTAATGATGATAATTATAAATTGAACGTTTGTTAAAAAATTAATTATTATTCGGTGTAATTTCTTTACGCATTTCAACCCGCTGTGATCCGTAAATCGCATCTGATGGTGTATTTGAATTAAACTTTTCTCATTTATAATATTTCTCACCGCCGTATCTTCCCGTTGAGACTCAGTTACCCATCATATATCATGAGCGAATTCACAGCATCTTCGAAAGAATGAGATCTTAATAGCGGAGAAACACGTGTTGCGACTGCTTTTTTTCGCAGCGGCAGCCCTAGTTCTGATGACATTTTAAAAATAATCTACTTAAATAATACTCGATAAAAATAAATTAAATCGATATACTCAATTACTCGATAATAATAATAATAATAATAATAATAATAATAATAATAATAATAATGTAAAGTTATATTATCGCTACAGAACGCATCGTTATCACAGAAATATACGCCTCATCACAAACGCATTATTTGGAGTTCCTGAAGAAATTAGAAAAAATAAGTGAATATCACGGTCAGGAGGTAAACAATACGAAAACTGAGGTAGCATCGGTGATTGATCCGAGAAATAGAATAAAGAAAGAACGTAAAATTATTCGTGGAAATTTCGTTTATAAATAATGGAGTGTCTAAAATCGATAGAAGAATTCGGGTGGCACGGAGTACGTTGGTTAAATTAACCAGAATACTTAAGGTGCAGCTCGTGTACACTTTGACTTTTGTAGACAATTTGTAAGTCCGAACAAAGTCGCGTAGATTGTTTCAAAATATAATCCTGGAGATGACTTCTTAGAGTCTCGTCGCACTAATGTATTTATTTTAGAAGAAATCGATATAAGGTAATAAAGGTCTTGATGCGTGCGCTACGAGATTTTTTCGTTACATAGTACGCAAGCGTGATCTTTTAAAACCTTGTTTACTTTATAAATTACGTAATATGTATAAGTATACGTACGTATTTAAATAAACATTTTGCGTCGATTCGAATTGTTTCGTCGATTTTTACAAAATTTTGCGGATTATCCGCGGAATTGGTTTATTCGTGGTTGCCACGCTACCCCCCCCCAGTACTACGGATAATCGGGAGTTACGACTTTACAATCTCGGCTGTCGTTGATATTAACTGTAATTTCGAAGAAGCGTTGGTAAAAATGAAGACGAATATTTCAAGAAAATACCGAGTTAAAGAATGCGGTTTTAAAAGATCGATCATCTGAGAGACTTTTAAAAGTATAAGAAAAACCTATCGTACCGAACGACATGTAGTCGACTACATGCAGTCGTGCATTTGTGTAGACGAACGTCAAAGATAAATCCGTTAAAGAATTTAACGTAGTCCGCAATTAGAAATAGAGAAGGATCCTTACTTTAAATTCAGCAGCGCTACATGTTTTTAAAGAAAACTTATGATTAATATAAAACCGTCTGTTTGCGAGGAAACCAAAAAGAAATTGTTTTATTATAAATAATACCGTCGAGTCGAAAAATTGTTTCTATTTATTTACTTTATCACTAGTACTAATTTATACATTAAGTATAAAATTGTACTAAAAAAAGAAATAATAATAATAATAATTTATTTTTACACATATTTATATACGATTTACGTATAATAGTTTATGCCAATTAAAATACGAACAGTGAGAAGTAAATAATTTGTAAAAGTATATACAAATGAATTAAACCGCAACAATTTTTGAAAGAAAAAAATAATAATATTAAATTATCAAAATTAAATATATATATATATATTAACATTTATACAAAACTCCATATACAATACATAAACACAGAGTCACGCACAATACACATCGGAAGTTATACACGCAAGGGGATAACTTTACAAGCAAGACATTGTTTTGCAACATTACTAATAAGTTACAGACAGGAATAAATCTGAATGTTGCGTTATTATAAAACACGGCAAATTAATATTAATTGTGATAAAACTGAGGCTATATTTGTCACCCGCAGGCGTCCCATATTACCTGCTGAAGTTAAGGTCAATTATACCGTTGTGAGTTGGTCAAAACATGTTCGCTACCTCGGTGTAGTCTTGGATAACAGACTAAATTTTTCCGAACATGTCATACTACCTTGAAAACTAGCGGGAGTATATCTGCCGTATATCCGCTAATTAAGAGAAAATCATTTCTTAATGTTAATAATAAATGAATTCTGTATAAAACACTTATACGTCCCTTAATGACGTACTTTTGTCCAGCTTGGAGTTTTATTTCAAATACAAATTTTATCAAATTACAAGTATTACGAAACAGGTGTCTCAGATGTGTACTAAATATCCCTACATGCTACAAAATCGTTGACAAAACATGCCTTATATTAAGGACCATATCTTAAATTTAACGCGTAAGTTCTGCGCTTAGTCCACGATAATAATAGTTTAATTTCTACCATTGGTAATTACGATTAACTCCAATTTATGTATAGTAAATATAAACATAGGAGTCTCAAACATAAATTGTTGTAGGCGATGTCTCGTAATATATATATATATATATATATATATATATATATATATATATATATATATATATATAAATATTAATTCTCTTATGTTCGTTCGAATAAATTTGGTAAATTATCATTTTTTATATATTTGAATTAGACTACACTTGAATTGTAAATGTACGTGTTAAAATCGATTGCAGACGAATGTTTCCGACAGTGCGTGTTTCGTTTACCGGTTTGCGACCGGATCAAAAGTACGCCGTGCTTATGGATATAGTACCGGTCGATAATAAAAGATACCGATACGCCTATCACAGGTCATGTTGGTTAGTAGCCGGTAAAGCTGATCCGCCTGCTCCGAATAGACTTTACGTTCATCCGGATTCTCCTTTTACCGGCGAACAATTAAGGAAACAAATCGTATCGTTCGAAAAGGTTAAACTTACCAACAATGAAATGGATAAACACGGTCACGTAAGTAAACAACAGACGATGTAATAATCAATGTTTTACATAGTACTATATCGTTTAAAATAGTTCTACCTATTTTATATGATGGTTAAAAAATAAAAAAAAAAATAAAAATTCCATACTCTCCTCTCTTTTGTCTTTTAGTATATTTTTTATATATATATTTAATATATATATTTAATATATATATATTTAATATATATATTTAATATATATATATTAGAAAACTTTACGTAGTTCATCCAGGACATGGGGTAAACTATATAACATTTTAAGGAACTTGGATCATTTTAAATTTCCAGATTTAAACATTAACGGTGGGAATAATACCTGTTCTATCATAACTGACAATAAAGAGAAAATGAGTTTATTAATTAATACACTTTTTAATTTTAAAGAATCCGATTCTATTTCACTTAGAAAAATCACAGATATTAATAAACATATACAACTTGAAGTTACATATTTAGAATTCAACAAATTATAAAACATTTTCATAATAAAAAATCACTATCTTTGTTATAACCGATAAGGTTATTAAAATTATATTATTTTATTTCCCACATTTTGATATTAATGCTATTATAACAAATTATTACAGCATTTGGAAATGTGTTAATATAACTATATTAAACAAGCCGAAGAAGGATTTGAGTAAAGTACATGGCTACAGACCAAACAGATGCAATAAAGGAGTGGATGACAAAAGAAATTATACCAATGATCAGTAACAGGGATAATTACTTTCGAAAATGGGCGAAAAAATCGGAATAACAAAAAATTAGAAATGTTGTACAAGGAATTTCGAACTAAAACTAAGAATATAATAAAAGAAAGGAGGCAACAATATTATACTGAAAAAATATTGAAGACTAACGTGAGTAACACAAAAGAAATGTGGCAAATAGCGAGATCTATAATAGGAGGGAAAGAAAGGAATAACATAGATATAATAATTAAACAATATTTAGGTAAAGACATGGAAACAGCAAATAAAATTATGAATTTCTTTGCAGAACAGGTTAACGTCAGTCACTGCTGTAACTTACAGACACAGGATAGTAAGGAACAGGTGGGTGAGATGTGATGTAACAAAAATAACTAGTATTGAAATCAAAGAGATGATAGGAAAAATAAATGAGAATAAATCAGTGGGTTACGGGATAAGAGATTTGAAAAAATGTAATGAGGATTTTTTCACATTAGTAGCAGATATTATCAATCAATCTTTGACAGAAGGACAAATACCGAAAGAAATGAAAATTGGCGTAATCAGGCCAATTTTTAAAAGTGGAAATCACAAAATGATACAAAATTACAGGCCCATAACAATAGGTACAGTGTTAGGGAAGATATTAGAAAAACATGTAGCAAAAAATCTGAGTAATTATTTATAGTGTAATTAGTAACAACCAGTATGGATATCAAAAGAATAGGTCTACAACGACACTTTTAACGGATTTTGTAGACACAGTAAATGGTTTTGTAGGAACCAAACAACAATGTTTGGTGCTCTTTGTAGATTTTTCTAAAGCTTTTGGCACAGTTAGACATGATCTATTAATAGAAGATTTAGAAAATATAGCAATTAAAAACACATATTTACAATGGTTTCACAGTTTTCTTACAAATAGGTATAATGTAGTAAAAATCAATAATATATACAGTGAAAAATCTAAGTTAAATGTTGGTGTACCACAGGGTAGTAATATATCGCCACTATTATACCTAATATATACGAATAAAATGTATGAAGTACTACAACATAGCGTAGCTTTCGGATTTGCAGATGATTTAGCATTAGTAGTACAACATTGGGGTTTGGAACAGGCCAAAAAATTGTTACAAAGATATATAAATGAAGTAAATAAATGGGTACATGTTAAAGGATTAAAAATAAATACTAATAAAACAAAACTAATGTGAATCAGAAGAATACATAAGGTAGGTGTAGAAGAACCAATCATTATAATACACAGTGAAAACTGTATACACGGAAAAGAGGTATGTAAATGTCCACAAGTTGAAAGAGTAATAATGCATAAATATTTGGGAATATAGATGGATACTTTTTTTTTGGATGGGACTATCATATTCAGTATTTAGTTAAGAAATTAAGATATGTGGTCCCTATAATATATAAATTGAAACAACGGTCAGATTAAATACTTAGGTTTCATTATAGACAAGACGTTAAAGTGTAATAAACATATAGAATACATAAATAATAAGGTCAACATATATTTTTAAGTCTCTTGGCGAATTAAACTATAAGTCTACTCTACAAAGCTTTAGCGCAATTATTATACTGCTACTGCGCTGGTGTCTATTATAGTCGACTGACTAAATAGCAAAAGTACGTAACGTAAATTCTAATTGTCGGGAATTTTTAATCGATATAACCCCTTCATATGTAACTTGCACCTAATATTGTGATCCGGACCATATCACGGATCTTAAATAATGGTAATATCAGTAAAGATCACCTCAAAAAGATTAATTTACTGATTCACAATGAGTATAAAGTACGATAATATGATGGTTTAACAAAAGATAAATTAATGTTTTTTTTTTTTTTATAATGGGGGTGCGTTTACGGCTTACCCAACGTGATACTGTGGCGACTTCTATAGAAATGTCGCTATATGGGGGAATAATTGTAGATTATCTAGATAGAGAAGGGTCGATATATTATACGGACGTGTAATACACGAAGAACACGTAACAAGACAAGGTAAAGCTCCGAACGCAACGAGGCCACAGCAGAGCATTTAAAAAACATGATTTGGGATTGCAGATTGCCTGTTCTGAGAACAGAAGGGACTTTCTCTAAGGTGCATACGGAAAAGAGGCAACAAATGATGTCCAAATCGCAATCTACTGATGAGTACAATTCCCTTACGATTAATCTTTTAAAAAAAAATAGAATCACGGGAGTTTGGGGAGAGCCGGTTGGAGCTGATATTAATAAGTGAGAGGTGATTGACTAATGCTCTCAGTGTACGTTAGTTCCCATTGATCCCTATGCTCTAGCTGAATAAAGTGAATGATATCTTTTGGAAACTAAGGAGACCTCTACACGACAAGACGACGCGTCTTTAGCCAATGAGTCAACAAATTCGTTGTCTGGAATACCTCTATGAACCGACACCCGCAAGAAGGACACATATATTCCGACACGTTCCAAATCATTAAGTTTTAGCAAAACTGAATCAATTAATGTATCTGATACGTCACGTTTATTGTCTACAGCCGTCACCACGCTTTTTGAATCGGTAATAATAACGTAATTTCCGCGAAGATTTAACTCCGGTAGAATTGACAAGGCTTGTAGTACTACTACACGTTCTGCAGTAAATATTGAATATTCGCGGCATAATTTATACATGATCGGCGATAGGAACGCATGTCCGCAAGCTCTGAGTTGACACACTTGTATTTAATCGGGCCAAAACATACTGCGCACACATTATTACTATTCGGTCGATAGTTTTACTACTACAAAGATAAACAAATCCTATATAACACGAACCTTTATACAAATATTAACATCCGAGGTTAAGCAAATTAAATAACATCGTTTATTAGAAAAAAATAAACAACAAAAGGCATTTAAAATCGTTAAAATTTTTTCTTTAGAAAAAATCAAAAAGCTTTTCGGCTGATTATCGTGTGTGAATGTACTTAAATTACAAAAATATATATGAATGTAAATAATATTATTCGGACGCACGCAATTTACAAACGTTATAGTGTTAAAACCAGCCACGGCTCCTACATAATGGTTGCATGGTAGCACAACCACCAGAAATCTCCGGAACAGCGTAAAAATTGACGATGTAATAAAATGGTTAATGATTATTTTATTTAAACGAAATAAGTGTTAATTATATATTTTTCCGGAATATATTATAACAAGTTAAAAATCTTTTTTAAAAAAAGTGCTTCGAAATGCCTAGTTATAACGGTTGCTGCACGATGCAACCTGAACAAGGCCAAAGCCGTGTATACAGAATTATATGAAGATTTCGCGCGTAATGCTACTATTTATAAACATATTTTTTATCCGTTTCCTAGATTAGTTTTTCTTCTTAGAATTCCTATTGATATTTTTCCGCGTGTGAATTGTTCCACCTCCTGTTTATGTTGTTCATATTATTACCGACCTATGTGTGAATATATGTAAACATTTTTCCTTACTGAAGCTTTATTATTTATAAGGCAATCGATCATTTTCATAGAATTGTTTCGTGTAGATTGTGGTAACATTAAGAATACGTATCTATTATAGGTAGAGTTTATCGAATTTTCTGATTGTATAAATTTTGTACTTATTCATGTCGAAATAAATTTTTAATATATCGCGGTTTAACATTACAACTTTTTATCTTGAGATCGATAATCTTACTTCGCAATTTGTAGTTTTTCCAATTACGGTCATAAATGGTTCTCGTATTTATATTACACTTTGTTGACTTTGACAATGTTAATGTTTCTTTGCGATGTTGTATGAAACAAAACGAAAAAAAGTATATTTTCGCGCGTGTATATGTTCGGGTGAGGCGGAATTGTAATTGCAACCACTAGCAAGCCGCCATTGGTTAAAACGATATTTTAAAATAATTTGACAGCGAACGCGATAATAAAGCGATCGATAATGGACAATATAAAATTTATATATAAACAAAAACGCGACAGCGAATAAAATTAAAATATATACAAAAACATCCGAGGACAATATAAAATTATAAAAATAACTAAAAAATATATAATACCATTTTTTATTTTTTTTTACATAAAGAAAAACGCGATAATTTACTCGCAATCTAATTCTTTCGTATGAAATTTTATACCGTTCGAAGGATGTAGCGATTTTTTATTAAAATAAACAACAAAAAAGAAATTAAAATCATTAAAAAATGTTCTTTACAAAAAAAAAATCACAAACCATTATTATCAAACGAATTAAAAATATGAAATGAAAAAATATATATTTAAGATTACAATTAGCAAAAAAAAATCAATGAAAACGGTGAATATTTAAAAAAAATATATAAAATATAAGATGGAAAAAATATTAATTTAAGATTGCAATTAGCAAAAATCAGCCAAATAACATACGGTACATAAGTAAAACAATCTGACAGTGAATGTGGTTAATAACAACGAAAAATTCGTTCGGTCTCGTCGAACAGTCTGGAAAAAAGGATAAGCTAATATGGATATTTACGAGTTGCCGAAGCGAAGAACAGCGAGGATGGACACGTCTGGCGATGGAAAAGGCGTCAACGGTAAAGGAATAAAGAATTGCAGATAAGATACCGAGCAAAAAAACAAGCCGACCTGGTCGCTGAAGGAGGCGGTAAAGCTGGAAACGGCTGTCGTAAAGATAAAACCGGAAGCGAACAATCTGAAAACAACGGCGATTTTAAAATTAAAACAAATACCGGACGATGTTAAAGAAATGCAGTCCGGTTATTACGAAATGATACGCATACGGTAGAGCGTCGTGTGTTCTCACCGGTTACCGTTAAAAGAGTGTTCGTGCGTTGTTACGATACCTCGAAGCATCCGATATATATATATATATATATGTATACATTATATAAATGTTTCGATCGACGATGACATTAGGTACTCGAGCTTAATAAACCGAATATATCGTTATTCGAATTAATAAAAATATGGCAACTTTTAACCGGTATAGATTTCGTTATTTTGTTTTGCATAGCAATAGCCGATAAAATAAAAGATAATTAAAAAAATTAAATTTATAAATAAACAAACCGATAAATGTTGATATATCGGAGAGTAGTTGATTTTATGACTTACTAAAAGTTACCTACAGCTTCGCCTGTGTACGTAATTGGTTTTTTAAATACAATATCGCTGCTTCTTTCTTTTAACCGGTTTATGTATTAGTATACTATACGTATATAATACACACATATATATATATATATCCGTCCGATACTTCGGCCACGCCCCCAAAGCAACCATATTAGTATATATACGTATATATTATATATTTAAAAATTTAAATTATTGTAATTTCTGTTCTATTAGTAATATCAATGTGAAATAAAGCTTAAAACGAATTCGATAGCATAGGCCATAAGCTGTGTGAATTTCATCATTATTGCTTCAATAGTTTTTTAATTAAATCGGAACGGACAGACAGACAGAAATTATACGACTTGCTCTTTTTGATTAATTCCATTAAATATGGATGGCGGATTTTTTATTTTCTTTAATTTCTAGTAGTTTTTTCTAAAAAATGTTTTTCTGTATGTAAAATTTTCATGATTAATATTATTTATTTCGCGTTTTAATTCTATACAATGTTTTCCGGAATAATGATGTACCATCATCGTTTACATATGATTGTAAATGTTCTTTAAATATTATTTCTCTTCCTGTTTCTACTTTATATTTTTACCACATTCACATTCACCGTCAGTTGGTTTTATTATACTCCGTATTTCATTTTGTCGATTTTTGCGAATCTGTAAATTAATATTTCTTTATTTTATATTTTTATATTTTTTAAATATTTACTCGATAATGGCCTAACAGCCGAAAAGGTTTATGATTTTTCATAAAGTACAATTTTAACGATTTTAACTTCTTTTTTCTTATTTATTTTTATACCGTTTTATTGTTTCTAATTATTTTTTTTTCGTGTACACATTCACTATTAGATATTTCAAAATACTGTTTTAACACTCGTGTATCTGAGTAATGTTTTTTCAAGTTTTATATTTTTTTAAAATTCGTATATATTTTTATAAATTAATTTTTTATATTCACTCGATAATGGGGCTTAATAGCCGAAAAGCTTTGTGATTGCACAGTGAAACGAATTTTTAGGGGTTTTTGACTGCTTTTTTGTTGTTTATTTTAATTTAAAAAATCGCTACATTCCAAAGTTTTCAAATTAAAAAAGAACCGCGATAACCATTAAAATAGAAATAATCTTAAAATAACTGTCCAATATAAAAGGCTAAATATACTTTCTTAGAACTAGTTCATCATCAAAATTGAATCAATTATTTTTATCTCTTTCTTTTTTATTACTCGCATTTATTCTAGTAATTTTATTTTATTTATTATTATTTTTTTTTTAAATGTTTTTCTGTATGTAAAGTTTTACAATTTTGATTATTATTTTGCGTTGTTTTCGTGCTAATTTAATCTCTTTTTTAAAAAACCTTATTGCGAATTGTCTACCTGTTAAATTATTAGAAACGAATATAACCGATTATATTTCGGATCACGATGATCATTTAGAAATTTCGCTATAATAACACAACTCGATCTGCTCGTTTATTTAATTGGATAAATGTAAATCGAATTTTACTAATTTTTATTTTCGAAAAAATTAAAATCTATTTTCAACTTTAAACCTAACGTGTACTCGATATTTTTTTGGTAATATGCGACAATTTTTAAGGTATAACTTTAAGCGTTACGCGGTATTATACGGATGTGGTTAATGCGTGAGAAAATCTTTATTAAACCTAATTCGATATTTTTAAATATTACTTATCGTTTCTTGTTTCCTTCCTTTTTGATCGGCAGTTGGTATTGAATTCGATGCATAAATATCAACCGCGAATTCACATCGTGAAAAGGTACGACGGAGCATCTTCGCAGACGGCAATTACCGATTTGCAAATGGAAGAGTACAAAACTTTCGTTTATCGACAGACGATATTTACAGCTGTTACAGCCTATCAAAATCAATTGGTAAGTTTACCCCGATAGCGTGCGCACGTTTAGAACTCGTAAGAGCAAATTTAATATCTAAGTGTAAGATGACTTGCTAAACAATCCTGTCCGGTTAAAGGGTCTCATTCGATATGTATATATTAATTATCCTCTACGAATGTTATCTAACAGTACAACTGCCATATTATTCGGATGTGAGTCCAGTCTTTGCAGCATGCCTTTTTTTGATTTATGTATTTTATCATCGGGTGTCTGTGTGGAGAATTCGATTGGCGTATTTACAATGATTGTTAGATCTCTATTCTGTAATCTTTTTCTATAATCGCTATGTTACTCGTTCTCGAGCAGTCCCACAGCTGACACCCGTATTTTCAGGTCTGATGACCTGGTGTAGAGCGACAGCTTATTTTCAACTGTTAATTCCGACTTTCTCCCTAAAAACGCCGGTATATTTTGGTTATGATTTGTTTCTACCAAGTTAACCGTTTATCCGAGTATATTCCGAAATACCTGAGTCTTTGTCTTTATCGGGGGCACTCGTCCGAATAGCTGTGTCATCTGCAAAATATAGCAATTTCAACGTTAGGCAGGTTGGGAATATTAGCAGCCGCCTGAGCACGCTATCTTGAGGTATGTTTACTTCTATCGGATATATTTCTGATTCTTCATTAGCATTTTTTACGGAAACGAATCTTTCGCTAACATGTTATGTTCAAAAGATTTTGATTAAACGACTATTAATAAATAAAATAAATAATGCGAAGTATCTGATAATGAAATTTCACATCTGCTACACGATAAGCGTTCGAGCGAAATTAATCAGTTACTCGATTTATGTTTGAATTATCGTATAACGAATATTCGTAACGAAAGCTGCCGTATAAACTTTCAAATCGTATTTACGCGTACACATTTTTTAAATTAACAGCGACCTAATCCGTGTCGAGGAAGGAATTATAACGTACGGAGAAAGTAGACTTTAAAAATCGTCGATAAAGTCAATATCATCATCATCAAGTTGCATCTCCTCAAAAGGAAGTCGGCAACAAGGGAGTTGTTCTTTTCATATTTTCCTATAACTACTTCCCCGACTCTGTGGAATCCAGTGTTTGATGTTATATATTCCAATCTTTTCCTTCCTCTTGTTATTTTTCCAAGTAGTGATTATAAAAACCACAAGTTTTAATCGATCACTATTGTTATTATAAACGTTAATAGAAGAGGAACTTATATATTTGTTCGTGCATCAGCGCGTTAAATCTTTCAAGCCCGATGTATTCCACACTATTTTCTAGCTAGACTATCTCACACACACACACACACACACACTATATGCCCAATGTTCTAGATTAAATTTATTCTTCGTAATTTACTCATCGCACATGTCCATTGTTTATTTTTGGATATACCGTAATTATTTTTTTGGGTAATTAAGTCGTTTAAAAAAAAAAAAACAAATTTCAAAATTCTTTAATTTCAACACTTTTGATCATCTAGAAGCCTAAAAAAAATTTAATTAGCAGCCTGTCTATGTTATCCGTTTGCTATGGATTTTGCTCCGTCTCTATATGCGTGTATGGAGTGGATTCGGTTCAGTAGCGGCAGTTCTGTTTGTTCACGAATCCAGATAGCTGAAAATGAGCTTCATCGCTCATCAAGAGATTGTTTAAACCGATCTCTTCGTCTTCAATTTTTTTCAGCATCGTTTCAGCAAAAAATTTTCATTGTGCATGGTCGGTTCTTTTTAATTCCGTATACGGCGAACATATTCTCTCGATAAGTTTAAACAAGCAACATGACGACGAGCAGAGCGTACGGGACTCCGAATGATCGCTACCCGAACTCGATAGATATTTATATGGGAGTACGAGCCGGTTTTTTCTTGTTCAGGACGTTTTTTTTTTATCCGTTACTGAAGCTGTCTTTCGAAAGTTTTCAACACATCTTCAAATTTAATTGCGAGGTGGTACAGGTTTTCACCGCGTAACTTTGAATTCTTTTCAAACCTCACTCTGCGCTGTCGTGATCGATTCACGCCGAAAATAACGTTCCGCGCATCTCGTTACAGGATACTGTGATAAATGAAACTGGACAAAAACAAATTTTTCGTGCGTATAATAAACGTAGAGCACGCGGTTAGCGTTGTCACAGTGTTACCAATTGCGCTATTCAAAAAACAAACCGTCCGTCTTCTCCGGGTCACCCTCTATCTCCCATTAATAAAAAAGAATGTTTTAAATTAGAAGTAATATTATCCCATTTATTCTTAGATGTTTGGTGTCCAGCAGGACAATATACTAAGTTGATACTATGTTGATGATGTAATTTATAATAATTTTAGTATACTGTGCCCTATTTTCAAGTTGTATCGATTGTTTTTTGGCTGGTACTTAATTGATGAGTGTATTATGAAAGCTAAACCTCCTCCTCTGCCGTTTAGTCTTTCATAACGAATTATATTATAAGATCCTACTTCATACTTATGATTTTCTCGTAGCCAGGTTTTGCACAGTCCGCATACTTGTATATTTAATTTTTTTCAAGGTTAACTCTAATCCTTTTTTTATATGGGGTAACGCATGTAGTTATATATATATATCTATATAGAGTGGCGCACGCTTAAACATTAGAGGGCTTAGAAAAGTATAAAATACATATCTAGGTAACTTGTAAGCTCCAAGTAATTCCGCAGCTAAAATGGTAGTTGAAACAGAAGAGAATATTTGAGAGCTCATGTTATCACTAATAAAACCTCATCTTGAAGAGCGCGCAAAACAGCGTGTAATGCAAAAAGTACTGTTAGAAAATATTCCTTACATTCTGTCTACTAATGACATTGAAAATCCAGCTGACTGTGCAGCACATAGAAAAAAAATGGGCGTTAGTTGGTCCGTTCAGCATTCGAATCTGACCCAGGTCGTGATCAGTGCTGTTTTTTCGTTGTTGTTGTTATTACTTGTTTCGTTGTTTGTGATCGTTTATAGTTTGTTTTGTCTGTAGAATTTTGTTGCATATTCGACTGTGTATATTTTATTCGTTTTTATTCGGATTTTTTTGGGGTGAACCCACCCAGATACAAATCCTGGGTGCGCCACTGTGTATATAGTTTTTTTTTATTATTATTTTTATATATATATATATAATATATATATATATAATATATATATATATAATATATATATATATATATAATATATATATATATAATATATATATATAATATATATATATATTATATATAAAACATGCATAAGCTTACGTATATATTTTAAGGCTTTTAATTTTAGATTTCCTTTCATTATTATTATTATTTCCTAATCGGTCTTATGTTCTTCTGTGAATTTTCTCTATTAATTGTCAATTTAATATTGTTTTGCGCTATTTTTGCTTCTTTCGATTGGTATTTAGGCGTCCCAGACATTTAACACGGTCTTGAAATTTATATTGATCATAACTTCTTAATTTTTATTTGTAGACGTTTGCTTCTTATATTATTAAATGTCTCTATTGAAGGTCGTTGTGTAGGAAATGAGAGGAGGTTCTTATCTTCTCTTCTAGCTTTTCCTAATATTATGGGACTTGTTGAGCCATGTAGCCGTTTGTTGCCTCCAAACCCGGTCAATTGTGTGAACTTCTTCCTCTTTTTAAACTGCTGAGACTCGATCCGATATCCGTACTTTGAGATTGATGGTTTTTCATAGTTGCACACTTCGTTATTAACTTCGTTATTAACTTCGTTATGATTTTGTAATACCGGGAATTCGTCATCCGCTTGCAAAATGCTGAATCGATTCGATAAACTATTTCGATCACTTAAGTATGATGGTTACCTATGAAATTTTATTCGCGATGAATATGTTGTTCCTCCGTTTAAAGGTGGTATTGCGTTAAAAGCTTCCGAATAACTTAAAAATCTTGATATGCCATTTAATATCACTCTGTTTCAAGTCTCTAGTAGTCAGTAACCACGACAATTTATGCAAAATTTATTTTTCTCACAGTGAGTTTCGTAGTGAGAGTCCTGTGTGCAATTAATGTATATCTCTTTTCGTTAGCTGTAAAGTTAGCTGCTGTGTGAGAATATCTAACACATCGATAGCATTGCCGTATAGGGGCTATATATATATATATATATATATATATATATATATATATATATATGGCTTATTAACTTCGAATCTTACTCTATTGGGATATTTTGGTCATTAATAAATTTTTGAACAGTTTTTACAAAAGGTGGTCTTTCCGTCATGGTAGGATTTCTTATTTAATCTCGCGATCTTACTGACCGTATATAATCCGCAGTACGGTTTGTCCAAAATTTCATTCTCAGACATGTCTACGTGCACATTTCTGATAACAACGGATCTAGTCGAGTAGAAGAAAGGGATGTATGGTTTTATTTCATAGTCTTTAAACCTGTCGTCTAACACTGTGTGGTTGTTAGACGTTAGTTTACTTTTACAATTAACAATTACTTTAATTCTACCGGATATTTTTGATTACTTCTAGGGTATTCCGAAGTTTTTAAAAATTTTTTTGTAACTTTTAAACTGGTAATATGAACATATTTAACTGCAAGGTTCGAGCATTACTTTAAACGAAGAATAATCGACGTCATTATCGTACGTCAAAATCGGTTTATTTTTACGTCATCGTTATAATAATAATAATTAATAATTATTATTTTGCCGTTATTTATGCTATTACTATTTATATCGGTATTTGTGTAACTGACATCGGATATTTATTATTACTTATCGACTGTTCAATCTGCATATCGTACTTACCCCGCTATCTATAGGACGATCTACGTCCACCATCCTCACCTTGTCCATCCGTCATTAAACGTCGATGTACTCAATGAGGAGTACGCGTGATAAAACAAAATGAAGTTAGCGGTAAAAACAGCGGTTAAATAAAAATAGTAATACCAATAATAGAAATACGCACGTTATTGACTAAAGAAGAACGTTCACGTCACTTTAATAACGATGTACACGATGAACGGAGTACAGCATATAAACGCTGTTTCTAGTGGTACGACGCTAATATCTGCCTCTGTAAAGTGAGCGGATGATTTATAGCCGATCTCGTCTTACACGCGTCAGTTTGCAATGAAGAAAGGATATTGTCATTTTCACGAATAAATAAGAATCGTCTATTAGCCATCTTCTCCGGTCTTTTTGAAAGGACACTTAGAAGAGATATTTGTCTATGATTACGTGGAAGGGATTTTTATTGGTTTTAATATCGGAATTACTATAGCTAAGTTACAACTTTTAGGTACGACTCTGGATCTCCATATTCGGTTATGTAAATTTAAAAGAAATAGTTTTGCATGTAGTGGAAAATATTTTAACCTATAGGAATATACTGAACCGAACGGGGTGCAGTGTTTGGTGTGTGTAGGTTGCGCTGAAAGGTTAACTTTAAAATGGTAAAGTCAGAGTTGTATGGTGCAGCGGGATCTTGTGGGAAATCTATTTGCTCTCTTTCAGCTATTGATTTTGTGTCAAGAAAAACAGCTGAATATATCAAGGATGAAGAATTGGCTTGCAAAGTGTTAGGCAATAGAATTGGTTACATCATTTGGATCAGACATAGTTTTTTTCATTTATTTTCAATGACACGTTGGTACGGAACTTACACAATTTGAGTGTTTTTATTTTTGACCACATATAATGACTTGATGCCGACTGTGGAATAGAACGAAAACAAAATTATGCCAGAATTTAGATTGTTTCGTTTTAATGATATTACGTGCAATAGTACGCGATTGTATGAAATCAATTAGGTCATTGATTGACCGTGAATGTTTATATTTTCTGAGTGTACGTTTGCGTTGTTCGATTGCTACAGCTATTCCTTTACACCGTTATGGGGGGGCCCTTCGTAGACGTGTGTTTGGAACTGATTCGGGTATAAGTTTTAAAGATAACGTTCAAATTGTCTTCTATTGAACTGAGTGATTTGCTAGGTCGCTGCATTTGTGTAAGATTTTTAGTCTGATTTGTGACAAAGAAAATGTGATGTTTCTATTTTATTTGGGTAGTAGTATTTAGTGTTATGATTCGTATGGTTATCGGCAAATGGTCACTAGAAGATCAAACGCTGAAAAACTAAGGATATGGTATAGTGAAGGCGAATCCGGAACAAGATATATGGTGAGGAATGTATTATGACAAATTAGAATGTGTCTGGCTTGATGGGAGTAGAGTGTTAAAATTGTTAAATAGTATGACACATCATTGATGATATGTCCGTGTTTGTTGGCGAATGATGCTCCCAAGAGTCGCCGAGCATAATAATGGATGATTTGAGTTGTGTATGGATGATTTGAGTTGTGTATGGACTGAATTTCATGGTTTGGGGGTAGATATAGCAGTTGCGAATGGTGATACTGAAGTATGGTGTATAGAGTAAGTGGATGGTGACTGCTATTATCTGTAATGAGGTATTTATGTTTACACGATTACAACGACGTGTAGAACGAATTACGATCCTCGATAGCCCTAATTCCATTGGTGTCGGCATGCTTGAAAATGTTGCGATTCTTCATTTGTTGGTTATCTGAGGGTTTAAGATTGGTCTCTCTCGTAATTATATGATTGCCGGGGAGTGTGATGATATTAGCTATTTAACTTCACACTTGATATTATTATAGAAGCAACTGCAGTTGCATTGCATTATTAAATTTTCAGCCCTCATTTTTATTATTCGCGTTAACGCTTTTATGCGTAGTTAGAAATTTATTATCGGTTTGAACGGTTATGATTTATTCATCCATGTCGAGGACATTTATCTCGCTTGTGTCGCTTCGTACAGTCCTCTCGCTAAGATGTTTTACCGTACGGCAGCATCTGCTTTTTATACTCGCTCCATTTAGGAATGGTCAAGTCAATGATATGCCTTATCGCTGGTGTAGTCACGAGCAAGGTTTAAGTAGTCAGCATCGGAAGCTATGGTTTTCATAAATGTTTTCGATATTGAGAGAAATCAAGAATGAAATTATATTGGTTATTATCGAATAACGGTTTGACTTTTTCAGTTATTTCTTTCACCGTCACCATAGAATTAGATTTAGCAGTGGACGTGGTAGTATCGGAACTTATTTTGATAGGGTTGTAGAGCTTTGCATTCGATTTAGTAGATTATCCATCGACTATCGGTGCATCTTACGATACTTCTTTTGACGGAAATATGGAGAATATATACACAATAAATATGAACGCCGAAATACATACGTTAATAATAGAGCGCGATAAAGTTACGAATTAAGTTCAAATTATTAAATTGCTCAATACGAATAATTTATTTATAAAATCCCCCAATGTGTTACTAAACAAAATATTTATTATCATTATTATGATTATTATTTTAAACGAATACGATTACCAAATGTAACGCTTCCGTTTGGAATTGTACTAGTTTTAAAACCGAATTAAGTAACGCGAATAATTTTTTTATCTTTAAGAATCGTAAACGTTTATTTTATAACTTATCCGAATGTTCTTCGTGGAAGTGATGTGTATACACATGTATACATATATATCCCCATTAATTAAAATATATATATATATCATCTGGTGCAACAGTCCGTGGACTGATTTGTCTGTTTCCATTCGTATCGGTTATTGGCCATTTTTTTTTCATTTCCGAGTAACTGGAGCATCCCTTTTCAGGTTATTTATTCAACGTAATCGCGCTATTCATTTTCTTGGAATATATCCTTCAATTGTATCTCGCAGCAAATGTTCACGTCGTAGCACATGCCCCATCCAACGTAGTTGTCGTTTTTTAAATCTGGTTCAATATTTCCATCCCTTCGTCGACCGGTTTTAAAATTTCTTGGTTTGTTATTTTCTCCGTCCAGCTTATTTTCTCCATCCGCCTTCAGCGCCGCGTTTCAAATGCTTCTATCCTGTCCTATTCTCGTTTTGTACGCGTCCACGTTTCCGATCAGTGAAACGCTATCGGCTATACCCATGTTTTTTTTTTTTTTTATTGTATTTTCGTTACCGTATGGGCTTTGTCGGTTATTATTTTTGATCTCTTTTAACATGGCCTGTTTCTCTATGGCACGTCGTTTCGGTTATATATGTGTGTATATATGTTAAAATATCTTTCTACGATAGTTGTTAATTTCTAAATATGTCGAACTACTTGTAAATTAGGTTAATAGCGAATGGTTTCTAAATGACGGCTATTGTTGAAATTAGATAAAAATTAGTTGTATTTCGATAAAATTTTTCGATAGTCTAATTAAAATGAAGAAAAATAAAAAATATAAAATGAAAGAATATTATTTTTTTTTAATATTTTTTTGGTTTCAAAATATTCACTCGATAATGGCCTAACAGGCGAAAATCTTCGTGTTTTTCCGTAAAAATTGATTTCAGCGAATTTAACATCTTTTTTACTGTTTATGATATCGTTTATATTCAGCTGACGGTTAAAACGATATAATTTAAATATAAAAACGATAGTCAAATTATATGTTATTTAACTGAAAATTAAAGGATAAGGGATGAAACTTAACGCAACACGCATTAATTAGTCAAAATTAAATACTTACGCGTAATAATTGATAACAACCTAAAATTTTGTATTCATACTTCCAAAATACGCTATTAACAAAATTAATAAATTTTTGATTATTTTTAACAAATTCTATAATAATAATAATAATAATAATAGTAACGGTTTAAATTACAAAAAGGGAATAACATTGTATAAAATTATTTTTTATGGCGGTCCCATATATAAAGATAGGGTGTAAACGTAAAGAAATTTCGGAACATATTAAAAAACGTTCAAAGAACTATAGCGATAAAATCGATTAAATCCTACAGAACTAACAGCTATATGACTATCGTCATTGCAATAATCGAAACATTAATTTTTAACATATTTTTCATTAAAAATCATATAAATTCAGATCACGAATTCGGTAAAGTAAAAAATATCGACGAGCTTATTTCGTTCGTCGAACAACAATTTTTAATAACGTTTAAACGCAGTTTGTACATTGAGATAAGCATTATATACAACATAAATTTCAATCCTAGTGGAATGAATAGTTAACAAAATTTTTTCCCGAAACATCGAAAAAAAATTCATTAATTACATCGTTTACACCTAATTTTTTAAACGTACAATTTATTAACGGGCCACGGCTTATTTAAAGATTATTTATACAAGTATAACGTCGCGCATTCTCCGACAACTGTGTAACATGTAAACTGTGATAATGTTAGGCGCGCTCTTTCTAGCTGTAGTCATGGTAATATCGATTTCAGCGATGATGGAGCAGATTAATTAGTAAAATAAAACTGTTTAAAATCTTTTAATACTTTCAGTATAGCAGAAATAAATCATCGTATAATAATATACAATGGTATAAAAATTAATCTTATAATATTGTAAAACAGTCTGTTCAGAATTCCATAAACTTAATCGGACGGATTCTATTTACACACAATATATTTACCCCCATCGTCATTTTTACGAAGTGGGCTCCAAAAAAAAAAAAAAAAAAAAAAAATTATATCGTTTATATATAGGATGTTTTATTTGTGTCCTTATTAAAATTCATAGTACTTATTATTTACCGTGTCACCGCTTAAATAACGGTGTTTGATTTGTTACTTACCCGGCTACCAATAAATGTGGTTTTCTTTCTTTATCGTTGGCATACTGTACTGAATTGACAATACAGAAGAAGATATGTATTTGTCGGGTGTAAAGTTTAGGCCATCGTATAATCTTTAACAAGCGGATGTTTTAATATTATAAACCTAGGCTGGGTTTTTCTTTTTCTTTTTGAGTGCGGACAAAGATGACGCGGATATGAAATTAAGATAGATTGTCACGAAGCGTTATATACACACATATCGTGATCATGAATGAGAATGAAAGGGTGTTTTAAATATAAAATATAGTTAGGCCAAGATAAAAATAACCCAGCGGGCCAGTCTATCAACATGAAACCGGTTTATTAAGCATCGTTAATTGACTACACTCACTTCTTGGTCGAATTCGTAACATTCCATTGAGCACCACCACACACACACACACACACACAGTCCAGATTTCTGTTGGCCGACTATTCTATAGATTGCTGCTAATAAATGTCACTTCTAATTTTCACCGTAAATATTTCATTTTGGACGTCTAAAATAGTTTCTGTGTTCAGCTTTTAATAAAATTAAACCTTTGTCGAAGACCCGGATGCAATATATAGTTCGTAATTATTTTTGGATCGGTTCTTCTTTCAAATTTTCTTCTCGTCGAAATTTGTCCGATAATTTAAATTTTCGACGTTTCCCCGGCTATCTCGATGAAAAATACTTTCGAGTCACATACAATCGCGGAGAACAGAACAAAACTATTTACTTTAGACAGCAGATTGACGTTTACTAAACACGTAAACAATACTAGTCTTAAGATAAATATCATTTTAATCGTAAATCTTACCTTAACGTTTACAACAAGATGATAATCTACACGTCATTAAGCCGACCAATAATAACGCCTATCCAGCATGGAGTACCTGAAGTCACCTTTAATAAATTGCAAATAATTCGAAATAGACGTTTAAGATGTATTTTAAACGTCGTTATACAAAAGTCCATAAAATGCGCGTTTACTTAAAATATATTAGGAATTTTATTTTAAAAGTATCGGGCAATTTTTTTCAATAAATGTTTCTATCACGATAATGCGCTTGTTTCCTCGATCGATAATTACGATTCCGGGCGAGTAAAATTTTGTGTATATAAAGTATAAACGTTACTTTAGCGTAATTTATGATCAGCTCGCTTGAGCTAACTTTCGATTCTTAGTAAATAATGAGTAATCTCGAGTAAAGTTAAATGTACCCCAAGGACGTGTGTTTGGACCTTGTTCTACTCGCTATTCATTTAGGATAAACCGGTACCGAGGAGTACGTGTGTAGCAACATTTGCTGATGACGCTGCAATAATGGCGACGCATTAGCTTCCCCAAATATTAAATGAAACCTCGCAAAGTGCAGTCGATAATATTGAAAATTGATCGAGCAAATGAAAATTAACAATAAATGAATCCAAGAGTACGCGCATTATATTTACTAAAAGGAGAATCGTTCGCCTTAGATATAATAATATCTTCATCAAGCATGGGCAAATTGAGCAAAGTCGAACCTTAAAATTTCTTGGATAGAGCGAAGAAAATTAAACTGAACTTGAAGATTAAACAACTAAACCGATTGCTTGTCCGGCGTTCGCGACTTCGTATACTACAAATAAATTATTACTGTACAACGTCGTATGAGACAATATGCAGCGGAACTACGGAGCTGTGCGTCTAAAAGTTAACAAAATTCAGACGTATCAGAGTAGGGTGTTACGCGCTATAGTGGGAGCACCGTGGTACGTCAAAATCTAAAGATAAAGTATATAGAGGATGTAATTCACGTAGCGATTCGAAAGCATGCATGGTGTACTAGCGGACAGTTTATTAAAAAAAAAAAACAGTAATGATTAAAAGATTGAAAAGAAGAACGACGATGGAGCGGGTGTAGTCAATCCGAAACCTAATTTGAGACGTCGCTCTAACGGGCAAGTTATCAAATGATCAAGAGGGTTCTCAAGAGATAACATCAGGTTGATTACATTAATTTCTGTCTCATATTACGACGGAACCAAATTTCGCTTTCATGAACATTTACTAAAACCTTGTTATTAACCCGAAACTGTGGTAATAGAAATATAATAAATTTTAACCGAATAAGAATATTTGTAGTCAATAGGTTAATTCTATAACGGAAAAACGTCTATAAAATCTTACACCATACAAATATTATTTTAAATATTAGCGACTAATAGATTCCGGGATGAAAGTTAATTCCATCTTAATTTATTCTTCTTATAAATAACTTATAGAAAACACGGTGAGCTATTTGGTTTATTTATTTCTTATTTTAATTTACGTGTACAGCAACTATTCGCTAGAGGCATCGCACGTTAAGCGGTTATATTACGTGATAAAATTTAGTAAGATGTATAGGAAACAGCATTACTTTAAGGTGAATAAGTGAGGTACGTGTAAGGAAGACGAAAGGTTGAATGATATATAAATTTCGGACATTCAAGGAGTATCGGGAAACGAAATATTAATCGGCTTATTTGAACCTATTCTGAAGCAGGCAATCGTGTGTGTCTTGTATACTCAGACGAAGTTAAGTGATAATCACATCATCTGTTTGCCGATCAAGATGGGTTTCCCATGGTCGAATATTGTAGTTTATTTAAATATTCATCGTTGCTGTTCGAAGTTGTATAGAGCATTGTGTATAGGACCGTTTAAAATCAGTTGCATCGAAATATACCGCTCCTTGCCTACTCGGTCGTATTAGATTATTTCTAGAAATGCTTAAATGAGTTGGTACCAACAGAAATTCCGAAGTGCATGTATCGCATCCAAGTTTTGCGATCGGATGTTGGTTATAGTTGAAAAGATCGTTGATTGCATAGTGAGTCGCGAGCGAGTCTCCATAATGTCGAACGTTGTGAAAACTTGAACAACTATATATATATATATATATATATATATATATATAAAATGTATACAGGTCAGCTGATAAGATGGAAAATGGTTCTGACAACAAGTAATGTATCGACGCATAGTTGTCTTGTATTGCGGAGCATCCAACGAACGTGTCGAATTTAGACGTGTCTGTAGAGAACGAAAGCGGTTGTAGGGATGATTTTTCATCGATCACGTTAGGTGTTGAATTACGTTTTAGTAAGTCGAGATCTAGTCTGAGGTAGTTACGATGGAAGAATCACTACGACTGTATGTCGAACTATTTGTGGCGGTCTAATGTTGACGGTTGATAAAATGTTGTGGAAACGAGTTGGAATTTCCGAATGCAAAGCGATTAAGTGCAGTTTATTAACTAATACAATTAACTAATACATTTTGTCAGATATGTGGTAGCCGCATTTATACTTTTACATGCAAACTGTTGGTAGGGGTGCTGCGAAATTAATCAGGCGAAGATTCGTGTTCCGTATGAGGTTAAGAGATTACTTGTTCATTATACTGCCGATGCTTAATCATACTTAGATAGAATTATTGAGCGGTAAATCGGGGGACTAACGGAATAATCTGTACGTCATAAGAAGAATGAACTAGTTTTCGTAGCGCATTTAATTTCTCGAAGTAAGATTTTTGTAATTTAAGTGGCGGTCTATCATCGTGTTTGGTCGAATATCAAATCAAGGTAGCAAACTGTGTTGCGATTTTGATTGTGAAGATTAAGGAAGGTTTCATGGTTGGATTTCAGAGCAGTAGTTTCTTACATAGAGATTTATAAATTATCGCGTGAACATTATTCATATAATCCAGTTCTTGTAATATACTTTCATACGTTTTGATAACGAATATCGTTTTAGATTGAAATTTTCCGGAATTTTTTTTTACTAGCATGTTGTTTTTATCCTACCCTGAAAATTTATGACCATCTTGTACTCGAAAAATTTATTAAGGGAGTATATATATATATTTTCATTTTACACTAAATAAGCTTAATCTATCATCAGTTTCTTTCTACGTGAATGTTTTTGACATATGGCTTATGCTGCACGTGGTAAACGAATTTCAAATGAATATTATAGCTCGTTCATTGCAGCTGCATAAAGCTACGTGACTCGTTTCGAGCGATTTTGCAGTTTTTCTTCAGCATTACTCGGATCTATTGTGAATATTGTGTTTCTCTGAAAAAGTATTTCCGTGTGTTGTATATTTTTAATTTTTCTATAATATAAGCGAAAAAATTAGAGCATATGTACGTAATATTTTACCGGCATTCTTTTAAATATGCGCAATCTAATAACTCGAACTTTGTTTTATTAGTCAAACTTAAACGTATAAAGACACTATAATCCAACGACTAAGCCGTAGATTAAGACGTAGCGACTACATTTTACAAGCAAATCCACTAGTTGACGTCATATTAGACGTTTAACCATATTAACACGCTATATAAGCCGATTTTGTTGTGCAGTTGTGATCTTTACAATTTCCTTACAAACTGAATGTTCTCAGGATACACAGTGTCATCTCTATAATAACGATATGCATCGATTGTCGCCGTTAAAATTGCCGAGCTGGCACCGTTCCTACGTTACACTTATCGCGATACTCAATAGTTGCAGATCGAAAAACTATATTGATTTAATGATCTATCGATATAGTACGTATCCTTCGTTTAATAACGATTTTCGACCAATCAACCGCTAACATCGTTCTTTTCTTAATTTTTTGATATTTCATTCTTACATAAATTTCCCCTAGCGCTTGTTTAGCTGCCATATCAAGGCACCTCATCTAATATACTCCCTAAGTGCACTTGATAGTGCTCATTTATTATTTCATCTACCGGCTTATGTTCATCGAGTTTGATTTTCCACTTTGTAGCCCATTCGTACTCTCGATTTAAGAAGTACCGCATATTATCTGTTTTTTCATCGGACTGGCTATTATCGACAGATGAAATGGATGTCATCAGCAAATGTATTAGCTGGAAAATATTTAGTGTACAAGAGATGCAACACCCGTCTTTTATATAAAACGCTGCTTGCATGCGGTATTCTTTTGGGGACTACTTTGAACTGATATCACTTCACAATCGGGTTCGTTTTATTTTCTTATCATAAAAATTCGATAATTACGAGCTTGTCGCGTTAAAAGGATATCTTGAAAGTTATTTTAGAGTACTTTTAAGAGACGCGCCATTTATGCCAGGAGCTTTCCGAAGTTTCATATTTTTCTTGATGTCGGATATTATTTCATTAGGTGTAAATACCGGTCATGTTTTCATCTTTCCATAATTAACATTAACGTTAATTGTCCAATATCACGTGGTTTGATACGACGTGCAAAGCATTTATCCTGTTCTGTTCTCGCCTAGAACGTATCATCTTTAAGCGTTGACACGATTCGCATCATTTTAAAATATTACTTCTTTATCGTAAAATATAAAATTTCTCACGTAATATTATAATGTCCGTATACGAGTATACTGAACCTTGGAAAATATATGCGTTATGTATGTTTATAATGAAACGTATATATACCTATATATAACGGTATTTTAACCGCGTATATAATTTATTTTAATTAAAGTCGTACACGAACGATGGCGACGACTTTAATAACTTAAAACGATATCTTTTATAATTTGAAGAATGTGAAATGTAGTGATTTTTATTCGAGTAAACGACACAAAATTAAGTTAAAATCGCCTAAAAGTTTTTTCTTAATGAAAAATCACGAAGCTTTTCGGCTGTTAGGCTATTATCGAGTGAATATTTAAAAAGTATAAAATGAAAAAATTTCTTAACAGACAAAATGATTTATGATTTTTCATAAAGAAAAATTTTAGTGATTTTAACGTTTTTTTCTGTTTATGATATCGTTTATATATATATAGGATATTTTATAATCTCCGCCGAACATAATATAAGATATTATACGAAATCTAGCTTCGCGTAAATAACCGGTATATTTATTCCATATGTGTGTGATGTTATAAAACAGTACGCTCAAAAACATGTACTTAGACTGGAAGGTCGTCCTAATAGCTTGGCTCAAACATTGCTAAACACCGCCAGTGACACCAGGAGGTTAAATTGTAATAAACCTCTGGACCTTGTTTAAGTAAGCAGCAGCTGCACCACTGGGTGCTTCTCCTTCACATTATTACATGGTTAAAAATGTTGCTAAATAACCTATGGGGGTTAGATTGTAAAAAGTATTATATATATATATATATATATATATATATGTATATATATATATATATATATATGTATATATATATATATATGTATATATATATATATATATATATATATATATATATATATATATATATATATATATATATATATATATATATAAACATTTATAAAGAAAATGGACACTCGTTTTAATATATTTTGATGCGGAATAATTTTTCAGTTTGATTTCCGATTATTAAAGAAAATATTCCCGTTTAATATTTAATAGAAGAAGGTGTTTAGTCTTGATTAACACTCTCGGTAACAAGACTTGGTTTAAGGGGGGGGGTTTCAAAGAAAACTAAACCGAGTTAAATTGAACTTTAAATAAGTAACCAAGTACGTTAAACTCCAAACCCTAAGCAATCCAACCCACCAGAGTTATTTTTATACTTATTTGAAAGAGGCCATCTTTATTTAGCGCACATGACTAAACAAAATAAAAACAACGACAGCCAGGCCTGTTTTTTGCTATCAATATAACGAAAACGAAATCAACACATGAACAGAGTTATAATATAAAAATTATTATTCGTAATACGTTACAAAACTATCGATTTACTTCAAAAACCATGAAATTCAAATAAAATAAATGAAAATAAAAAAAAAACAAAATAGGTTTAACAAATGCAAAACTGCATTTAACAACGAGTATATATTTTCTTATTACCAGATTGAAATTCCAGCGTGGTTTCAGACCCCCAAAACCTCCCCGTGGCTTCTACCGCTACTCGGTAATATTATATTTCGTTTTTTAAAAAATCCTTTGGAAAATTATATGTAAAAAGGAACTGTATAAAATTTCGAGAAATATGATCGACCGGGCGTATAAAATCCGAGAAATTAAAACTTACCGGAATTTATTATTTAATTTTAAACGAATTGTTAATTACTTGCCAAACGATGACGTCGTCGACTACAAAAATCAAGGTTACCTCATCCGCTTTTCGAAAATGATCGTTAATCCGTTATGTTTTATAAAAAAAAAATCTACGTTTTGTTTATAATCATCATCATCATCATCGGTGGCTCGTTTCGAGCATCGTGACCCTATGAATCCTCATAAACGAACGTTTTTAGCCGCCCGGTCCATCATTTCTCGTATTGATGCGGTGCCTGCGATTCTTTTAATTCTGTCTATATATCTTGTTGGTGGCCTGCCTCTTTTCCTACGACCTTCTACCATACCCGTCATAATCATTTTTTCCAATCCATTCTGTCGTATGATATGTCCTGTGTATGATGTTATTCGTTTTTGTACCACGGTTTGTAATCTCTGATCCACCTTAATTTCTTGAAGTATTGACAAATTAGTTTTTTTCGCAGTCCATGGTATCCTTAGCATTCGCCTCCAGCAGTGCATTTCAAACGCATTAATGCGTTGTGTATCGCTCTTTTTCATTGTCCAGCATTCTGATGCATATAGGAATACAGAGAACACCAGCGAGTTCATAAGACGCATTTTTGTGTGTATTGTTATCTCATGGCTCTTCCATATTTTCGTTAATTGTAATAGCGCCATTTTTGCTATCTTTATTCTCCGTTTAATTTCCTCTGTTGAGCTTCCGTCCTTTGTGATTAGCGTTCCTAAGTATACAAATCTATCAACCACTTGTAAGCCATCTATACTTTGTGGATCCTGTGATTGACTGTTGCCATCTATAATCATTATCTTGGTCTTTTTCCTGTTTATGTATAATCCATGTTCTTTACTTATACTTTCCAATTTTTCAAGGAGGCTGACCATTTTTTGTTCCGATGAGGCGATTATTACAATATCGTCCGCGTATCGCAGGTTATTGATTGCTTTTCCTGCAATTTTTACACCATCTTCCGATTCTTGTAGGACACTTCTTATTATCCACTCACTATAAATGTTGAATAATATCGGGCTTAGTATGCAGCCCTGTCGTACACCCTTTCCTGCTTTGAATTCATCCGACAATTTATCACCTAGTTTAACTCTGCCGTTGCTAGATGTATATAACGATTTAATGAGACCAGTTAGATGACGTGGGAGGCCGAGGTTGTTTAATATTTGCCATAGGTGTTCCCATTGGATGTGGTCGAATGCTTTACTATAATCAATGAAGCAGAAGTATGCTGTGACATTGAATTCTCTACATTTTTCGATTATTTGTTTTAAGTTCATTATTTGTATTCGTGTGCCTTTGCCAGGAATGAACCCCGCCTGCTCTGAAGATATTTGCGGCAATACGAATGATTTTAATCTTTCATGAATTACGTGAAGCATTACTTTACTGGCATGCGATATTAATGCTATTGTTCTATAATTTTCACATATATTTCGTTCTCCTTTTTTATGGATTGGTATATATATATAGATTTTGTCCAGTCATTTGGCCACATATTTGTGTCCCATATTTTCTGGCAAATTCCATATAGGACCTCCACTGCTACATTGTCTAGTTTTATGAACATCTCTGCAACAATTTGACCTTCTCCTGCTGCCTTTTGGGTTCTTAGCTTCTGCAGGGCTAGCCTGATTTCATCTTTCAGCAGTGGTGGTTCTTTTTCAGTTATTGTAGTTTTAGTTTCCATTGTGTTATTTTGTTCACGTTCCCCTTTCATCAGTTCTTCACAGTATTCCCGCCATCTGGATATTATTTTTTTCCCATCTATCAGTAGTTTTCCTTCTTTGTTTTTTATTATCGGATACTGCGGTGTAAAATGTCTTGTTATTTGTCTTATTTTCCGAAACATGTCTCTGGTCTGGTTATTGTTCTCTTATGGTCTTCGATGTCCTTACATATGTTGTTTATAAAATTGTTTTTATCAACTCTGCACATTTGTTTAATTTGCTTATCTACCTCGCGATACTTCCTGAGATCTTCTTCACATTTTCAGCCATTAATCTTGATTTGTTTCCTTTTATTTATTATCCTCCATGTTTCATTACTGATCCGTGATTTCCTTTTATGGTACGATGCACTGTATCCTTTTGTTACCTGTTCCAGAACGTTCTTTGTAGCTTCCCACATGGTGTTGGCATCTCTCCATCGGTCTGATGATTGTACAATGTCTGCCAATTTTTGTGTTGCTTGTTGTTTATACTCTGTGCGGGTGCTTAGGTACCATCTGTTCCGTATAGGTTTCGACGTTTGACATTTTCGTAACTTAATTTTTAATTCTGCTGCTAGTAGCTGATGATCACTTCCACAATCTTTGCCCGGGTAAGTCTTAGTATCTTCGACTGTTGTTCTCCATCTTTTATTAATTAGGATATAATCTATTTGATTTCGGTATCTGTTAATAATATTTATTCTTAATTCGTATACACATCGGAACTACACGTAGTACGCGTTTAGCTTTAATTTATATACGTCGCTTATTTATCGCGATATCTTTCATTGTGTTTCTAGGTGTTTTTTCGTTTTTTTTTTCTCGTTGTACCGGTATAAAATACCACAACAAACGGTGCTAAGAATTAATACGAAGAAAAAGGAACTAGGTGGATAGGAAACGATAAAGGGAGAAGTAAATATTGGACCAGCGACTTAGGAGTGAAGATTAAATCACGTTGACTCAAGTCGAATAAGTAGAACTTATCGATTTTTTAAGCGTCATTATTATTTCGATTGAAGAAGAAAATGCGATTTAAAAAAATCCCAAATCAAACGGCCGAGTATGTAGGAGTATGAGATTGAGCCGAAAAGTGAAATAAAACATTCAAATTACCGGAGTGATAAAAATTTATTTGAAATATAAGACGATTTTGCAAAAACAATCTGAATTTCGAACACGTCTTATTCGAAAGTTGAATTCATTATTACATTGTAATCGACATCCTAGATGATGTTGAAATAGAATAAAATTCAACATACGTGGATGTTCGGTTAAAATTTATAATATGGAAATTGGAAACAGCTCGCAGGTGTGCTGAGTTTTATCGAAACTTTATCACCGCCTAATTCGTAGTTTGAAGATAGTAACATCAAAACTTCAACGCTGAATAACATATGAAGTTGTATAGCCGATTTAAAATACCCTACTACCACCGTAATAACCGGGCCAAGTTGTATTATTACGAAAATATCGGTGTTGTTTTATACCGACTAGACCGGTTTATGGATGTCGAGCCCAATACCCAGGCCGGTATACATATAATTTATATACATATTATTCTATCTACGCGTTGTTGCACACTTATACCATATATGTGGGCTATACTATAATAAATGAATCATCGAATATAACCTTACTTCGTATTAGGATAATTATAGAGTATTATGTTGTAATTCGGATTATTAATGTATGTTATATTAATTTTTTTTACTTTTTTTTTTTTTATTGAACTGCTCCGATCGCAAACCTGATAATAAAAATTATCCCGTGCAAATAACGTTTAATTAAATTCGGTGTAAATAGAAAATAAGTAGCGTCATAGTGGTTATATATATATATATATATATATATATATATATATATATATATATATATATAAAATATATAAGAATCGTATATTATTAAAAAACGTTATAACTGTTTTAATCGTGCAGAATTTTTTTAAAATATATATATATTAATTGCAATCTGGCTGATGTAGCCAATAAGCAAGTGGTATGTTATTTATGACAGGATGGGAGATATCATTCAACAATGCCACTCCGAACTACCTAATCAATCATTTAAACCGTCGGGGAAGATCTAGAGGTGTGCGATAGTTCAGTCTGATTACCAAACATTTCAGTTTTGACAAAATATCAGGAGACAAAACTTAATGTTTTTTTTTTTTTGGAGAGGAGGGGATAATTTCGGGACTTTCATTCTTTCGTCCGATTTTAACGATGTTAATCATTCACGCTCTAGTCCATTTCGGATATTTTTTAAACGTTGACCGACGTTTTTTGTAAAAATGACGTAACGATAATAATAACCAAAAAAAAAGTTAATAAAATTTTTGTCTTCGTGAAAAATCATCATAAAATCTTTTCGGCTGTATTATCGGGTGAATATTAAAAATAAAAAATGGAAAAATATCAATTTCGTATTACAATTCGCAAAAATTTAAAATTTAGTATTTTTTCATTTTATATATTTTTTAAAAATATTCACTTGATAATGGCCTAACAGCCGAAAAGCTTTGTGGTTAAAAAACAACAACATTTCAGTGATTTTAACTTAATTTGTTGTTGTTTATTCTTCTAAAATAAAAAAATTACTACATATAATCTCGTATATGAATTGATAAATAGTAAATTTTTTTTTTTTTTTTTTCGATCGGTTTAGTTTATTCTTTAAATATAATGTCGTTTCCGGATATCGAGCGAAGTTGTAAAACATTTCCCTTCGCGTTGTATAAACTGGTATGATTTCAAATTATTCGCAAAGAGATTTTAAAGCGAGCGTTATCGATATTAAAAAGATAATTAAAGAAATTTCATTTACAAATTTCAAACATATGCAAACTTTCCTCGTTATAGATCACTAAATTGAAAATCGACAGCAATCCGTTCGCGAAAGGATTCAGAGATTCGTCCAGACTTACAGAATTCGAAAGGTAAGTGCATGAATTTTAATTCATTCGCGCAATTTAATAATCTTCGAAAAGGTAACGAAATTGTTCAATACGTCTCGATCGTATAATGAACGTGTATGAGAGCTAACATCCAGTTTAATAAATTTATATTTAAATCCGGCCAGTATATCTATAACAGTTGCGTCCGCATTTATGACATCCCGATTCGATCCGGAACCGATGTAAATATTGCGTAAGCTTGCCATGCGTAGTCGAAAATTGCGTTATGCCGTTGAAATACGTTAAACATTCCTTCGAACAACAAGCGTGAAAATTAAGAAATTGAAATAATTTTTTTAGAAAATAAAGGAATAATGCATGTCATTCAATATGGAGCGTTGCCGGGCAGATCGTCTGAAATGATACAACATTATACAAATAGTAAAAATGTACCGCTTCTTCTTCATCAGCTATTTTCAATCCGCTGCTGGCTCTCTCGAAGTTCCTTCCATTTTTTCAGCCGCTTTACTCGCCCAATCTTTTCGGACTTCATTTATATCGTCAACCCAACGTGTCAGTGATATTTTCCGTCTGGAGTCCACATTGTCGCTTTATTTCCACGGTGTCTCGATGACCAGGCCATCTCCATTTTGATTCTTTTATACTTAGTTTTGTCGTTTCTCTAAGACATTTATTTTCTTACTTGTCTTTCAGCGTTATATGCCAATCATTTTCCTTTCGATTTTTCTTTGCGCTACTCTTAGCCTTTCCTCCATTGCTACTGTTATATTCCACGTTCCCAAAGGTCATTAGCACGCATTGATTAAACGTTTTTCTGTTCAGACTTACAGGAATCTCCTTATTTTGTAAAATATTTTTTAGTTTTTGATTCTTCTCGTTATTTCGAAAATGATAATTACTCTACGCGCTTACTTACACTTGACGTAACAAATACGTCAAGACAGTTTAAATTTAGTTTACTCGCTTTACTCACAACGGAATGTCGAACATAATAAATATTTCGAAAAGCGCTATACTATTTCACAAATTGGAAATTACTAAAAAAAAAAAAAAAAAAAACTAGAGAACCCAATATGGGGTGGGGTGCCATAAGGGTCTGTTTTCGGACCATATTTTCGGAATATAGTTTTCTCACAAATGCGTAATATGAAATTTACAAAAAAACAATGTAAATATTTTCACATTCGTAGATGATATCGCAATAGTATAATTGCCGACAAGCGTATTGAAAACGTCTTAGAAAATATATTTTTCACGTTTATACAGAGCCCGCGAATTAGTTAAAACAGTATGATTTAAATATCAAAACGATTCCAAGTCATACGTTGTTTAACGGAAAATTAAAAGAGATATTAAATTTAGCGCAACACGGATTAAACACTAGCGGAATTAGACAAATTGAATACTTAGACGTAATAATTGGTAACAACCTATAAAATTTTATTTCGGATACATTATTATCAAAATGAATAAATTGTTTATATTTAACAAATTGTATAATAATAATCGTTTAAATTAAGATAAAAGTGTTTACCCAACATTCTTTACGGCGGTGTCATATATAAAATTATGCTAAAAATAAAGAAATTTCAGAATTAAAAAACTTTCGAAGAACTATTATAATAATAAAATTGTTTAAAACATAATTTGTACATGTAACAAGCAATATACAAATAATAAATTTCAATCACGATAGAATGAATATAATGGTATAGCTAAAAAGAATAATCACAAATTTCGAAAAAAGATTCGGTAACACGTCGTTTATACTTTTTTCTCTCTCTTTTTTTTTTAACGTACAATTTATTAGGGGGGGGCACGGCTTACTTAAAGATCATACAGCGCACTCCGACGACTGTGTAACGTGTAAACTGATACTCTTAAGCGCACTCTTTCTAGCTGTTATCATTGTAATAAAGATTTTAGCGTTAATAGAGCAGTTCAGTTAGTAAAACTGTTTCTTATAATACTTTCACGATTGTAGTAAAAATAAATCATCCTAGAATAAATGTGCACCTACCGAAAGTATATGTATGGAAATTAATTTAATATTATAATATTGTAATACAGTTTGTTCAGAGTCCTATAAACTTAATTGGACGTGTTCTGAATAAACTGTTATTTCGACTTCATTTACACAATATACTTACCCCGTCGTTTTTACGAACTGGGGTAAAAAAAATAAAAAAAAAATAAAAAAAAATAAATCTACTTTAAATTTTCACCGGATTATATAATCCACCTCCGTCAGTATTATGTATAACGTTGTAAATTATTACGCGGTTTTTTTCCTGCAAACAACCAATGCCTGATGTGAACTGTACGAGGTAAGCCTTTAAAATTAATAATATACCGGTGGTAACCCGGTATAGCGTTTGTTCTTAACATTGTATAGCATTTTGATGATAGAGAAGTTGATCCATGGTAGACCTGCCAGAACGGGTAGCTGCTTTGTTCGTCATTGGATTATCATAAACGATAACTGTCCGGTAATAATGGGCCTTTGTTGGTTTTCGGCAGCGGTGTAATAGTAGCATATTTCCATTCCCTTATCCTAGGAAATATGATTATAATTCGACTGTGCGCTAACGCAATGATAAATATTTTCCGGCATTGAAATGTTTGTAGGAAAGTATCGCTTGAGAAGAATTCAAATTAGTAATTAAGGTTGACCGTAATTTATATCCCGTTATTAGGAGAGGATATTAATACGATAACATTAATGTACAGTAAACTGTGTATGCCGTTTTCGCAGATTTACAAATATACTATACATTCCCAGTTGACGTAACTATCGTTTTTATTTTCTCGTTGTTTTTTTTTATTTGTGTGTGTGTGTGTTTCGTTTATTTATTCGAAAGATACACAATTAAATGAGCATCTAAGTATAAATAAAATACAACTTTGACTACAATTAAGAGCGTCTAAATATTTACATATCAACATTTTTTTTTTATAAACTATATTGAATTATTATACATTTTCATTCGCCATTATCAGTTCACTGCTGAACGAAGGCCGGCCTAATTTGTTCGCGATCGTGTGTTTTTTACTGATAATTTTCAACGATTTTTTTTAAATGTCCATCGCATCCTTTGTCATCTTAAAGGTAGGTAGTTTTTCATAAGATTTCCACCACGCCTTATCAAGCGATCTTTTTCACTAGTCACGTGTTCGTAATATTTTCATTTACTATTTCTAATGATACTTACTGTCTAAGCAAGATATACCGAATTATTTAAATCGTTTAGAATCTTAATTCTTTCGCACTAATTGTCTTAGCGTCATGTTTATGACAATCCCTTAGATTTTTAACAAAATACATAGTTCTAGGTACAACCTTCTAACACAATAAACGATTTAACCGAAATTAAAAAAATGAACAAAAAATAAAAATAAAAACAGAGTTTAAAGGGGAAAAAGTTTTATAAATTTTACGATTAGCTAATTGGATACGCCCCTACTTTACGAATTTTAAGTTATAAATTAGTTACGTGATATATATATATATATATAATATAATTTTAAAATGTATTAGTTGCATTAACCATTTGTAAATAGTCAACAGAATAAAAAACGGTGTATACGAGTATATAGTTTTATTAGAAAATACAGGATTGACATTATTTTGCAGGGAAACGATGGAGTCGATGTTGTCCGAACAGCAACTATTGAGACTTCCTCCTTTACTGGAAACTGCTACGGCCGCACACGCTCGAACTAATAATTTAAATTTCGAAGAGAAAGCCATACTAGCGGCAAGATCACAACTTTTTCTTAGAGCGGCCGCGGCTGCTGCTGTCGTATCGAGTCCTTATAATTCGCTGTATTCGACTTTATACGCTACTAACAATTCCGGAAGCGGCCCGCCGTTACCGCTGTGGAATCAGTGGACTACAACTACTTGCAATATCGGTTCGAACTTTCTTTCCGCCGCATCCCATCACCAACAACAACAACAACAACAACAGCCGACAGTTACAACGCCGTCGCCACCAACCGGTGGACCTGGTACAATTGCAGCGGCGGCTGATACATCGTGTTCGTCATCGACTCCGTCATCTTCTTCAGTTGCACTAGCAGCTGCTGCAGCGGCGTCTCTATGTAATACAAATTCTTCGAGTTTACTTAGACCGCCGATATATCCCGCGGCAATATTCAACGCGGTGGCCGCGCACGCGCACAGATTTACTCCGTATTTCTTACCGGTATCATCGATGTCGTCGGTTGCTTCTTGCAACTATGAGAAAAGATCACCGCCGTCGTCTCCTGATAGTTGCGGTATTCTAGAAAATATTAATAATTTGCCTTCCGCTATACCTAGAACATTTTGCGACGAACGTTAGTTTAAACAAGTTATTTTAAACACTACGTTTTGTCAGTCCTGAATTTATTTCGGCATTTATTTATAACACATCCGCATGTACGATCGCGAGCAGTATTATCATCGTTTAACA
This sequence comes from Coronaproctus castanopsis, assembly GCA_032883995.1. Lineage (NCBI taxonomy): Eukaryota > Metazoa > Arthropoda > Insecta > Hemiptera > Monophlebidae > Coronaproctus > Coronaproctus castanopsis. The sequence continues at coordinate 110,528,870 of CM065054.1, read as the reverse complement.
TTTCTCCGCTCATTTATTACCGTCTAAATGAAATTACGTTGATTTTGTTTTTTATGTGTGTGCGTGTGTTTTTTTTTTTTATTATTTCGTTTCAACTGACCGACTCATTCCATTTTCCTTACCGGCGATAGTAGGCGATTTTAACATTAAGATAATAAATGAACAAGGCAGCAACTTGTAAATTTTAACTACTTTAACCTTTTCGACCGTACATTATTATTCGTTACGCGGAAATTATATTGATTAAATAAAATGGGTAGGACGAGATGATAAACCGCTATTTACCTAACTCTCGGTGATGATGTCGTACGTCTACCGATAGCTAAAATGTACACATTCTAATTCGGTAACCATGGCCGTGCTTGATACTGCTCGAATATCCTACCATTCACGGCGAACGGCTCTACGCGGGCATTCGTTCATTATATGACGGTGTCCTTGTTGACAGTCACAAGATGGATCATCCCCCTACACACACACTTTGCGAGCATATGACCACTACATCGGCGGTTCGTATGAATGTCGTTCAGGCGTACGCTCTAGGGGTCCTTAGTGACCTGTTGTCTGATGTACCTATCGTTCTGTTTTCTTTCGGTTCCATTCCTAATTCCAGGCTGCGACCCTATTAAAATTCTCCGAGTTGTCTGATGTACCTATCGTTCTGTTTTCTTTCGGTTCCATTCCTAATTCCACGCTGCGACCTTATTAAAATTCTCCGATAAGAGCTTTTTTGTAACTAATCTGCGAGTCGGCTTTTTCAATTTTATCTGACCTTTCCAGATCTTGACGTATCGGTAGATTTGAATCATTTGTATACTCCGTTCTTTAGTAGTAGTGCAATTTTCTTCGAATGTGAGTCGGTACGATGTTTTTAATCATTCCACCGCGGTTGATTTAGTTGTACCGAAAATGATGCGTACAGCTGCGTTTATACAGAGATGTTTTTCGTGTGATTACTCTTCAACCATGTGTTCGGATAATTTTTAACCGGTTACATAAATATTTTTAGAATTAAAATATTTCGCTCTCTTATCTATTAAAGATTTAAGTTCGATTTAGAGGAGACGCTGTGACTGAAAGGGTATAGCACGACACCTTCTTCTTCATATTTGGCGATTTATTTGCGTACGTTTGGTTATAACGGACGTTTCGGAATAAAAAAAAAACCAAAAAAATTCATCCGTTTATTTTATAAAATATTAACTTATGGCGTCGCAATTTATTTATTTATTTTTCTTGAATTTCTACTTATTCTACGTAAATTAGTCTAGTTTCAATTCGCAGACGAGGTGATAATATATTCGAACAACGTTGATTATTAGCGATATATATATATATATACATTTTTAAAAGATTTTCTAGTCCTTCTTAAAAAATGTTTCGACTTAAAATAATCAAGTAATGATTAAGCTATATAATTACAGCGTATTATTTCGAAATTTAAATTGCAGGTTGATTTTGTATTAAGCATACTTTCTTTAAGAAATATTTATATTAATTATTTGCGCGTTAAATTAAAAACTCGCCTCTCATTCGAATCGGGATCTTTTCCTTTTATTTTTAGTCCGAAACTATTTTTATACTGTACTTTCATATATATATATATATACATACATACGTACACACACACACATATATATAATAGTGTATGTATAGTATAAATATATGTGTATGTGTGTACATTGGTTTATAATACATGTACGCGCGTATGGTCGGTTTTTCGTAGCAGAATAAAAGATTTTTAAAATTAGAAAAAAATTACTCGTTTATAAATTAGTGAATTTCGCTAGTTGTTTGTAAAAAATAATTTACGAAAAAAAAAATAAATCTCTACTGAGACTGTTTTCACGCAGAACAAATGAATGGATATTTGTTGATAATTTCTTAACGGCCAATTCGGACAACTCGTAAGGCGAAGAACGAAATCTATATAACGTTTAAATTATGCGACGCGTAAAACTACGCGAATTAATCTTACGTAATGCTTCGGCGCTCGGAGAGTTCGTCTAAACGGAGTATGCTGATGATGTTGTAGTTCACGCTAGTTCCCGAGAAAGACTATTCAAAATATACACAGACGCGAAAATGATTTTGGAATTAAAATGAACTTTAGTAAAAACGAAATATAGGAGTAGATCTAAAAAAAAAGATTATCGGGAAAGATACGAATTACAGTTGAAGGAGAAAGGATAGATAAAATGTAATCCTACAAATACGTAGGAAGAGTTTGGATTTCTGAAAGGATAAATTAGGATATGGAAGTTTCGGGATAGAAATAGCGCACGGAAGGCATTCCTGAAACTCAAGGGGGCCTATTGAGCGTCCGCGATATTAGTACGGAATTAAACAACGTAACATATGCGACTGAAACATGGACGCTCATGAATCATTTGAAATACGGATTTATCGACGGCTTTTGAAGATTAGCTGAACGGAGAAAGTAACTAACGCGGAGGTGCTACAGCGTTTTCGCGAAAGCTCCAAGCACCACTAATCGTAATTAAAAAGAGAAAGATCGCATATCTGGGTGATATGATGAGAGGAGATAAATACGAATTAATACAGCTAATAATATTACAAGGAAAAATAGGTATACGAAAGCGCGGCAGATGGAGGATATCTCGGAAGCTGGATAGGCATAAAAAATATAAGAGCTGGATAGTGTTTTTGGTCCGTATCTATTTTTAATCTAGATAAATGACTTATACAATTTACACGTTGACGGGGAAAACTTAGCTACGCCGATGATACTGTACTTGCCCCTAATTCAAGGTTTCCTGACAGACTGCACAATTTAATATGAACGAAGTTGTCAACTGGCTACGAGATAATATGTCAGTTGTGTCAATGTCACTAAAACGAAATATACAATGTATTATATACAAATCGAAATTTCTAAATTCGAAAAGATATTGAAATGTCGCTAGACAGATATTTAGAGTAGTATTAAATATCCAGGGAATAATAAATTCGGAATATTTATTCGTTTTTATATTTCTAAAAAATTAAGAAAGTTGAATTATCTCTTTTATTAATTAAAACAATATTTTTCACTTAACGATTTAAGATATCGCCTTATATCAACCAGTCTTAACGTACGGAACATCGGGGTACGATGTCGAGATACCGCATTAAACCGATTGAAAATTTACAAAAACGCGTATAGAAGATAATAATAATGAGTGCGAATTTAAATGTAAAAAATAAACTTCCTTCCGTATTAGATTTATTTAATTTTGCTGTAGTTTGTTCCAAAAAATGGTAACAAGTTTTGCATACTAATGAATAATGGGAACACTAGGTCCTAGGTACAACCGAGGTGATAGTTCCGCATTATAATAAAACTAGAACGAGGTCGCAGACAATTTATGCCGGACAAGCGCAGTACAATGTATTGCATAGAGAATTAGAAAATGACAAATAATTAATCACAAAAGAAGGTGAAGGAAATTACTGACTAAAAGTCTGCTGCAAAGGCGAGAAAAGTGTTAAATGATTTTAACTAATTAATTATCAACATTTAAAAGAAAAATTATTCTGAAACTCTTTACATTCATCAATAACTAGCGTATTTGGTAGTACGGTTAAATCACTGTTCAGTTCCCTGCAGTCGCTTCGATTAATTGTTCGTCCACAAGAGTCACGTACGTGTTTGTTTACGGAAATCTATATAATAATGTTAATAATGTACGACATATAGTTTGGCTACCAGATATACGCTATTTCTCTTTATATATATATATATATATATATATATATATATATATATATATATATATATATATATATATATATATGTACTAGCTGACTAGGCGAACTTCGTATCGCCCCACAAACAATAAATGTATAAATTTATTAGCTGAATTAAATAAAGCACAAATACCGATGGAGAATTAGGAACTATACAAAAAATTAAAAAACAAATTTATAACGAAATTTAAATGATACGTCGATACTTTTTAATTTTTGTAGATTTATTGAACATTTAAATGCATTCTAGATTCGGCCGACTAAAAATCGCCGGCAGAATTTTTAAAAATCGAAAATGAAATATTCAACTCGCGATTTCACCGGTTAATTTTTAAAACATTTACCTCGTAACATAAATTATAGATTTCGACGTCTAATTTCTTTTAAGCCGAACCCGAACCACCGATCTATCATAGGAGCCTCAAAAAGGGCCCAATTCAAGCCTAATTTTCTCGGCGAGTATTCGATATAAAAATACTGCAATACCATCGTTAGACGCGAATTTTAATGATAAATAACTTTCGTTTAAAAATAATTTTTTCAAATTTCGAATCGTTCGCGAATTATTGCGAAAAAATCGAAAGGTTGTCGTCTCCCTTTTTGAAATTTTTGGGTTCGGCTTGACATTTTTTTTCGCGGTTTTTTCGCTTTATCCTATAGATCTTATATAGTAACGACTATTTCGAGAAACGGAATCGTTTAAAAATATTTACGTCGCTCGCTATGCCTTGCCAAAGGTGGCGGGTCATCGATTTTCGAAAATTCGTAGCTCGAGACCTATCGATCGTAACGAAAAATGGTTTTCTGGTTTGAATTCGTCATTTTAATATCTATCATATCCATATCGATTCAATCGAAATTTTTCCAAAATCGAAATTTTAAGGGACCCCTCTGAATTTTTTTTTTAATTTTGACGATGACTTGGTTTAATAGGGTTTTTTACGACGATCGACTTAGGTAATAGCAATTTTTTTCGTATCTCTAAACGTAAGCGATTTATAGTGGAAAACAAATTCGTTATGTAATTTGTTACAAAAAAATGTGATAAATGAAGAACCGCTCGACCGATAAACTTCACATAAACCATCTACTAAATAGTCCGAACAAAGCCTAAACATTTGGTTTGGATAGGTGAGCCCGTTCTTCAGTTATAAAATTACAACGAAAAGTGGCATTGATTTTTATATATATATAGATATATATATATATATGTGTGTGTGTGTGTGTGTATACGCAAAAAATTTCCAAGTAGTCAATGACAGATACAAGATGTATTCTATTATTATTATTATTATTATTATTATTATTATTATTATTATTATTATTATTATTATTATTATTATTATTATTATTATATTGTTGTTGTTATTATGGTGGGAATTTCGTAATTCCTTCTCTTATCAATATCGTCAAACAACTGCTTTTGAAAATACAACGAATAATACCAACACATTAAAGTAATTTACATACAAATTTTCACTGTTTACATATTCATTCTTACTATTATTTTATTTTAATTTTTCATATTTTAAGTAATTTACTTTAAATTTCTAATATACTCCCCTATTCTAAACACGCCATTTCATATATATATATATATATATATATATATATATATATATATATATATATATATATATATAGCCAAGCAAGCGTTTAGAAATTTAGAAACCGTGCTGAAAGACAGGAAGCTAAAAAGGAATATAAAGATGAAAGCCAACCAGTATTTCGTCATGTCTGTCCTGAAATACGCTGCTGAAACGTGGACACTAAACGTAAAAAGTGTAAAAAGATTAAACGTGTTTGAAATGTGGACGCTTAGAAGAATATGAGGTATTACAACGGAGGAGCGGTATGGAAAAAATGTGCGTCGTCTAAGACATCGAGAAAAGAAAGAAAAAATGCCTTGCGCATGAAATAAGTGGAGAAGGGATATTTACCGTTCGAGGAAAAATACTGGGGAAGACAATGCGAGGGAATATAAGACTGGAAATTGTTACCAACAGCTGTAAAAACAAGAAATTGACGAAATAATAAAATCAGCCGGGGAACGAGAAATATAAAACAAGTTGATGTATGCTATATATATATATATATATATATATTTTAATCTATATCGGTCCACTGCTGGACGTAGGTCTCCCCAATCAATAAATTGGGGAGAAAATAGCCTAATCTCCCGTGCGGGCCAGGAAAATTGGGAGATACCAACAACATATAACAACACACTGAGCCGGCGGTCACCCATCCAAGTCCGTTGCTTAACTTCGGCAATTAGACGGAAAGCCGCCGTATTCAACGCGCTATGCCCATCGGCATATATATATATATATATATATATATATATATATATATATATATATATATATAAATAAAATATCGTATTAAGAGTTTTGTTCGTCGAGTACATTCTTCGTGTTTTTCGTATTGCGATTACCTTGTATTTCTATTTAATTTCATACGTGTTGAAATGTTATGATTTTTGTTTTAAATAAAACTATTTCTGAAGCGAACGCGTATATTAATTATAATTCTAAAACAGAAAGAATGTACACCCATTGAGGTAACGTCGTAAACAATACAAGTAGTAGAAATGTACGAGATACAATATCGATGTACCGTTGACTTGACATATGCGTGTATAATACTGCTTAATTCTATCCTGTCGAACAAACATTATAATCTATCATGTAAACACAACGATTGATAAATTTTGTTGTTTTTTTCAAAATTACTTTACCGACACACTTTCCGTTAAAACGTCTATAATTCGAGATTCATTTCGCCAGCCCTCCATTTCGAAATTTATCTGTCGGTTCGTACCGCTGTTAGTTTCGTTGGCACCGTTCCCGTTATCGAGATAATTAAAAACTAATTTTTGGGGCTGATAAAATTCGCCTCCCCCCCGTTTCGAATTTTGAATTAGTTTGTATGGCTAGTGTATTTCTTGGTTTGTGTCGTTATTATTCACGGTTTTTCATTTACAAAATATTAAGAAGTTTCGGCTGGCCATTTTGAATTTTGATCTGAATATTTGCGTTTCATTGTTGTGCTTTTTGTTTGTTTCGGTTTATGCCCTTGTTAGTATCGTTTGCGCCATTTCCGTTTCCGAGATATTTAAAAAACAAATTTCAGAAACGGGTAAATCCCATTTCCAAATTTCGCTCTAAATGTTTAATACGGTTTTCTTGCGATTTGCCTTGTTTACAATTTTATGTTATCGGTGTCTATTTTTAGATGTATAGAAAATGAACGGCGTTAGTTATTAGTTAGATGCATTTTCGACGTAAAATTTTTTACATTCGTATCGATTTTTATAGTTTTCAGTCACGCTTTATATTCCATTGATATCTAACTGCGAGAACATCGGCTCTTCATTTAACGTTTCCGTTAGTTAAAATAAGTTTTAAATGAATGCGAAATATAACGAAGTAAAAATATACAAAGAGATGTAAAAGTTAATATAACCTTTACGCTACCGAAGGTTATATTAACTTTTACCGATATCATAACGGCAAAACTGAGACGACCGTTTGAATTTTAATAAGTTGTCTCGAACATTGTAAAGAACCGTTGAAATTTATGAACCTAAGTAATCCAAAACCGAGTGATTTCACTTAATGCATTAAGAATTATAAACTATAATCATCGATTGAAAAAAAAAACCGCTTTCACGAAGATGCGCAGTCTTATTGCAGAATTTAAGCGCTTACCGTATATATATATATATATATATATATATATATATATATATATATATATATATATATTGTAGAAACACACAATATACTCGCATTTCTACAGTACGCCAAATGTATTACATTAAATTGCGGTCGGATGATTATATCAAAACGCGATGCTCACAATTCACACGGTTGGTCATTCGAAAAGACGTGATAATAACGCTATTTCTTTCTGGCTAACGCAGTGGCTTAATAATAAAAATGTTCCTTGTCGGCGAATTCTAGAGCATCGGTTTGTTTTGCCCTCTTGAAAAACAAATGTTAGCGAATTTTACCTCGATGCGTGTTAAGAAATGACGTTGTAATAAAATCAATTTTTACCCGACCGGAACTGAAGTATGCTTTACTTCTTCTTCATTAGCCATTATCAGTTCACTGCTGGACGAACGCCTCACCCGACTTTTCCTAGACGCAGCGATATTGTGCTTCATCCTGCCAATTTGACCTTTGAATATTTCATCTCTCCACCGTATCCTTGGTCGTCCTGAGGCTCGTTTGCTCTCAGGTTTCCACGATGTTGACGCACTTATCCAGCGGTTTATATACTGAAATTTTTCATTTACAAATCTATCGGTCTTTTCGTTCGATGTAGAGATTACGAAAAATTAAAAAGAACGTTACGAATGTACGATTTGTGAAATTGCAAAAATGTAACTTAGGAGTAAAATTGCTGATTACGATTATTCATTTGCGAGGAAAGCGAACTGAATGATTAAAACCGGGAAGATACAGATTATGTAACAGAAATGGTGTTTGTATTTGACGATATTCAACAAATTAACAATAGACATAAAGTGATTAGTCATGTAGGAAACTGCAATAATGCTTACTTTAATTCGATAATTACAAATAGAAGTAATCGAATTTTGCCGTTCGTTATCTGCGCGGTCGGCAATTATGGTGCCTGTTTTTAATCCCCCCCCCCAAACATCCAGCGTTGACATATAGTAAATCTGGGAATGGAACGCGTTTAGTTTTTTACGTTACGTTTGACGTCATTGCGCTTCGATTGAGTTATTCTGTCGATTATTTTTATATCGAAGTTACTTTCTCGAGAGACCGCTACTCAGATATAAATAAAAAGTCGATACTACGTAAATATCGCTAACAAAGTTCCTAATTGATGGAGCCTTGTCAGAGCACACCCAAATCTACGAATATATCGGCAATTGGACAGTACATTCCCGAAGCAGCGGAAATGGCAAAATTATAATGATATATCCGAAATCGATCATCGTATTTTGTAAACTGAATTTTCGATATGAACTTTTTAAAATTACGACCTGTTCGCCGAACGATACACGATAACTATTTGAATTTTTTTTTTTTGTTTAAACATTAAGTTATAAACTTCTGCATACATATATATTTTACGCATCATTTTTGTTTGCATACTTTCACACGTGTCTTATATAGTTTTATTTCAGGTCTACTCGTTAAGTTTTAAATATTTAAATAAATTACGATTTAAAAAGAGTAACGTATAGCCGGTGTTTCGATTTCTAGCATTAATTTCCGTAACGTTTTAACTAATAAAATCCTGATCATACATGACGTAAACTATCATCCGTTTGTTATTATAACGTTTTTTGAAACATTTCGAATTATTTCCGGTGCGGCATTAATTTTTTCACGTAGCCAATATCTTCTCCACTTTTTTCTTACCGTGTCAACTTAGCGGACGTTATGAAAACTGTTAAAAAGTTATGAATTTCTGGCGATATCCGTCAATTTTCTTGTTTTATAAATTCCGTCGAGCATTTTATTATGTTAATCTCATCCTCGGCGTATCGCGTTTTTCGCTGCCCTTGTTTTCTTTACTGTAGTAGCAATTGCAGTAATTCATATCTAATCGAACAAAGGAAAAAAAACCCACCAGAAATGATTAATTCGGAGAAAATAAGGAAACGCGGATATTTCGGGTACATAATACGGAATAATAAGTACGGCTTCGATTGATTATACAGGGTAAAATAAATGGTAATTGCAGGCGAGGCGTGGCTAGAATAATGTGGTTAGAAAATTAAAAAAAAAACGACTCAAACTAGATACAGATTAACTATTTAGAAAAGTTACGGATAAAAATCAAGTAAAGCAGATGATCACAAACGTTCTCCTACGACACATAGAAGAAGAATACGTCGCATGCATGTTTCTTTTTTGCATTTTTTTTTAATAATTCTTCCTAATTCGTTGCAAGATTCGTTTATTACTTAATTTTACCCGCTTATTTTTGATAAACGTGTCTATATAATAAGCGCATTTCAAAAGCTTCTTATCGTACGACATGATGCGGGAAGACACTATAATATAATATTTAATGTAGCCAAGTTAATGACGCCGTTGACACTTTACGGATCTTACGAAGTGTCCCGTTAAAAGAGCTATACCTGGACATCTGCGAACAATGCGATCGATGGTTTGATGTCGGTAGCCGCAATCACAGGCAGCGTCATTTTTTATGTTCCGCCACGTTAGCAGATCGTTGCAACGTTCTTGTTCAGTACGAATTCATAGTCGTAGCCTTTCACCGCATCGGTCGGACATGTAATAAGTGCATGTTTATCTGTGTTCAATTTGTTGACGCGCCCCATGTATTTTTATCGTCAAAGTTCTATGCAATAAAACTTTGCGAATGTTATACACGTTGGTTTCCTCGACTTAAGCCGTTTTGATTTTACCACGTATCCATTTAGTGGATTTGCTTCATATATTTTAACCATTCTCGTAAGGCTGCAGCTTCCCGCTGACATCTGGAGGCATAATATCGCTAAGTACCGGGAGCGAATAGGCGTTGATTTTACTGTATCCGTGATGAGTCTCACTGTTATGTTGTGTATCCAGTTTTTTTTTTTTTGGTGTGAGAACTGTTCAATCATATGTGGGAGCCCCGTATTCTGCAGCGGAGTAAACGAGAGCTAGCTGCTAATTTCTTTAAAGCGTACAGGCATTATAGTTAGCGAGATATAAATAAGTTTACCGTTATGATTATTACTAAGTCTGCCATTAAGAGGTACATCGTTAGTATAAAGAATCGTGCAATCATTTATTATTTAAAAAAAACCCAACGAAAATGTTTGTACGACTCTTGTGGGATAGTCCCTTACATTCGCTATTTCTATTGTTTACGATTAGTTCAATGTGAGTTCGTCCATATTTTATTTATCCGGACGTTATCGGCGAATCGTTTACTAAGAAAAACCGCCGTCCGGTTAAAGCTGATCGGCGGTGATTTTACAGTATCAACGTTGATATTATAATACTATGACTTTGTACTATCGTCGAGTTATTAAAACCAGTATTAATTTATTCTATTTTCAATATCGTAATTATGATTACTATCGGATTTTCTTTGTTGTCGATTTTTGTACGTGCGTGGTATCACCTCGACCATGCACTTCTAAAACGTATTCTGTCCAGCGGCTACCTCATCGTTTTGTGCCGCCTTTACGTTTATACGTAAAGTACAATAATTAACGGCAATAGGTCACTCCCCTCCTACAAATCAGGCATCATCGCCAAAAACCTCTACAAGAACACCAGGCTGACCGATTTTCACATCACTCTACCGCGAAGTCCACGTTATAAAGGGTAAACCACTCAACCGACAATAATAAATGGCTACACATAGATACGATTCTAACATCACACGAAACGTCATCTCCGCCGTCATCAGATAAGTCTAAAGAAAAACCAATTAATTTAGGATCGGATCGATTAGTCTTGTTCATTTACACAAATCCGTCTCTACCGGTAATTATTGCATTTAAAGATTCAAACGCTACAAATAACAACAGTGACGAAAACTGGCAAAAGCCAAAAAACATATCTAAGATAAAAAAAAATCAGTTCTTTCCGATAATTTAAAAACAATTTACAAAAAAAAAAAAAAACACGTAATATTTTTCACGTTCTGGCTGACGTAAATTACGATGATAATATTAATATTAATAAGAATGGCAGTGGTAATAACGATACGATGCGGCCGAAATGAAAACAATTCACTCTGACATTACTGAAATTCTTCGAGTGATGATGAAAATTCATACAAAAAGCTCATCCACCGATAATGGTAAACAAGTAACTACGCAGTTTCTATTCAGATTTATTTACATCGTCAAGAGAGTGATTATGAAACCATCAGACCCATACAGTTACCGTGAGCTCATAAAGACTATAGACATATTACACGCATTCATTGGCAGAGGACAAATCTTTCAGAATGTCTACACGGTTCCACTGATATAACTGAATTATCAATTGGAATCAAAATGTTTTACTACAGTTCGTATTACGAATATATTAAGAAACAAGGCAACCGTTTGTTTTTTCGTTGACTTAAAACCGCCTATAAAGATTGATGAAATCATTTAGATTACACGATTATTGAATACGATAGTTACGATAGAAGAACCAAAAAAAAAAAAAAACAGACTCACGATTAAAACAATGTATGTCAAGTTTTTGGCCACACCGCTAATAATTGGTAACCTATCTTGTCGGTGTGTGTGAAATGTGCCGCGGTGTAGACACGACACTAAAATATGTTTCAAAAGTACCGTGCTGAACCTGCAACTTGTGCACTATGCGAAGGAAGTTATCCCGTAAAACTATAGGAGATGTCCAATTTATAAACAACAGACCCATATTTGATAATAATATATGCGCGCGGCAGTCCTAGGAAAATAATAAACAACGGATCATACAGAAGCGTTACCGAAATCTGTACAAGTACAAATAATGATTTCGTCATTCGAGAAAGTTTATTCGGACAACAGCGATAATAACAATAACGGTAACAGTGGTATCACTATCACGATAAACAACTACAGTGGTAATAAAGTTCTGATATGTCGTCGATGTTATCCTCATTCTTGAATGAATGTAAAACAAAATCCTTTAATAATATCCTTACTAAAAAAAAAAAGGTTATTGAAAAATTATTACCCGAACGACAAGAAATATAGATACTCAACAGTCACTAGTGATTATGCCGTGGAATGCCAATGGTATTCTAAATAAAAAATTAGCTAGAGATTTTTCTTGCAACAAAATTCCGTCGATATATTGATTTCTCAAATACACCTAGCAAGCGGTAACAACTTTAAATTATAAATGGATTCAATATATATTCCGCCGGTCAACCTATAAAAATCAAAATCTAACAACTAAATGCGCTCTCGTGGAAATCACTGTGTTAGCTGTAGGGGATGCGAAGTATTTTTTAACTTCGTACACTTAGATTCGGAGATCACTGAAATGAAATATAATAAAAAACATAAATACGACCTACTGGCCTCCGTTAAGAAACTCTTGAAAACCTAAAATACATCTGTCGAAACAACATCGGTCAAAAAATAATTTAACAACCATTCCAACAGAAAAAAAAAAAAAAACAATTCTTAACAACAAAATGAGAAAAAAGGCACGAATCCTATGCTGCAGTTACATCGGGTAAACATTCCGATTAATCAGAATGAAATTATTAATCGAAATCGATACAGTATCAAATAAGTATTTTCCTCTATGAAATTAAAACGTTATTTGCGTAAATGCTAAAAAATCTAATTACAAATATTACTACTACATTAATCAATAAAAAATCCATAACCGAGGCAATAACTTTTTCATCACCACTCCCCGTATACTAACTAGGAATGCAAATTAAAAAACGTGTTTACGAACTGGGAAACATTAATTATAATCGTATTCCTTATCAGACAATTACGTGACAGTGTCGGGGTACAAATTGTACTCCGTTAAAAAATAACAACAGCAGTGTTGATTGAAAAGAACATAATATTGAACGAGAGAAAATTTGCTATGATTTTTATTTCGATTAAACATAATAATGCAAATCTTAAAATAGCAGCAGTTTGTTGTTCATGTAAGTATAAAATCGGGAAGAAACAATCGAAATATTCTCTAAAATTATTTTTGGTAGTGATTTTAGCGTGAAACACACAGCATGTATGACTAATTATACACACAAAAAAAAAAAACAAAAAAAAAAAAAAAACAATATTAGCTATTACTGCCTGCGGAAACAACTTTTATTCATCGTGTAAATCAACCTACTCGCCAACGGATAAGGATAAAAACCAAGATTTACTAGATTTCTTTATTAATAGAGAGCGATCGGTGCATGTAGAAGTTACTGGTATGGAGGATTTATCTGCAGATCATTGGGATTTATTTCACACTAAAATAGACGAATCAATGGGTCTCAGACCGAAGACTAAAGCAGAATTATAGCAGCAGCGAACGTAACATTTTATTAACCGAATAAAGAAATCCGCGATGAAAGCAACTCCGTCACTCAAAGAAGAAAAGTCAAACAGCAACGTGTTATTCGCTTAAAGTTAACTAAACGAATTAACACACGATGACGACGTGCACCAAGACATAATCGAACGGATAAAACATTATTTTATAAATGATCAACTTCGTAGATTAATAAATAATATTAAACGACGAATTTTCGATAATTATATAGAAAATCTCCAAACTGATCGAGATTACTCGTTACGGAAGGCTGCTCCAATATATTTAAATGACCTCTAGTACAAATACCACCAATTAAAGATGAACAAAGTGGGTTCGTAGCGACCAAGCAAAAGACTATTCGCTCGTCATTTCAGTTTTTCAACCGCGTGAAATTAATTCTGATATTACATCAATTAATTATCGCACTCAACAAATTATTATTCAAACATATTACACCGCTTGAAGTAACAAAAAAGAAATTTCTAATCCTAAAAAGGCACCCGGAGCTGATGAAATAATCTCAGCAATATTACAAGAATTACTACGTAGACGTGCTCGTATGCTTACGTACATATTTAATGCGCATTTCCGTTTAAAACATGTACCAAAGTGTGTTTTTCAAAACATCTCTCAAATTACTACGCTGTTCAAGCCTGCGCAAACAGAAAGCTCATACCGACTAATTTCACTACTATCATCGATATCTAATATTTTTGAAAAACTTCTTAAAGCCATTCGTAAAATTTACCCGATCATCAATTCGGCTCCCGTGATAAACATTTAACTATCGATCAAAAGTATAACGAGTGATAAAAAAATAGAAACCGCCCCGCAGAAAAGAAATTCCGCTCGGATTTTTTTTAGATACCTCACAAGCTTTCCATCGAGTTTGGCAAGAAGGGCTTATGCATAAAGTGAGCAATAATAGCAAAATATACGTGTCGATTATTAAAATCGTATCTCTCCGAACGAACCTTTCAAGTTTCTCACGGAGAAAGTAAATCAAAATAGTATATCCGATACACGCAGGTGTTGCGCAAGGTAGTGTCTTACCTCGTGTATACGGCCGACATCCCAACATCGGTTGAAACGAGCATCGCAACATTTGCAGATGATACAGCTTATCTATCAGCGTGCAAAGATTACAATATACAGTCAACAAAATTAACAAATGGACACGAGATTGTAAAATTATGCTCGATCAACAAAAATCTGTTCGTATTATTTATACACTACGACGTTATAACAACTATCATCTGGTATATCTCGAACGACTGCCTATATTCCTCAGAAGTATAGTGCAAAATATCATGCATTTGGACGCTTGACTGAAAAAACACGTACAAATATGAAAGAGAACAAATTACTCGTAAATGGAGACGAATGTATTGGTTAGTTGGTTGAAATTCCAATCTATACGTAATATAAGACTTCGGTATATATATAAATAATCAGACTAATTTGGACGTATAGGATCGAATTGCGGGGCTGTGCGAAAAAAACCAAATGGTTAATTATGGATACAGAACAAATGTCTTCGCTCTGTAACTGGTGCACTACTATCGAAATGAAAACATCCATTCGGATTAGGAAATCCGGGTTATCGATGAAACAATATGGCACTTCGCTAACACACACACACACCGCAAACGACTCCATCTTCATCCTAATGAGAAGCGTGGAATAAATTTCGATTTATTTTTGCCGACGAAATTCTCAGTTCGTTTTACAATATACTTTCATTATGTAAATTATTTACCGTGTGATCCGTTGTATCTGTAAACGTAGATAATGTTTAAAAAATTTTCAATTCTGTAAGACAATGATCTGTCTGCACAGTAGTCGGGTTCTTTGAAATTTTATTTAATATTAGATTGTTGCGATTTAATATAAAATACTGGTGACTCTAGAGTTTTGTTGTCATTTTTCTGAAGCTGAAAATTCAATAATTTGCCTTTAACAAATTAATGCTTAGTTTCTTTTTTTCTCTCTCTTTTCTTCCATAGTATCCGATGCAAGAGGATCTAAAGAAGGTGCCGATGTTAATAGTGAATGCATCCACTTCTTCTGCTATCGAATATAGAGAGTTCTCTGACAATTTCATGAAATTTTAAGAAAACTTAATAACAATAACTTCTTACTTGAATTACGTTGAGAAACTATTCTTTTTAGGTTGTGTCCTTTAACATTCGCAGATGACATAGCCATCCTCGCGTCGAATTCGGATGTCAAATATGTAAACTTTGCTGTTCAGAACCACCTGAATCGAATTGTTCAATGGGCTTAATATCGGCGAATACAGTTTAATCCATATAAGTGTCAACATATTATGTTTACTAATAGATCCGGTTGAACATATACCTATAACAATTAATAATGACATTATGCCACAAGTTGATTTCGTACGCTATCTCGGATTGCACTTGGATCGAAGGTTCACATGGCTCTTTCACGTGGCGCAAATTAGAAAGACCATTATTGCACGTGTTAGGCTATTATATCCACTGCTGGGCCGTCAGTCAACCTTAAATTTAAAAACTAAAAGACGCATTTATCTCACAATTATTACGCCGATTTGGCGTTATGGTATTGAATTATATCGATCAACTAGCGCAAGTAATTTGAACAGAGTGCAGCAGCAACAGTCAAAGATACTTCGTATAATCACATCCGCGCCATTCTACACCCTGCATAATGATTTGAATATTTCATTTGTCCAGGAGTTTACATTAGTCAGTACGAGAAATTATTTAACAAACTCAAACATAGCTGTAATCCCAATATTTTCAGAATGCACTCATTAGAACTTCCCGGCAATCCAACTAGGAGACTGAGAAGGAAGTGGTGCCGGGATGCTCTCCCGATTACCTAGTAACCGGATTTATCCTTCCTGATCGTTACGTTTCTTTACATTTCTTTACTATATTACTTTTTTAATTCGATACTTCTAAAAGGCGTTCTTTAATCAATATTTATCTCACGTATTATATCTTAATTATTATCCATACTTATTAATTATTTTATTGTATTGCAATGTAGTGTCTCATTGGAGACGTTAGTTTAATACCTCAAATTTATCGCGATCACCGTTGTTTATGGTTCTTGTTACCGGTATAATGTATATAATAAAAATATATATATATATGTATATATACCTACATATTTTTTTGCCGTGTTCTTTCCTTTTATGTACGCTAAGATCCGCAATATACTGCACTATTATGTTTTTTTTCCTTTCTGCTCTCTTCTCGAGGATGTGTCGATCCTTTTATTCTGGTTTCACTTATTGAAGTGTAGAATCTAACATTCATCTACTTCCGATACACGTTTCATTTCACGCTTCTAATCGTCATAATTCGTACGAGTAAAAACCGGTCAAATTAACTAGTTATACAAGAATAATATTCTTTTACCGTACCGAACAAGCTAGGAAATTATAATTGTACAAAATTCAACCGCGAATGCACACGTTATTCTATATCGCGCCTCCTCCATTCGTAACTCGTTGAAATTTTACGATTCCTGTTTGTTTCTGATGCAAAGACGGATATTTAACTTATTTCAGAGATTTCTCTTTAGAATATCGCGTTTAATTCTAGTGTTAATTTCGTGTAATTGTACACGAAAAATTTTAAAATGTTTCGACTGAATTTTGTTACAATAATATTAATTTAATTATAATACATACGGAGGAAACTAAGAATAACGCTGAGCGAATTTTGTTTTTTTTTTTTTTCTCTCCAGAAAATTGGAAAATTGCTCACATAATTCCAAACCCGGTATCGCTTTGAAATCAACAGATACAGAGACCCATTTCGCTAACTAGCTCGATGAGTAAACTAATGGAGAAAATGGGGTCAACAATAGACTGAAATCGAAAGAACGTGTGAGCTGCTAAATACGATGCAATTTGGTTTTCACCAAACAGAGAAGTGCCACGGATCCCTTAGTCGAACTCCAACATTATGTATGTGATGGATTCACGAATAAACATGTAGCTATTAAATTCGATCTCCAGAAAGTTTTTGACCGCGTTTGGCGGTACAAAATCATGCAAAACTTAACCTAAATGGTAAATAAGCAGTCGCGTGGCAATGTTTATAAATGAATTTCTACGCAACAGGCGTTTTCAAGTAAGACTAAATAACATCATCTCCGATACTAAAATATTAGAAAATGGAACTCCTCACAGGTCTGTAATTAGTTCAATACTGTTCGTTATGGGTATAAACGAAATATCCGAAACTGTTCAATATAGTCTATTCGCGGATGACTTAATAATTCATCTTATCTGGTACAAATACCGAAAATATCGAAATAATACTTCAACATACAGTTAACAAAATCACCGAATGGATTGAAAGAAAAATAGACTAACCTTCTCGACAGCAAAAACCGGAATGCATATCATTTTCGGAATCCGAAAACTTCTTCCACGCATTATTTCGATATACAATAAACCCGTAAAGACTACAGAGTGGAAATGAAGATATTGGCAGTTTGATAGAAAATTGTCTCGGATAAATCATGTTCAATCCTTACCGACGAAATGTTACAAAGCATTAAACGCGCTAAAGATGGTGGCACATACAAACTAGGGTGTAGTTTGAAAATCGCTACTAATACTTTATAAAACCCGGGTTTATTTATTTTTTATTATTATCGTAACAGCCAGTTTTCTGTGCGCCTTCCTCTAGTGAATGTAGCCTGATCAGTCCTTTATTAAAGCTATTTACTTTACACGAATTGACGAAGTTGCGACATTTTTTGGATCTCGCCACAGCTGCACAGCTCCGTCTCCGACAGTTTGCATTTGTTCGTTAAATATTTGCAACGACCGTGGTTGTTTCTGACGCGATTTAAATTGCATCATGCTTTTCTGTTGAGATCAAATCCTGGCACCCTGCTAGCAGGATTTAATATTAATTGTCCGTTTGTTGGAGTCTGCTTAACCCGTATTTTCTTCCATTTCGTAGCTGCGTCGTCACTGCTCTGTGTCATGCTGGTTTTCTACTTGCAGAGACGTGTAGGTGGGGGATCTTTGATAAATTTTAGCCCATTCTCGTTTGAATGTTTCTTCTCTGCGAATGTGCGGTGGAAATATATTTGCCAGCACGGCAAGCCACATCCACATAATAAAACCCTGGTGCTTTCGAAAATGGACTACGGATGCATATTATATATAATAGTGAAAACTTCACCACACTCAAAAAAAAAAAAAACAAAAAAAACTATAGCCAATTCAAAATAACGCGATGCGACTCGTCACAGGACCCACAGTCGGTCTTCTAGCAGAAACGGATGGACTCAGCGACCGAAGAAGCTTCCTGACACTGAAATATTTTTTTAAAATCTGGTGCATCCTCCTAAAAATCCTGTCTATGAAAAAACAATAAATTCTACAGATTACACCGCATTTTACAAATAAATAAAACGCCGGCCAAGACCGTTAGGTGTACATTGCAAGTTGCTCTGTAGTATAACATAGAAGTACAGAGTCTTAAACATGAAAATCCATCGCATATGAAACTAACATTAAAACAGATCTCCACAGAACTGTACAAAAGCATAAAGCCCTAGCCTGGAAATCCGAATGGGAATAACGCTTCAGTTTGCCATAAAACCGATTCTCTATCCTACCGTCGTAACCGTCGGGATGATTGGCTCGTACAAGAATTTGACGTGGTCGATTAACGTACGTTTGCATTTTTGAAAAGAACGCGCCGCCAACATGTACCGAGTGCCCGTGTCAACTATCAATAAGACATAATTATATCGACAGAATGCCGGACAGTGGCGGCTCGTGCATAAGGGCTGCAGGGTACAAAATTACCAGTATAATTTTTTTTC
Organism: Coronaproctus castanopsis; assembly: GCA_032883995.1. Taxonomy (NCBI): domain Eukaryota; kingdom Metazoa; phylum Arthropoda; class Insecta; order Hemiptera; family Monophlebidae; genus Coronaproctus; species Coronaproctus castanopsis. Next base: position 110,509,260 of record CM065054.1, on the reverse strand, counting down.
ATATTCAAAAATCAATTAAAATTATCCAAAATTTTGAAATTTCGTTTAAAAAAGAAATTTTTTCTCTTTGGATGCTCATTCTAGAACGTTGGTGAGGGCTACGTATGATGCAGCTCTTGTTGGCACATTTAGGAAACATAAAAAGCGTAGTTCCGCAAGAAAACGATGTTAAAGGCGCATGCGCAGTGGTTTCTTTTTAACCGCGTTCGGGCTGCACAAAAATCAGCCCAATACAGCTCTCGTCCACGTGTTTAGAAAACATAAAGTGCGTGGGAACGGAACCGGACGATGGTAAAGGCGCATGCGCAATAGTTCTTTTTTTGCCCGCGTTCGGGCTGCACGAGAACCAGCCCAGCCAGGTAGACTTGTATTTCAAGATTAATATTCCAACTGCAGAATGAAATGTTGACGCGCGCGTTCTTCTATTATTGTTGCTTATTTACTTATGTTTTATTGATTGAATAAATATATTTATTTATAAGGATTTTATTACTTCGATTGTTTTGGTAGAAAGGCTAACTTTAATTATGGCTGGAAATAGCGATTTTTGTGAAAGTGAATTGAATTCGGTTTCATGTTTGCTGAATAACAAATTTTCGCGGTTATCGTTTGCAGAAAAGTGTAACGTTAAGGCTCAATATTATACAAACGTCATCTAGCAGAAACAATACTTTTGAAAGAAAATTTAAAGCGGATATTTATTCAAAATGTGACTGGCTTTGCGGTTGTGAAATTAAAAACGCTTTCTTTTGTTTTCCTTGTCTGCTTTTTGGCGGTGAAATTTCTTGGACTCAAACTGGTGTGGTAGACTTGAAACATTTGAATGAAAAAATCAAGAAACACGAAAATTCAGCACAACATATAAAAAATTCGATAGATTTTAGTATGCTGGGAAAAATTAATATAGCGACACAGGTAAGCGAAGCGTATAAATTAAATATCAGAAAGTTCAATGAAAACGTCAAAAAGAATAGGGATATTTGATCAAAATTCATCGACTGCCTGATATTTTGCGGTAAATTTGAACTTCTGCTACGAGGACATAATGAAAAAGCGGATTCCGATAATCCTGGTATTTTTCGAGGATTGTTAAATTTCGCAGGGATATTGGATGAAAATTTGAAAGTGCATTTTGAAAATTCTACAGTGTTTAAAGCTAACTCAAAAACAATTCAAAATGAATTGTTGGATTATATGTTAGACATTTGTCGAACTGAAATTTCTAATGAAATTGAACAAGCTCAATTTTTGGTTGTTATGTCCGATGATACGACTGATATCTCTGAGAAAACACAGGAGGTAATTGTTTTTCGTTACGAATTCAATGGAACCACATACGAAAGATTCTGGGGATTTTATAACCTTGAGTCACGAGATGCAGAAGGATTATCGAAACAGATTTTGGAGCAGTTGAAAATTGTTTTAAAAGATAATACTGGGAAACTAATTGCTCAAACTTATGAAGGCGCCGCAGTTATGAGTGGAGCGCGTGGCGGTGTTCAAAAAATAGTAAAAGAAACTTACGTAAATGCCCATTTCATTCGTTGCTATGCTCATAAATTAAATTTAGTAATGAGTAAATCAGTTTCAACTAATAGAGAAGTACGCATCTTTTTTAGTAGCTTGTCAGGAATTCCAGCATTTGTTTCGCGTTCTTCTCAGAGATTAGCTGAGCTTGAAAATTGCATGTCAAGAAGAATTCCACGTGGTTCCGATACCAGATGGAATTTCAATTCAAGAGTCGTAAATACAGTTTTTGAAAACATTGAACAGCTGAAAGAATGTTTCGAAAAATTGCAGAATTCAAATAATACCCAACAGTTAATGAAGCATCCGGTCTTCTTCGTCTTCTCAATGACAACAACTTTATATTTTGACTTGGCGTCTTCCATCCTATTATGCCACACGTTGATTTACTATACGATGCGTTTCAAAATCGCAATATTAATTCTTCGAGCGCTTTTTCATCACTGGAAAATATTTATCGCGCAATTTCTTTAATCAGAGAAACGAATTTCGAAAACTTGGTGTCCACAAATACTGATTCTATGCCCGTATCTCGTAAGAGGAAATGTGATGAAAATCGAAACGCCGCTGTCAAAGAAGTTTGTGACACAATATGTATGCAAGCTAGGGTTAGATTCGAATTTACTGGTCATCTATCTGCAGGAAAGTTGCTGTTACAAGAGAAATTTGAAACGTACTGCAGGCAATTTCCTTCTCAAGAATTTAACGAAATTTACCAGGCATATCCCATGCTAAATAAAAATCGTTTGCAAACTGAACTTTCTGTTCTATACGGAAGAAATTCAGAATTTTCCCTTGCATCGGGAGTTGCGCAACTCCACCAATTGTTTCGAAACACTGGTATTTACAAAACACTCGGCAAAGTATATGTTTGATGAACATTTTGTTAACGTCTCCTATGACAACTGCTGAAGTGGGAAGGTGTTTTTCTTCCTTGAAAAGAATTAAAACATATTTACGGAGTACAATGCTGGAAGACAGAGTTTCTGCGCTTGCAATGATAAGTATTGAGAAAACTCTTATCGATACAATTCCTAACTTCCACAGCAAGGTAACTGACCGGTTCCCGAAAATGAAAAACCATTGTATGGACTTCATATACAAATAAATTTTGAAGTAAGTGCTTTGAAATTACACATTTTTTAAAATTTTCTTAGAATGGCCGATTCTAAATTTTATTTTTGTTTAGAAAATTTAGAATTTTAAGTTTTTATGAAATGGTAGCCTAGCTGTATGTTTTTTATTTAAAAAAAATTTCAACTAGGTAAAACTTTTAGCCCCTCCGCTTCGAAAACCAACGAGCCGCCACTGATGCCGGAAGTTCGATACAGAGCGGAAAATATACGTCAAATTAGACTCTATTTTAAATAATGATGATAATAATTTATTTAATTTCTTAAAACTAATCAAAATGTATAGGGCGTCATAAAATATGTATGTAATAATATTAATAATTTATCTACTTAAAACTAACCAAAATGTATAATGTGCTATAAAATTTTGTACGTAATCTATACCAAAGACGCAAATGAAGTCGAGCGTCTTCGAATAAATATAATTAATAATAATTAAGTAATGTGAATTTGGGGGAAGATATTTTTGAAATGGTTTTAGGCTTAGTGGTTAAAACGCATCTGACATATACAATTCCTATCACTAAGCTAGTCGGTATTTTGAATATTCCTTAAAAATAGATAAAAACACTTTTTATAAAGTATCATATAGTAAACTAGTTTCGCTGAACGGTTTTTTTTGGGATTAACCAGTTTTCGCTATATCATTAAACTTTTAAGCTTGACGTAGTAGCGATAAAATAGCGCATCTTCTTCCAAATGGGATGGGACTTCCGGAGCTTTTTTTTTTTTCTTTTATCTGCCGTTTTGCACAAGATAACTTGCGACTTGATACCTTTTTGTTTCTCGCAGTTAAGTTTATTTAAAGAGGTGCATGATTTGATACTGCTCATATATATATATATATATATATATATATATATATATATAAAAATATATATATAAATATATATATAAATATATATATATATATATATATATCTAGAGTACGCTTTACTGATTTATGCGGAGTCCTAGGTACAGAAGGTATAACTTTCTCGATACACCACATATTCAATAAACCCGCGATATAAAGACTGGATCCGGATTATATCCTTGCTTCCACCTTTCATCATATGGCTATTAAAATCTCTGACTATAAGCTAAAACTTGCTTTGCTGTAAAATTTGCAGTTCGTAGAGTCCGTTCATGATGGTTTATATACCGAGATTATACTTTATAAACAGTTATAATCTTCAATATCTTCTTTAATTTAAATATGTACTATCTCGGTTATTATTTTCGATCTAATAAATATTACGTTCTCATATTTTCTACGCGGTCTAGCGGCCAGTAATCGCATCCCATCTATTTTACAACACGGCCATGCGATCACATCCGATTGCGGATTTCGGTTAAAAACATCTCTTTGTTACTAGATGCTTCCGAATATTTTCTCCTCTTTTCTGTTTTATCTCGGGAATTCAAACATTAGTCGGTGTAAAATAAAATTCTCGCAAAATCTTGTAAATCGTTGATATTTATTTTTACTCGCGTTTCCAGAAGCACCGCGTGAAGGTTATTTAATATAAAGGAAGTTTACAAGAATCCATTAGGCAAATAGAATTAGAATAAATATGTAAAATATTTGCTTTTCCTCATATAAAATCTAAGTGATACGTTTTATTAAGAAAACGTTTAATATCCAACTATATTCAGTAAAAATGAATAATACTTAAACAAGCAAAATTCCTTAGGTCAATTTTTGTCAGAAAATTTAAGACAGAGGGAAAAAAAGAAAATTTGAATCAGCTAAACGAAAATCTGATTACAATTATATGATTCGATTGATAACGAATTAATATGATTTATAAATAATATAATTTATAAATTAGTCCGGAAAATAATAAATAAACTAGACGTTATTCAAAATAAAGTATAGCAAATTTTATTAAAGTTATTAATTTGCACATCGATACAAAACGTTAAAATAATTCCGTTACCATAAAAAAATTATTACTCCGAAAATGAATATGAAAAAAACCGCATACAAATTATCGTAAAAGTGACATTTGTCATCTCATCCTGTAGATTTAGGTGCCGTGTACTTCAACCGTAGGCCAAATGCACGGGAAAGGAGAGAACATAAGGTTAGTATGAATTGAAAATTGGAAGAAAATAAACGACGGATTGTTAAATTAGACGATATATTGGAGGATTCGAGAAAATGTAATAAGTTATCGTAAGCATTGTGCGTGTAGAAAAGAATGTTTAGGAGGCTGAGTGTGGTTTGCCGAGGATAAAACCACATTCAAGGAGAATGGACATTATAGGTTGGACATAAAGGAGGTGGAAAACTTTTTTTTAGCATATAACTGAGTGAGATATTAGTGTGACCACATCATCTCCTCTGTTTGTTGAGTAGGTTGGAGTCCGGAGGAATGTTAAATCTCGAACCGATCGAAGTTTGTTGGTAAGTAGAAGTGCGGATCACTATGTAAATCTGGAGGTCTTTCATTGGTGTAGTCAAGAGCGGGTTGAAGCAATGTGTGCCATCTTTGGCTGCACTGTCCGCTTGGTCATTACACGTCAACATGCGACGGGATCCATGCGAGAACTACATGCTTATTGACTAACAATATTCCGTGCATCATTTGTAATATAGAGGTTATTTATAAAAATTCACGATTGTTTTCGCGAGAACTTGTTTGAAACTTTTTGTCTAAAATAACATTTATGTATAATATTTTGCATTAATCTATTTCGTTGATTGATTAATTGATAATTTTTCGTCACACAAAACTCAAAACTTATATTAACGAAAAGAATATAAATACTTAAGTCGTACAATTATTTATTTTTATTGTAATAAACTTTTAATTATTTCGTTTAAAATAAATTTCGACCTTTTATAAATTGCGTCTTGTAAATATGTGTTAAGTAAACTTGATGTTTTTTTTTTTTTTTTTTTTTATATTAAATTTATCTATTATACATTCGGAGGAAATTATAACTATATACCATAAATCATAACGGGGGAAAAATTGTGTTTTTAAATGAAACGACAGCGTCATAATGTATCGTTAAATATATATATATATATATATTAGAGATGGTAAAATAATAAACATCGAGAATAAAGACGAGACTACAGAACCAAATATGAAAGAGAAAGACGTATCATTTTTCAAGGGAGCCTTCTGAATAATAGTTAGACGAAATAGTAGCGGCTTTCCTTAAAATGTAAGAGCGGAACGGATTGGTTAAGAGCTTCCGTCTCTAACTCTTATAGAGTTGGAAAGATTATAAAACGCGTGTAACGTAGATAAATAAAAACAGTCCCCCAAAATATTGAAGAAGAAAAAGACGGAAGAAATCGTAAGGGGGAGTCGGGCTGTAAAAAGAGACGGTTGATTCGGGCAGATAGTTTTGTAATATGGAATTGGGTAGAAGCTAAACGCGGTGAAGTGTAGTACGAATAAAAGAGCGTAGGGTAAATCGTAAATCCGAGTAATATTTTGTCTCATCGTAACTAACTGCTGGAAAATGTTTTATAATCATCTGTTTGACACTTGAATAATCTATCTAGTTAGTAAAATACGGCTAAACATGGACTACCGCTACATCTACACCTCTGTCGCGCGTTAAATCGCGTCAACAGTACTATCGCCGAGAACGGTTGCGTATCTACTCGCGTAGTAATCACGTTCTTGTCTTCATCACCATCAACTCCACACTCATTGTACGATACGGGTTATTAGCAGCGATACCGTTATCGTAGGACATAAGGGGGTGTATTGCACTATTTTGGTTCCGTTCGATACTTTTTCCGCTTCATAATATAGCAGCCTTTTCCTAATAGTAATAATCATAGTAGTAGTAGTAGTAATAATAATAATAATAATAATAATAATAGAAATGAAGATGATGATTCCTTGTTATAAAGCATAACGAGAGTATCCGGAGTGAGGGTTATCATACTTACGTAAAAATATAGTTGTTTTGTAGTTTTGTCTATGTTGAATCTTCCGAATTGCAAATGGAAAGCGATAGAAAATAACTTTGTTGGCCAGGTTCAAAGCTAGTGAACTCCGTAGACTAGAGAGATTTTCCGTTCTAGCGGCAGTAGTTTCTACAGTTGGCACTTGTTCACTTTAGTAATGCATATAAGACACGTATTCCGTACTGTAGCGCAGTGTCGGTAGGTTAACTGCTTTGTTCCTTTGCAACTTATTAGATAATGCGTTATGGCTCCTTCCCTAATAACGTTGTCCTCTACTAACCGCTTTCTATCTCTGTTATCACCCTCATAGTGCATTGTTGTACTCTATCAAAATGTTCACGTCCCTTTCTAGGCTGTTCGCGGGGTTATTTCTTTGCTTTATTTTGCGGTCGGTCGATCAGTCTCTATATAACCCGTTACAGGGGTGAAATTAAGTCGGAACAAGATGCGATAGAAGTGCGAAAGAAACGACTATATATTATAAAACACATTGAACTGACGAGGCGTCTTTTCGTTGTTCTTCCTGAAGGGTTATCATCCCTGTTCCGCTATGCGTGTCGTCCTTTTGCCGATATTAGTGTTGTTGAGTACTCTCGATACTGTCGACGAATATAAACCCTCTTGCTTACATTTTATTCGGAATAACGTAGTTAAAGCGTGAAAACGAGTAAGAGAAAGATATGTGATGAAAAAACAGCTAGGCCGTAGTTATCGGTGTCTGTTAGCAATTACCATTACTCCACCCCCGTAATCGAGTGTTCTATATGTAATATACATTTATAAACACATAAGGGATGCAACCCTTGTCGAGAAAGCGTGTAATTTGTTCCACGTATATATGTAATGTATATATATATATATATACATATTTGTATATATATATATATGTATTATATATTAATATATATATATATATATATGCGAGAGGAAAACATGCTTCTATTCAGAAAGTTACATTAAGTTTGTAGTGTACAACTCGGTTACGTTTGAATATACTACTAGACTAAAATACTAAAATAGAATAGCATCTTTTTGTATGCGTGTGTATGGTGACAGTAATTGTTGGTTGATGCAGCCGTGAAATAACACCAATAATAGGGGCTTGTTAGAATCCCGATGAGATTTGTAGTAAAAGCACAACGTTTGCGTTCTATTATATACGTTCCGTTATGTTATATAGGCAAAGCGTTACGTAGTAGTTTAAGGGCTAATAACTATGGCAGCGGCGGTTTAAACAGCGACATACAGATGCAGCAGATAAAATACGGAGATGACGAAAAGATAAAACGTAAACTAAGACAAAATTCAAAGTGAGAACGAGAAGGCAAAAGAGACAAAGAAAGTAATAGGAAAATAATATGACCACCGCTTGACTCGGTATCGTTGCCGCTGGCGTGCGCAAACAAATTGACTTTCTCACCCTTTTGAACTCGCTCGCAGCATGCTAGCGCCAGCCAATTTAATGGAGACGTCGTTTTTACTACTCCGGGCTTTATTATTGAATATATTAATCCCTTAAACTCGCTTACTGTTACTACGAACACGCATCGCTACAATTATTATTTACTGTAGTTAGTGCGAGAACACTATCGTCGGTCACGACTACTTTTATCATGTAAGAGGCGTATAACTGTCTTTATGCATTTGGTCATAAGTATGATATAGACACCGGTACGTTCACCAATTCCCTATGCACCAGTGACAATAAGATGACACCCAACATTAACCCCAAATATAATTTTGGTATTCTTAATCTTCCGAATGGAATGGGAATAAGTTCACATTTGTGACCGTTAATCCATCGAATTACGCGGTATTGGTTTGTATATTGCATATTATATATATATGCATATATATATATATATGCTCGTATCCAATATGACATGCCGCTTTAGCACTGCTCCCATTTTTTACGTGCTGTATATATATATATATATATATATATATATATATATATATATATATATATATATATATATATATATATATATATATATATATATATATAATCGTATTATCCGAAGAGCTAAGTATTATTTTTTATGAGTAAACTCATTATCATCTAAACGTTCATTTATGAAGATTATATCCCGAGACCGAATATATCAATGAAAAGAGTCATTATCATTACTCATTAATAATTGTTATACGCGCCTAGCGATTTATAAATGTTAATAATTCAGAGAAACTGACAGTCCAAATAACTTCACGGTATAATTTTAAATCGAACTTCTATCTATTGAAAAATAAACGACCTTTGTATACGGCCATTATTAAACCTGTTCAGACTTATGGAATATAATTGCGAGAAGACGCCGAAAACGTTCTGCTTTGTATACGGTCATCCGTGCATATTGATTCGAAAGCGATATACATCACGACTTAAAAATTCCGATGGTCATCGATGAAATTACCAGGTTTTCTTGCAAACGAGCAAAAAGAGTGGAAAAATGCATTAATGTTGATAGCTTCTGAAAACTGTGAAGATTTAAGACGGCTTAAAAGTCGAAAATCTCATAACTTAGTGAAGTAACGAATACGTCGGAGTGTCGCTTTATTGGAAGTGTAACTTTTCCAGCAACTTGATCATCGTTATTGTCAAAGACATATAGTCGTCGTAATAATCTTAATGGAGAAAAAAAAAAGAATTGAAATGTGCCACAAGAGTTAATAGAACTGCGTGCTGATAACTTTTTTTTATTTCAATTTATCATATGGAAATTGTCGCTGGCGACAGAGTTCTTCAGTCGACTTTGATAATACACCCATCGAACGAAAATAACGATAGGAGTGAAGCTTAGATCCGATGTTATAACGGACATTTACGATAAGGTTTGCTTTTTAACCGTTTAATTGAAAATAACGTTGCTAAGCAAATAACGACATTTCAAATTACATATTTTTGTTACTGATGTTTTGAAAGTTTCTGGTAGATTTGTATTTGACGTTTCACAGGCATTTTATAAATCGTTGGTATCGTACAAAGCAAGATATTCGAGTGTTTCTTAAAGAGATATCTGACTACTTTCTGTTCCTTGTTTGGTCGAATTTACACGTTAATCAGATTTATATATGCGGTTTAATTGTGTATATCTAAATAACTTTCTCACTTGGCTTGTTAAGGATATTCGAATTTCTTTATAAAATTCGACAACGATATATTTTGATGAGAAATGTCGATATATCTCTCACTGCTGTGTTTTTTTCCATACGCCAACTTTTTATTAGTTTCTTGTGCAGATTTCGATTTTTTGGAAAAAATCAACTTTTATGTAATAGTAACGAAAACTTTTGATTCATACCCCCCCCCCCGTTTACGGTGTTAATAATATTTGTGTTTGTTCATCATATCGGTCATTGAATATATTGCGACCGATATAATTTTTGATTAACGTTCTTCGGAATATTTTTATTTTATTTGAAAACTAGAGGTTGTTACATAGACGATATTGTACGCTCGTTTTCATATATCGAAAGTAACATATTTAACTCTTAAGTAGTCGAAAATTTTTGAATCTTACATTTCTACTAAAAGTTCTTTAATGATGTACTTAAGTAATTTTTCTATGTTTTTTACATTTTTTGTCGATATCAGGAAACAATGTTTTTTTTTTTTCAGATGTACTCAAGACCGAAAGACCATGGCTTAAATCCGTAGTGGCCTTATAACAGGTTTTCCAATTATGTTGAGTCTTTTATCGTCGTTAACAAATATAAATATAAAAATAAAATAAAAATAAATATATACACACACACACATATATATACAATAATTTTCTGATAATTATAATAACGTGTGAAATATATTTAAAACGAAATAACATAATACAGACAATTATTTATAATTACATAAATATCATTATAACAATACAGAAACCCAAATATTTTCATAATCCATCACCTTTTGCAGTTAAATTTGGAATTGATTTTTTTCTTTAATATATCATTAACAAGTTGAACAAAATGTTCCCATTTATTAATATTCATTTTGTTGGTAATTCTTTTATTATATTTTTGGCAGTGGCACAATATATGTTCCATATTTTCCACTACTTTACACTGATCACATGTATCTATTTCTGATATTTTAAATCTATTTAGATATTAATTGCAATCCCCATTCAATGCTTGTGTCATAAAGTAGTTTAAATATGTGTTCTTATTTTTATTATACCGATTTATATTGATGTATTATTTTTGTCCCATCTGTTCTGCCACTTCTTGCATATTTCTAATCTAAATGGTTTTTTTTACAACTTTCCAACCTTCTTCATTCTCTTTCCAATTGATGATAACATAACCTTCTTTATTTTTTTTTTTTTATTTAACAACTGCATCTTCTATCGTTAAATCGATTGGTATTATTTTTGTTATGTAATGCATTATTTGATGTTGTTCTGTATCCAGCGGAGATATTAAGTAAAAATTTTCTCCGATGTGATATTATACTTCTATATGCAGTTTTACTTATATAATTACCATATATCCCAGAAGCATACAAATACATATTTTGAACTGTAGCTATATACAGTATTCTTTTTTTTTTTTTATTATTACCTATTCCCAATAACTTTGCACCTAGGCGGCGTATATTAGCATATATTTTCAATGATTTTTCATTGAAATATTTAATATGTTGTTTAAATTTCAGTTTATCGTCAATTTGTTAGACGCGTGTTTTTACATATAGTTTTTGATATCTCGTATTGATGGACTTTAAGGTGTGTACCGCTCTGAAATGTTCGGTTCTAAAAGTTTATATTTTGTAAAAACAGTTTAATAAGTATTGTTAGCGTGTAGTTTTGCAAAAATAAATAAAAATATTTGTCATACATGTAGTGGCACAAAAATTCTTAATTTATATTTATAAAACACAGTCATTGTGACACTGTATAAAAATTATATTTATTTATTTTCGTTCAGTTTGTATCACTGTCCTACGGAGTGTAGGTTGTCGCCATCGATGATGAAAATAATACGTAGGACGGTTTATTTGCCAATGGTGATACTACAAACAAATAACCGTTAAGCTTTTTATCGCACCGCCGACGGTAGATTATCGGCAAATCGTTCGTGACGAAGTATCAGTCGGGCTAATTATATCGATTTTTGAAAGTAACAGATGAGTATGCGGCAACTTCAAACCAGGTCGATTAAGGGAGTTCATGTGGAAAGAAAAACCGTGACAAGCGCAAATAGAGTTACCAGCAACTTCAGTAACGGCCAATTTTTTGCTAAATAAGCAAATACGTCAAAAAACCCCCTCTCCCGAAAAAAAAATAAAATAAAAAACAAAATATCTTGCGGCGATAATAAACTTCGTACGGCAATGATTAGAAATCAATGTCGCGAAGCCGTTATCTACTTTACTAACATTCTAAATAGTATATTCGAGATATCTTATTTTCCACACGATAGAAAAAAATGGTAAGATTATTGTATTATTAAAACTGTCAGTAATACAAGTATAACTTAAGGCCAATTAGCGTGTTAATGAATTTAAATAAAATATCTGAATAGATCGTACTGCACCGGTTACGAGCATAGGCTGATTTGTATTTTTAAGGGATGAACATAAGTCGAGATATTCAACAGTTCACACGGTAGTATAGTCGGTTCGTACTTGTTTTTAATACGAATGAATTATTTTTCAAAATTTACTTTTTTTTATTAACACCGCATCCTATGCCGATGCGCCAGTAATTAAAATATCTAAATATTATAGTCGATGAAATTTAAAATTAAATGTGGAAAAATCTGAAACTATTTTATTTAGCAGAAGATGACCATTATCTTTAACTGAAATCACTGTGTAAATTCTAAGAAAGTTCCACTACTTCTTGTCCATGTCCCATCGTCTAGTCTTAATGGAGGATTACAAATTACTGATCTCTTTATTCGTTTTGCGGGCTTTCCACAGATTGTATTTACACGTGTGGGAGACAAGTTAGCTACATATGTTTTGAAGCTTTCATTCTTTAGATCAATAATGTTATTAGTGTTTTTCTTACCGCGTGTTTAGCTGGCTTTTAATCGAGGGTAGTCTACATTTTTGCCATGATCTGCGTAAACGTCATTTTTCATATATTACTTCAGTTATATGTTTTGGACAATCATTTTGGAGTACATATTTGTTTTCTGGAGTGGTCGAGTTCCATATGCATTTGCTCAGTAAAACTACAAACACTTTTTTCAATTTGTTGTTCTGTTTTTGATGGAATCGATAAATTTTCCTCGACAAACATTCTATACCAGTCCCAATCTGTACTTCTATTGTGCAATATTTTCCGTTTGTTGTTTCATTGTTATTTTGGTAGATATTGTAGCTATTATTTGAGTGTACGATCGCTAAAAAGTTGTCAAAACTTGATCCAACTCTGATATAATTAGTTGATATGCCTTTAACAATGAACACGTCTAGTAAATCTGGTGTCAGGCAGACAAATGTCTCTTTTTAGAAAAAATTAAAAATAATGCCAAAAAAATGTATTAATTATAACAATGAATAGCATTAATCTTATTTTAAATAACACTAACAGTTGCATCGCTGCGCAAGCCATGTTATATAACTTTGCCATAAATCGCAACATCGATATAATATTGATTACTGAGCCATACCTTTCCGCTAATAAGTTACCGGGTTTCGCAGGATATAATGTTATCTCTAATAAATTCAGCGCTATCTGCGTCTCAAATCAGATAACATATCAAAAAACTCCAGTCCACAATAATGATAATATTATCGCCGTAGAAATAGCAAACTTACTTATTGTGAATGCATACTTCTCTCCTAACAAGCCAGCGGAACCGTATATAAAAAAATATTAGATCAACTTCTAACCCAATTCTCGTACGAAAAAGTTATTTTGACTGGTGATTTCAAGGTCTAAGTTGTGGGATGTGAAAAATTCAGCGAAAAAGACGAAGATATTTCACGAATTTCTCTCATCTAATCGTGTAATTGTTTTAAATGAAAAAATAAATCTACCTTCGGAAATGCCAATGGAAATAGTGTAATAGATTTAGTAATTTCATCTGGTGCTGCGTTACAGCATGTGAAAGATTTGAATGTACTTACAGGGGAATCCTTTTCTGATCATGAATATATCACCTTTATAACCTTCAAATAACTGAAGAAAAAACCATAAAACATACAAACTTTAATAATGTCCTGCGCTCTCTCAACGAGAACATTACTAAAACCGTGGAATGCGTGAATCAAATTGTAGATCACGATTCCTGTAATTATTCAGTGGGATATTTATCAAGACACATAGAGGCCACAACTGAGTTACACACCACTTCGAGAATCATTAAAAAAGCGAATAACTGGTGAAACAGAGAAATTGAACACATTAGCCGCGCAACTAAAAAATAACGCCGTTTATACCAAAGAAAAACCCAGTCGTGAGTGAAAATCGAAAAGAAATATATAAACAATGTAAACATATTTTGAAAAATAAGATTAAACACGCCAAAAAGATCGCTTGGGAAAATTTTGTGCACAGAAAATGTAAAACCGTGGGGCCTTAGCTACAAAATCGCCTTCGATAAACTAAAAAAACCGAATGCCATACCATTGTTAAAGAAAGAGGATGGAACCCAGATAATAAACACATATAAAAATCTAAATTATCGTCTGGCTGCTCTATTCCCAAGTGATTGCTCAGACGCAGATAGCGCTGAACAGAAAGATATCCCAAAAAATTCCAAAACCGAATGAATTAATATCGCATCAGATAGATCCGGATAAGTTAAAAAAAAATTGTAATTAGTCTAAAAAATAATAAAGCTTCAGGCCCCGATAAAATATCAAACTAATAAAATTAATACACAAACATTTTCTCGATTTATTATTAACAATGTAGCAGAAAATGTACTCTCTAGCTTACTTTCCAAATTTATGGAAACTATCGAATGTAATTCTGTTACAAAAACCAAATAAAGAACAAATAACACTAGTTAGGTCAATCTGCTTACTAAACGCATTCGGAAATATATATGAAAAATTGATAAAATGTACAGTTTCAGGTCAAGTATGATACTGATCGATCCGAGGTATGTCCTATTATGGCTGGTGTTCCACAAGGAAGCGTTTTAGGACCTCTCTTGCATACACTATACACAGCAGATCTGTCGACAGATAATGCAGTATACATAGCAACGTTTGCAGATGATACCTTACTGATTGCATCGGACTTTAATGCTGAAGTTGCTATCACCGCTCTACAAAACAATCTAGACAGAGATTGTATCAGTGAACCTAAAACTAGAAACTGCATATAAATCCGGAAAAGTCCATACACGTACGATTTTCTAATAAAAAAAAGATCACGAAAAAGAAATATCAATAGGAAACAGCGTGATACAAAAATAAATGAAGTTATGTACCTAGGGATACACCTAGATAAAAAACTAAAGCGGGAAAGTCATATGTAGAATTAAAGGAAAGAACTGGACCTAAAGTTAAAAAAGTTATACCGGCTCATAAAATTCTGAATTATCCTTGAAAAATCGATTACTAATGTATAAAGTTGTATTAAAACCAATCTGGAGCTATAGTGCACAAATTTGGGGATGCGCAAAGAAATCGAATAAAGTAATAATCCAGCGCTTCCAGAACAAGTCGTTACGCTTGATTTATCGAATGCCTTGGTACGTGTCCAACGAGGCTATACATCAGGATTTAAACGTATATACACCGTTGAAGGAACTATTCGTAAACAAACTCAGAAGCATTTTAGCCGACTAAATATTAATCCAAATAAGCTAGCTGCATCACTTGCACAAACGGATGTGACAACTACGCGATTAAAAAAGACAAAGATAAATTATTTAGTATCATAGTTTCTTAGTTTGTGAGGTTAAGCATCGCTTGATGCACCTTCCACTCGCGATTATTAGTAGATATAATTTATTAGATAGTCTCTCAACTGGCATTTAACACGAAAAAAAAAATACAGCTGAATTTTTTATCTAAAAATATTTAAGGCAAATAATGTGGGATGACTTATATTGTGACCAGGAAATCAGTTCACGCGTTGAATTTGGTAAGCTAGCGTTTAGGAAGAAATAAGATATATTAAGGCAAAAATCAATGCCAATGGACTCGAGAAAACGCCTGCTGAAAGCGTATGTATGGTCTGTAGCACTATATGATGCTTATCGCCGCCCAAACACGATGATTACTCACTATGGAGAGCGACCAAACGTTTTCAACGGCCAACTGTGTATATTCCGCCAGTACGTAAACTTGACGGTTTTTGGCCTCATACTAACTTCGATAAAGCAGCACTCTTTGCAAATTATTTTTGCGATGTATTCACACCGAATGCAAACGAGTTCACCTATAACACCAGTTATCCCAAATGAGATACAGCAATTTATTAAAAATATGAAACGGAAAAAATGTCCCGGATTTCACCTAATCATGGCAGAGCTTTTAAATGAGTTGCCACGTAAAAGTATTGTTTTCATAACACAAATGTATAACGAATATATAACGCCGTCCTACCTAACCAATATTTTCCCTTCGGTCGGACGTTTTCTCAGATAATTGTTGTATCAATTTCATCGTACAGGTCTGTTTCGTTGCTTCCAGTTCTTTCAAAGGTTCTGGGGAAAACTAATTTTAAAACGATTGTTTCCAATGTTATCTACGAATTCAATTATTTCTAATTTTTAATTTGGTTTTCGAAAGCATCACAACACTATAGAACAGGTTCATCGATTAACGAAGATTATTGAAAATAGCTTAAAAAACAACAGTATCTGTTCAGCTGCATTTCTGAATGTTAAGCAGGCTTTTCATAGGGTGACGCATCAGGGACTGTTGTACAAGTTTAAACTCTGCTTCTTTATCTTTTCAATCTACTATTTAAATCGTATATACAAGAGAGATACTTTCGAGTGAAAATAGCCGATGAATATTCAGATATTTTCCCAGTAAGGGCTGGCGTACCGCAAGGAAGCGTTCTTGGTTCAATATAATACTTAATTAACACGTCCGACTTCCCGGAACTTGGTAATGCAGACGTAGGATTGTACGCCGATGTGACAGTAATCCTAGCTGTGGATAAGTGTGAAAACACAGACACAGAAAAATTGCAGGAATCACTCGGGCATGTAGCGGTTTGGTTAAAACGATGGCGCATAGTAATCAATGAAAGTAAGTCAACGCTTGAACGCGTGCTAATCAAAATAAGTAATATTGTCATTCCAATAGTGTAAAATATTTGGGCATGCATTTGGACACTAGACTAACCTGGGCTACTCATATTCAGAAAATAAATCGAGCATTTGAGGCTTAAAACCAGAACTATGTCATGGATGCTAACTAATAAATCAGGGTTATCGTTGGAAAATAAAACTCTACTATATAACGTAGCCTTAAGATCGATCTGGGTGTATAGTATACAACTATAGGGCTGTGGCAAAAACATCTAACTTACAGAAAATACAGCGATATCAATACAGGTTATTAAAAACTACTACTGCAGTTCTCTGATACATATCAAGCCTCCATAACGACTTAAACGTTATAAAAAGAGAAGCAAGCAAACATGTCGCACGAATTAGCGTTCACACGAATCCACTTGCTACCGATTTGCTGAATGGTTCTGGTGAAATACGCAGGCTGTGGCGAAATAAGCCTTTAAACTTTGTCTAACCAGTATTAGTTTAGAGGGAGTACTGCCACTCCACAAAACATCACTCATCTCATTAAGTCAATCACTAAATGACCTCTAAAGTTGGCCAGTTTGTGATGAGAAAAAAATTATTCTGTTTTTTTTTTCTTAATTATTTACGTTTTAAAACGAGAAGACAACAGTTGCGCATTAAAAGTGAATAGCATATGGAAATATGTGTTTAAAAATCATCGCGATACGAAATAGATTTTTAGATAAATTTTATATAAGTAATGAAATAATATGCAGGTGCCTGTGTGTGGGTATCTTATTACAACGAAAATAAACGATTCAGGGAGTCCTTTAAGTTTATACATATATTATATATATATATATATATATATATATATATATATATATATATATATATATATATATATATATATATATATGTACATATATATCCGCACAATCGTAATAATCAAACCAAATTTAATCTTAGCCAACAGGCCGGGAAGCCACGTATTAATAAAAAACCTTAATACAATTCAAAAATAACCCTAAAAGGCTTTCATACGAGCTATGGTACAGCTGTCCATGTGGAAGCAAACATATTACCTCTTAAGTACAGAAGGCAAATATTAATGCTCAATTATCACGCTAGATTACTTTCTCGCACACTTAAACCGGTCTGTAACGTTTTAATAAGAAATTAAACCGAAAGCACTCAAACCTGTAGCAGTACGTACAAATAATCTACTGGAAATACTTCGATTTACATTACCAATACATTTTGGCTTTGACTACGTTAGCCAGTTTTTTGAACCGGTTAGTTCTGTTTCTCCGATATTGTTTACGATAGTGGTTTTTCATTTGATTAAAACTTTTAAATGATATGGAATGGGAAGATCACAGTGGGGGGTCACTTTTCTTTTTGGGATATTCAGCTGAGATGATGTTAAGGTGGTATCTGTAAGAAAGATAATAGATCCGTTTATTTGTTCAGTAGTGAGAGGGCGTTTTTGAATTTTTATTGTGTTACTTATATGGCTCCAATACTGAGACCAGTGAGCGTTTTTGAAGTCATAAATTAACTTGTGTGGAGTTGAATGAAATTTTTTTTTAATTTCGAAATAAATAGGGTTATGATTCGAGTTAGTCGTCTTTATCGTCGTCATTATCACCGGTGAATTGTGAAATGAAAACTTCAACACCGATCAATGGGCAACGACTCTTTAAGTAAGTGAGCGACTTAAATTCGAGTTTTAAGGAAAGTGTTACGAAATACAAAGACAATCTGAAATTGTCTAGGGATGAAATTACTTCATAATTCTATCACATAGGATAAAATTTTATTTTTATATTTCATTATTTCATTCAATAACACGTGTACGTATGTCTGATTAATCTATTTCATTTGTTTATTAATCACTATTTATATCGAAATTTCAAATTTTCGAAAGTTACTAAATCCGATTCATTTGTCAGTGTTTTTATTCCAACATGGTTTTTATATATATATATATATATATATATATATATATATATATATTCGTTTTATTTAAATTACATTATACAAATGTCAAAAATTACATAATTATTATATTTTATATTTGAATGTTTATCTCGCGATCGTTTATAACGCGCCTGTACAATACGATTAGTTACATTTTCAAATACATTTGTCGATTATATATATATATATATATATATATATATATATATATATATATATATATATATATATATATATATATATATATATTACGACGATTGTCGTAAATCGCTGGATACAATCGTTACAAATATAAATTATACCAATAATTTACGAAATAATGAATAATATTTACTATTAACGTCGATAAAAATAACGGATGAAAAGTCCAATTCAGCGCTGGCTAGCAGTAATTGCAAATGTACAAACATGTAGTTACGAGAATTATTATTGTCGTCAAAACCTGGTTTGAGGTAAACGAGCTGTTGTCGTACAATAATAATAATAAATAAGCGGGAACGCTTCTGTGGTCACAAGGTGGCGGGTAAAATAACCGGTTGATCGACATCGGAGTCAAGTTGAAAGGGGCTAGAAGGTATGTTGGAGAATATCAGAGCAAATGATCTGTCGTAACTTGTTGCTGCTTTAGCTCGACCAGTGCTCTTATTTGTCACGCTCTAATGAGCATCTTATCTGTTTAATGATAGCTTTTAGATGTTTATCACCTCCAAGTTTGGCATTTTGCCATGGCAGGCTCGGTGGATTAGAAAGTTCCGGGGTATTAATGGTATTATGTTGAACTGGCGAATGGTAATTCTTGCACCGTACATCAAATGGTTTATTATTTTCGATGTACAACCTGTCCAGGTTTGAGTAAAACGCTTTATAATAATAAAGATGCGCTTTGTTCATGCCGAGTTTGAAGTAATACTTGAGTGCTATTCGACCATCTTTTAACGACGGTATGTTACATTTTATGTGCAGGCTTATAACCGGACTTGTGCAGAAGGCTCCGGTACATATGCGCAATGCTTGGTTTTGTGTAATATCCAACTTTTTGATGACTTTACACGTGGCTGTCTCGTATATTATAGCACCGTAGTCTATTATTGATCGAATGTGCGTGCCGTACAACCGCAGTAGTGTTTGCCTGTCTGAGTCCAGGATTTGTGATGCAACATCCTTAACGATTCTAGTGCGCTCGTGTATCTTGATCTTATATATTCTATATAGGGTTTCCGGCTAAGTTTTTTTTATCGAATATTAACCCAACACATTTTATTTACCCTTTATTCTGTATATAATTATGATTCAGTTTTAGTGGGATAGGACGAGAATTTGACTTGCTTCTGGACAAGCGTACTAACACGGTACAAATATACGTTTCTTCTTATTTCAATCGGCTAATATCCTACTTTTTTCTATTGTTCGCGATATTCGTGTTTATCTTTTGTTATATAAATGTTTAATACGATCTAATATTAACGCATTTGTTTTAGCACTCACGTGAGTGAGTTGTAATTTTTAATCGCAATGACGATATAAAAAAAATCACATTAATTTTTTCTTGCTATAAGTTAGCCTGAATGTTACTCATTTCAATAATAGTATATATAGTATTTACCAGAACCATATTAAAAGCATACACGAACACGCTATTATCGTCGACATGATGGTGCAATTGCGAACTTTGTAGAATGATAAAAAAATCTTATCGACTAAAAAATTCTGATAAAAGAATCGACAAGCGATAGCAAGTCAATATCAGTACAGTGCAGTTTGCTATTCCTCACAGATGGTTTACTTTCCCAACAAGCTCTACCAACCAATCGCACTTATAGCTGGGTTAGAGGTGTTTTTTTTATACAAAAAAAAATTCATGAGATTCGAAATCGGGTTATCTCACGAAATTCATTTTTTTACTGAAGAGTATTTTTGCTTCATCGCTTTTTTTTTTATTATAAATTATGAATTGGAATTTGGAATTAATCAATCTATCCGTAAAAAAAAAATTAACATTATAAAGTAACTTTACATTCTAAAATAAATTTAAATAAAGAATAATATATATAAGCATCATCCAAGGAAAGTAATGAACTTAAGATATGAGGAAGCCGATGGCCTAAAGATCCTAGAAAATAAACGCGATTGTTTTGCCGAGTACGAGGAACAGTTAAAAAATAAATGATTCGAATCCAGAATCATATTGATATCGTCCGGGTGAGAGCAGGTGCTGATTTTGATCATTCCAATTTTGTGCAAATGAACAGGTAGGCAATAATGATTTAAACCGAGTTAATGTTGTGATCATGTGGCGAGAAATTGGTCCGCTAAATTTTTTTGGAAAATACTACGCATCTTGGAAGGAACTGGTTTAATGTTTTTATAAAAACTGTTGACTTTATTGAGATGGAAAACAGTCCAATCTGATTCCAACTGGGCTTCCATTACAACGCGGAAATCTGAATATGGAATGCACACAAGATGCCGATGGCTGCTGCTGATTTTGCGGCTTCATCACAAACAGTATTACCAAGAATTTCAAAGTGACCAGGAATCCAACAAAAGTTGATTGTAATATTTCTTAAACTGAAATTGTATATTTCTTGTAAAATTGCAAATATAAAATAAGATCCCTCGGTAACATGAAAGTTCGATATAGCATTAAGGCAACTAAGAGAGTCCGATAAAATAAGAGTATTGCCACTAAAATTAGAAATGCGAAGGAAGCGTAAAGCCTTGACGATCGCAAATGCTTCAGCGGTGAAAATCGAGCAGACCGATGGTAATTTAAACTTTGTAGTCATGTTTTTACTTGGAATTATGAAGGCCGATCCTACCAGTCCTTGAAAACCATATTTAGATCTATCAGTGTATACATATAAAAATTCAAGCCACTTGTTTTGAATTACGAAGATATGTTCTTAGTTGGAAGAAGGACCAAGATAAGGTCATTGCCTATGTGGGACTCCAAAACCACTGTAGAAACTGAAAATTTTCCAGCACAGGTGAATTGAGAGAATACAGGAGCGGGCAGTAATAAGGATTTGTATGGAACAAATATATTGCCGGAACGTGCAAACAAAGGACAGGATTTAGATGTAAATCTCCCTTCTAAAAAATTTCGTGATATTTGAAGGATAAAGCATTATTAGAAAAGGATGAAAATTTTAGGAAAAAATGATTTGCAAGTTGTTGACCTCTCAACTGGATCGGTGGAATGCAGGATTCCGAACATAAACCAACTTCTGGTGAGGAAGGAAATGCTCCAAACATTCAGCGTAAACAATAGCTTTGAATCCGTGAGTTTAGTAATATAATTTCGAACTGCATTGCCAAATATTGGAAATCCATCATCTATCCGCGATCTTACCAGAGTTAAATAAATAAAGTGTCCTTAGGACAAACGGATCACCACCCCACTGAGCATGTCGTAACATTTTCAATAAGTTTGAGGAATTTCAGTCTTCAAACTAAGTAACTGAATACGGTTCTTCCACAGTAATTTCTGGTCTAATACTAGACCCAGAAATTTAACGGAATTGGAATTCGTGATTACATCACTTTTAAAACGAATCATTGTATGGTCGGTCAACCGTTTATATGTAAAAATAACAACATTACTTTTTAAAGTTGAGATCATTAGATGGGACTCAGCCACCCAATCGGTAATTTTGGTAATATCTTCTTGTATCATATTTATGGTAGTTGATAAATTCTTTTCTGAGTGATACATTGTTACATCATCAGCATAGGATATGATCGTACTTTTAATCGGTAATTGAAAGACTGGTAAAATATGTATGTTATCAATATTGGACTTAAACCGGAGCCCTGAGGAAGACCATCGTATACTCGTCTATAGACCAACTTGTTGACGGAAACAAATTTAAATGCTACCGTACGGCAAGTAAACAACTTGCAGAGATAAGCAGCCAGAGATGTCGGAATATTAACAGCGATTAGTCGGGTGTATAAAATCGGAAGATGAACCGCATCGAAGGCTCCTTTAATATCGAAGAAAGCAGAAATTAGAAACTTTTTGTCTAAGAAACATTGGTATATGTTAGCTGTTAAATATTCAAGACAGTCCATGGAGCCTTTGTTTGGTCTGAAACCAAAACAGCGATCAGGTAGCAAAGAATTCGACTCCAACAACCAAACAATCCATATGATGCAAGAGATATAGGACGATAGGATTCAGCTTCTAGTCTAGCTGATCCTGAGTTTTTAATCGGAATTACTACAAATTCTGACCAGGATTGAGGTATACTGTTGGTTGAAAAAAGACAAATAAAAATATAGCATAAAGTCTGCAAAGCAAAATCTGAGCAATGTTGTGGAACAGATCCGGGCTTAGTAGATTTTTTATTCCTTAAAGCTACCTTAAGTTCCAGTAAAGTAAATTTTTCAGTAAAGAAATGTCTTACAGTAGATTGTAATTAGTTTTTATTAATTTTAATTTCTGATTCATCGGGTACATATGTAGGAGCAATGTTATCTATAATTCATCCCTTCATTATCCATATTGCAACATTTATCTAAGAATTTATTGCAGATGAAACCATATTCCGCTGATATTTATTATTATTATATTTTCCGATAACTTCCCATTTATTATTTTGATTGTTTTAGTTTAATAATCACAAATATTATATATGTAGAGAGAGAGTGAGAGAGAGGGAGTGAGAGAGAATAAGAGAAAAATATATTATTTTCTTCGTAACAGTTTTTCGTGTCCATGGGCATGACAGACATTATGAAAACTCGCAAGGGACAGACTGAGACATCTCTCGGATTAACTAGAAACTTCTAGTTTTGGCAATATTATGATAGAATTCGCACTCATTCTTCGTAACAGCTATTCATGGTGCTGCACATTATAGTAATTTCATAAATTTGCAATGGGACAGAACGAGTTATCTTTCGGGAAAAATACAAACTTCTAGTTCGACAATACAATGATAGAATGCGCTCTCATTCTTCGTAACGGTTTTTCATGGCGCTGAGCATTACAATATCATAAATTTGCAATGGGAGAGAACGAGGCATCTATCCGAGAAAATAGAAACTTCTAGTTGGGCAATACAACGATAGAATGCGCTCTTCATGGGTATGACAGAAATTCTGAAAATTAGGGGCGTGGCCAGAGTGAAACACGTGGTATGACAAAAATATCACATGTTCGAATCATGCGGCTCCTCTGATTGGTCGATTATTTCATTCTCTGAATAGTGAATCATTAATTATTGCGCAATAACAGTCTTGTATGGATATCGTTTTGAAGAAGTACAGTCAGTCTGGTTAATGTTACAGAAGTGACCGGTTGTTTTTCATTGTTTATTTATTTATGTGAATTTATGTGAAGTTTTTTGTTTAATGTAATTTTTGCAATTCTTCTGCTCATTAAAATATCATAATACAGCTTTTCTGATATTTAATTATATGAGCGGATAACAAATTCTTTATTATACAGTTAGATCATGTTCGACTTTTGTATAGCAGGGGTCTTTTATTCATGTCATTCCTTTTTAACATATACTACTCTTTTTTAACGTAATATTTATCCTTTTAATGCAGATAGATCCTGACTACCTATTTATAATAAAACATTATATATATATATATATATATATATATATATATATATATATATATATATATATATATATTATATATATACAGTTTTATATTTTATAATTGGGTTGTAAGCATCTATCAAGAGATAAAACAGAAAGAACGTTTATTACTATTATCATTATTGTTATTTGCAGATATGTTAACCCCAGTTAGGTAGTTTTAGAATAATAGTCGGGATTTTATAGAATCATTTTATTAATTTTATTAAATTCGTACAGCCAGTCAGTAAGCCTTCTTACAGGTAATGTTACAGAAGCGACCGTTTGTTTTTCATTATTTATGTAAAGTGGTTGACTTTTGTTTAATGTAACCTAATTTTTCGAAAATTATTATCGCACATATTATATGGTACATGAGAAAAGGTGCATAAATACGTCAGAAAATTTAGGATAACATGGCGGAATTGCAAATGTAGCAAAACGATTTTAAAATTTCTTTATGCAGATGCATGAAGTTGCAGTATTAGTGTTTTATATATATATATATATATATATATATATATATATATATATATATATATATATATTTATTTATTTATTATTAGTAGTTATGGATGATGAAAATTTAAAATAAAAAATTACAAGATTTAGAAATAAGTATGAGAAAAAAACACATTAATGTTTAGTGAGGGAAAGCAATGAGCGTACATGTATATGTTTATACATATATATCATCTAGGTTACAGGTAGACAGGGCGAACGTGACTTTTGAAAAAAATGAGATTTAACAATATAATAGGATTAGAGTTTTTGTGAAATTCTTTAAAGGTAATATATATATATATAAAGAATAAGAAGAATATGTCGTTTTTATGCTATAAAAAATCTATAACAAAAATGAATAATTGGATAGTTGGACACGTTTATATATATATATATATATATATATATATATATATATATATATATATATATATATATATTGTACGTGCTGTTACCGCACAAATTATATATTTTGTTATGGATACAGACTTCCCACTTGCGTAGTTAGATAATCAATTTTACTTAATTGGTAGCCCTAGGTATGCACGACAACGATGTCCAAAGGTATTTCTTCCTTGCATCTTCTTCTGATTTGTCGATCATTTCATTTACCGATAATTACAATTATTGCGCAATCTCAAGTCAAGTTGTCTTCAGTCTATTCGAAGACTTCTCGCAGTTAATGTTACAGAAGTGAAAGGTTGTTTTTCATTGTATAAACTTTAATCGGGACGACTTCTGTGTAGTAGGTATGCTTCCTTTTTTCCATATCACTCGTTTTTAACGTAATTATTATTTTAATACACATAAATCCTTACAACCTAATATAAATAAAAATAAAATATTTATATATATATATATATATATGTATATATATATATATATATATATATATATATATATTGTATATGTATATATGTATATTGTAACAACCCTGCTTGTTACAGTATTAGTAGT
This sequence comes from Coronaproctus castanopsis, assembly GCA_032883995.1. Lineage (NCBI taxonomy): Eukaryota > Metazoa > Arthropoda > Insecta > Hemiptera > Monophlebidae > Coronaproctus > Coronaproctus castanopsis. The sequence continues at coordinate 110,483,476 of CM065054.1, read as the reverse complement.
AGTAGTAAGATAAAATTAAAACATTGAAATTGAAATTTATAATAAAAAATTACAAAACTGGGAGATATGTATGAGAATAATAATATATTAAAAAACACATTACAAGAGATATAGACGTATATGTGTTTACGTATATACCATACGGGTTACAGGTAGATTCGGCGAACGTCACTTTTGGAAATAAATGAGATAATCTATATATATGTATAGGAGAGGGCAATTAAAAACAAGAATATGTATAAAAAGAATAATAATTTGCGTAGCAAGTGCCGACAAAAGGAGGCGAAAATGGACCTGATAAAATGGGTTCTTCGGTCTTTTAGTCGAAGATTAAAAATAAACGGTTCCGAATTTTCCGATTGGCTAGTCTCAAAAGAGAAATCGGACGGTTTCGCCGAAGTAAGGAATTTAGACAATTCCTATGGGCTGCAAAAACAGTAGAATTTGTAGACATTTTGCCAAAAATAAGGTAAGAATAATCACTAATGCTCTGGAGAGTACGGTTGTTAGAAAAGTTAGTTGATCAGTTAGTTTAGGCTCAACTCGCGACTAGAACAGATCGTCGGGAGTTCGATCGCGAAGTTATGGTCACTTCCATCCCGGCAACCAAGTTTCCGTCAATAAATCATACAAATAATTTATAAAATTCCATAATGTATATATATATATTTAAAAAGTTGTAATAATATAAACGTGTAACAAAGTATAGCGCGTCTTAAGATATTGAAAAAAATTCATAATTGTTTTTTATTCAAAAATATAATACATTTTACAAAAGGAGAAAACTGCGTATCTTGTTTTTTATTTGTATTCAATTAACGGTCGTCGGCCATCCCACGTGGCAAACCCATCTGGCCAGGCGAGTTCGTCAAGTGCAACCAAATGTCGGTAAGGTACATATACATATATCATTTTATAATTCAATATCGTTCTTTCACATAATAACAACAGTAATACTGTTGTTATTATGTGAAAGAACGGTATTGAATTATAAATGATAATAATAATTAAATATAATTCTAATAACAATAATAATGATATAATAATAACAATATTATAATATAATAACCATAATAATAATATATCTGACGTCGCAATTGTTTGTGTACGTAGGAAGTGTTGAGAGTGGCATCACAATATATATAATGTTTTATTGATATTTTATAATTAGGTTGCACGTACATACCTTAAGAGAATAAATATATTACATGGCAAAAAACAAATTTTATTATTATTAGCCGATAATGATTCGTATATTATATATATTTCGTTTGTTTTAGTTATCACCATTTTATAGACATAGCTAACTTGTGTTTTTAGCGAATAATTATGACGCAGCTATCGACCCTTCTCGCACTTTCGCTGATTTGTTGATTATTTCATAGACCGATAATCAACATTATTACGTAATCTCAGGTTGCTCTCTACTCTTCCAAGACTCCTCACAGTTAATATTACAGAAGCGAATGGTTGTTTTTCATTTTACGAAATGTAATTGGGTCAAATTCTGTGTAGAAGGTGTGTGTCCTTTTTTCATATCATCAGTGTTTAACCTCACAATGCATATAGATCTTTACAACTAAATTATAAAATATAAAACATTATTTATATATATATATATATATATATATATATATATATATATATATATAATGTTTTACTGATATTTTATAATTATGTTGCACGTACATATCTTAAGAGAATAAATATATAACACGACAGTAAGTACTTTAATTATTATTAATCATTATTGTTATTAGCTTATAATGAGCCGTTTATTATTATATATAGTTCATTTGTTCACAATTTTATAGAATCACTTCACTACTGTTTTCATTTAATAATTTGATGCAAATGTGCGTGACAGTATGCAGGACAACGATGTTCAAATATGTCTCTTAATCCTACTTCTCAGATTTGTCGATCATTTCATTCATCGATAATTAAAATTATTACATAATCACAAGTTGTTCTCAGGGTGTTCGAAAACTTCTCGCACTTGACAGAAGAAAACAGTAGTTTTTCATTGTATTAAATTTGATTGAGTTATATTCTGTATAGCAGGTATGTCCCCTTTTTCATAACATTAGTGTTTGACAGATACCCTTTTTTTTTGTTGTAATATTTATTCTTATAATGCAGATAAATCCTTTTACAAACGAATTATATAAAATATCAAAAATCATTTTTAAAATATGTATATATTGTATATGTTTGCCTGTATGTATAATATAACAAGATAGAAACAACTCTGTTTATTATTATCATTATTGCTATCAGCTGATAATGATCCGTTTATTAAATATAGTTCGTTTGTTTTAGTTTTTATAGAAATAGCTCCCTTGCGTTTTCAGTTAATAATTATGACACAGCTACGCACGACAGTATGCACAACCCTTTTTGCGATTTCGCTGATTTGTTGACTATTTCATACACCGAGAATCAAAATTATTACGCATTCTCAAGTTGTTCTCAGTCTCTTGGAAGACTCCTCGTAGTTAAGATTACAGAAGCGAACGGTTGTTTTTCATTATATGAAATGTAATTGGGTCAAATTCTGTACAGAAGGTATGTGTTTTAACATGTACTCTTTTTTATTGAAATATTTATCCTTACAATGCAGATAGATCCTTACAACCGAATTATAAAATATAAAACATTATTTATATATATATATATATATATAATGTTTTATTGATATTTTATAATTATGTTGCATGATCTTAAGAGAATAAATATATAGCAAGACAGAAAGTACTTAATCATTATTGTTATTATCTTATAATGAGCCGTTTATTATATATAATTCATTTGTTTTAGTAATCACAATTTTGTAGAATCAGATAACCAGTGTTTTCAGTTAATAATTAATATGATGCAAATGTGCGTGACAGTATGAATGACAACAATGTTCGAATATGTCTCTTAATTTTACTTCTCTGATTTGTCGATAATTTCATTCATCGATAATTAAAATCATTACCCAATCACAAATTGTTCTCAGGGTGTTCGAAAACTTCTCGCAGTTGACAGAAGAAAACACTGGCTTTTCATTATATTAAATTTAATTGGGTTAAATTCTGTACAGAAGGTATTTTCCCCTTTTTTCATAACATTAGTGTTTAACATAGTACCCTTTCTTATTGTAATATTTATTCTTATAATGCAGATAGATCCTTATAACCAAATTATAAAATATCATAAACTTTAATTGGGTTAAATTCTGTACAGAAGGTATTTTCCCCATTTTTCATAACATTAGTGTTTAACATAGTACCCTTTCTTATTGTAATATTTATTCTTATAATGCAGATAGATCCTTATAACCAAATTATAAAATATCATTGATATATGTATATATTGATATATATGTATATATATATATGTGTTTGTGAATATATTATATAAAGTTTTATTGATATTTTATAATATGTTACATGTACATATCTTAAGAGAATAAATAACAATACAGAAAATATTTTATTATTAACATTATTGTTATTAGCTGATAATGAGCCGTTTATTACATATAGTTCATTTGTTTTAGTTATCACAATTATATAGAATCAGTTCGTTAGTGTTTTCAGTTAATAATTAATATGATGCAAATATACATGGTAGTATTATGTCTCTTAATCCAGGTTCTCTGGTTTGATATATATATAATATGTGTGTGCGTGTATGAGCGTATATATATTCTTTTTCTTCTTCGTCGTTTTCTGTTTTCAGACGTTGTGACCATCATAAGCATTTTAAAACTATTTTTCGCCATTCATTCCGATTATGGGCGTTTTCCGTCAGTTGATATGTCGATGATATCCTCGCTGTATGTAGAACGTAGTCGATGTACCGAGTCGGTGGTCGTCCTCTATTTCTTTTTCCTTCTACTAATCCCTGTATGACCGTCTTTTCCAATTGAGAGCTCTTCTTTTTATCTTCTGTACCAGTCTATCATTTTCCTCTATTTCCAGATCTGCCAAAATTGATGTGTTAGATAGATGTGCAGTCCACGGTATTCTGAGCATTCTTCTATAACATATTTCGAACGCTTTTAACTTATGACATAAAGTTTTGTTTAGCGTCCATGATTCAGATCCGTAGCTGACTAGCGAAAATATTAGCGTTTCAATTAGTCTCTTCTTAGTTATAATCCGTATAGAGTGGTCATTTCATATTTTATTTAATTTTCCTAGGGCGCTTTTAGCTATTCCGATTCGTCTTTTGATTTCACTTTTATCATTTCCATTACTTGTGATGTATGCTGCAAGATATGTGGTTAAAGTCTTGCATTTCGAAAGATTTCATATTAGATTTACTTTTCGACTGAAGTTTTCTACTCGTTTTAAAAGTGTTGCTATTTCCAATTCATTCGCTCCTAATATTACAGATATTTCTTCCACCAATCGTTATTCCTCCGTTCCAATTTTCAGTTGCTTGGCGCATAATCCATTCACTATATATATTATAAGGTGACAGTATGCAACCCTGTCTCATCCCTTTTTGTTTGAAAACTTTCAGATAGGTTTCTATTTTTATATACACATTATTATCTTCATATAATTTTTTTATTATCATTATGAGGTGTTCAGATACTCCGAATTCTCTTAAAATTTTACACAATGTGTTCCACTCAACCATGTCAAATGCCTTTGTATAGTTCAGGAAACCATAATATTGCTGTCGTATTGAATTCGTAGCATTTTTCAATTATTTGCCTTATAATGATAAGCTGTTCTTGCGTGTCTTTTCCGGGCATAAAGCTTGACTGTTCTATTGAGATTTGTGACAGTATAAAAGGTTTTAATCGTTCCTGTATTATGTACAGCATTATTTTACTGATATGATTGATAAGAGCAATAAGTCTATAATTTTGGAAATTGTGCCTATCTCCCTTTTTGTAAATTGAATTTAGTCGAGTCGTTTGGCCATTCTCCATTGATCCATTATCTTTTTGCAAATTGCATGTATTATATCAACAGACTTACCTTTGATTGATTTGATCATCTCTGCCACTATACCATCTTGTCCTGCAGATTTATTATTTTTTAATTTGTTTATTGCCTGTTCGATTCTCTAAGGATATCCGGTTCTTGCCGTAATATATTTGCAGATGATTTATACCTTTCCGATTTATTATTTGTGTCTGTTAATTCTTTGCAATATTCATGCCATCTTTTGATAATTTCTTATTTATCTGTAATAAGTTTTCCATTTCGATCTTCTATTGATATGGATCGTGGTTGGAAAGTGTTGGTTAAGCTACTTTTTTAAATAAATCTTTTGTCTCGTTCTTCTGAGAATGATTTTTATTTCATTACATATTTTAATTATGAATTTGTTTTTGTCTTCTCGAAGTCTAGTATTGAGTCTTCTTGTATATTCATTATATTTTGTTCGTTTGTCATTTTCCTTTGTACCTTGTGTTTTTATTTGTTGTCTCTGTTTGATTATCATCCATGTTTCCTAAGTTATCCATGATTTTTTAGGTTTACCTTTGAATTTCTGTATTTCAGCTTGTTCTTCTGATATATTTTTATATTTATTCCATATCTGCCTTATTCTCGTTTATTTCATTTTCCGTTATGTTGTTTACTTGTTCGGTGACTTTTGTTATGAATCTAGATACCATCTATTTGGTTTGGTTTTTATTCTTGTTGTACGTTTTAGTTTTAAACATATTTCTCCCCACTAGTGCATTATGATCAGTGCCGCAGTCAAGGCCAGGATAACTTTTCACATATTTTATCGATGTTTTCCACATTTCTTTTATCAATATATAATCAATCTGATTTCTGGTTTTCCAGCAGGCGATTGTCATGTATATAGTTTGCAAATATTATGTTTAAATATATGTATTTGCTAATTACCAGTCTGTTCTCTGCGTAGAAATCTAAAAGCATATTTCCTCGATTATTTCTTTTACCTATGCCGTATTTACCAACTATACGTTTTTAGTGATTATCATTTTTGGTTTCACCTATCGTGGCATTGAAATCTCCAATAATCATTAATATCTCCTTATTTGGGATTATTTTGATCGCGTCGCTAAGTTGTTTGTAAAATTTATTTATTTCTTCGTCTGTAGAAGTCGTTGTTGGTGTGTATATTTGGATTATACTGTCATCGTTCTTAATTTTACTGTTACAATTCTGTCATTGATAGTTGAATATCCAATAACACTTTCTCTTTGTTGATAAAACCTACTCCATTTTGTGATTTTTTTCCATTTCTGAGTGGATGACTAGGTTTTCCATTCGAAGTTGTAAGATGTCCGCTTGATATATAATGGGTTTCAGACACACCAAGTATTGGAATTCTATTTATTTGTAATTCAGTAACTGCTAATTTTCCAATATGATTCATACCTAGAATATTCCATGTTGCTATTTTCAATAATAATTTTTGTTTTTCTTATTATTCCCAGACGCATATTTTCTACAGAGAGCCTGGTTATCCACTTCTCTGCAGCCGGTCGCCCATTTAACACGTACGATCCCAGGGTTGTAGCGCCGAGTGCCAGTCGGGTCACAGTAGAGTACCTCTTGTTTCTGTGGCGCAGTTTCGCAGCCGATTGCAACCATTTTGGTCTCGCCTGTAGATGTAGCATGTATATCGCCGTTTTGTATATATATATATATATTTAATTAGGTTGCGTTTATATCTTTTAAGAGAATAAATATATTACTTGACAGTAACAGATAAACAACTGTTTATTTTGTTCATTTGCTTTAGTTATCACAATTTCACATGAATAGTTCACTTGTGTTTTCAGTTATGACGCAAATATGCACGACAAGGAATGTATCCATTCCTGCACCTTCCATGATTCGTTGTTCATTAATAATCATAATTATTACGTAATCTCAAGTTGTTCTCAGTCTGTTTGAAGACTTCTCGGAGTTAATATTGGAAAAGCGAACGGTTGTTTAAAATTTAATAGGGTCATCATTAGTTTTCATCATATACTCTTTTTATTGTATTATTATTTATTTCTTACATCTTAATTGTAAAATATCATACAACGTTAAATAGTTTCACGGTATTTGTCTAGGTTGCATGGATATATCTTAAGAGAATAAATATATAACATGACAGAAACATATTTTATTATTATATCCGCTATTTAATAGTTACTTTATTTGATTACATTTGTACTCTAATATGGGTGTAACTTTATTTGATTACATTCGTACTCTAATATGGGTGTATCTTGATGGTGGACAATTTTAGTCATTTCATTTCATGCCTAGCTGAATTTTCTCCACGATTCAAGTACACATTTTGCTGGAACCGGGATACCAATTGACCTACATTTCTGAATAAGCCATTTCTGGAACTCAACCACCGAGCAACATCTTACGATTCTAATTTTTCATTTGAGAACATAAGGGAGAGTTGTCAGATTTCAGTTACTTTCTTGAAGCCCATGTTCTAAACGAAATATCCTATCATTTGTAGACTATGATCTGAAGAAAACCACAGAGCAAGATCTTATTTTTCATTTGAGAACATGAGGGGGAGTTGCCAGATTTCAGTTACTTTCTTGAAGCCTGTGTTCTAAACAAAATCATTGAAGACTGTGATCTGAAGTAAGTTGCAGGTGCAAATTCAGGGTTCACGGTTTGCTGTTGGTCTAACTTTAGTGCAAATAATCTATGTGAATGAGCAATCTCCCAATCTTGTTTGAGGCATTGTTTGACCAGCAGTGCTCCGACATTGTTTAGTGCCTGTATTGGTTTGTACTGTTAGATTCTTTGGGGACTGAGCACTGTTCTTTTTTAACAGTGAGCACTTGTTACCATCAGGGGTTTTTAACTGAGCTATTAACAGTGCTCAAGCTCTGTTAAACTCCCATTTGAAACCTATTGAGGACTGATATTGATCAGTGATAGCTCTTCACTTGAGCATATCTAAAAACCAACAGTGCTGTTTGAGCATAGTTTAAAACCAGCAGTGCTATGCACTGTTAATCACTTCAACAGTGCTCAAAACTGTTGAATAGTTTTTTTTTTTTTTTTTGGTTTAAAAGTACTTAAGTACTAACCGTTTGAGCACTGTTGGGATTTTAACACTGCTCGCACACTGTTGGCATTTTGATTTTTAACAGTGCTTGAGCACTGTTCTCGGGTTTTTTAAATATATAATGTAGGTGACGACTATGTACATATAATTTTTATATTATAAAATGTATGAGTATATATATATATATATATATATATATATACAACAGGAATTACATATTTTCAATTAAATGAGGGATGATCACTTTACATGAGTAAATAAACAAAGAAAAACAACCAGTTGCTTCTGAAACATTATTTGTGAGACTTCAAACAGACTGACTGATACCTGCACATGACTGAGATTTAATAATTCTCTATTTTCAGTGAATGAAATGATGGACCAGGCAAAGGAGTTGCATGATAACGATATTTTTGCCATGCAGACTATAGTGCAGATTTGCATTACAGTTTTCATTATTATGGTCAAAAATTAGCACATGAATTTTTTAAAACTAGTAAACTGATTCTATAAAATCACAACTATTAAACAAAACCGATCGATATAATAAATGGTACATAGTCGGGAAATATAATAATAATAAATAACAGTGGAATATAATATTTTACAATTAGGTATAAAAAATGTTTTGTGTTAATTTATAATTAGGTTGTAAGAATCTCTGCATTAAAAAATAAATATTACGATAAAAAAGTGTATATGTTAAAAATGAGTGATATGAATAAAAGGAGGCATACCTGTTACACAGAAATTAAATTTTGTATAATGAACTGGTATTGCAGTATTTTGATAACGAATACTCATCGAGAAAATTGGGCTTGAAGGGTTTTTGGGGTTTGGACCCTTTTTGAGGCCCCTATGATAGATCGGGGGTTCGGGTTGGGCTTAAAAGAAAGTAGACGTCGAGATCTATAATTTATGTTACGAGGTAAATGTTTTAAAAATTAACTTGTAACGAGAAATCGCGAGTTGAAAATTTCATTTTAGATTTTTAAAAATTCTGCCGGCTATTGTCGGCCAATTCTACAATGCATTTAAGTTCAATAAATCTACAAAAATTAAAAAGTATCGACATATCATTTAAATTTCGTTATAATTTCTTTTTTTAATTTTTTGTATAATTCCTAATTCTCCATCGGTATTTGTGCTTTATTTAATTCAGCTAATAAATTAATGCATTTATTGATTGTGGGGCGATAAGAAGTTCGCCAGGTCAGCTAGTATATATATATATTATTAGTACGATGGCCAGGAGTAACATAAACACGTGCACTATTTTTTTGTTGTTGCTTGTATGTGGTTCTAGGAATTGGCTAAATTCGTTACTTCGGCGAAACCTCCCGACTTTTCTTTTGGGACTAGCCAACCTGAAAATTCGGAACCGTTTATTTTAATCTTCAACTAAAAGTCCGAAGAACACATTTTATCGGGTCCATTTTAGCCTCCTTTTGTTGGCACTTGCTACACCAATTATAATTTTTATACATACTCTTCTTATTCTTTATATACATTATTTCCCCAAAACTCTAATCCTGGGGCCAGCATGCCCTCTCCTATACATATATATATATAATATTGTTAAATTTCATTTTTTTCAAAAGTCACGTTTGCCCCTGTCTACCTGTAATCCAGATGGTGTATATATGTATAAACATATACATGTACACTCATTGCTATCTCTCACTAAACATTATTTAATGCGTTATTATTCTCATATTTATTTCTAAATCTTGTAATTTTTTAATAAAAATTTTAATTATCTATAACTACTAATAATAATCTAACAAGTAGGGTTATTAAAATACACGCACACATATATATATATATATATATATATATATATATATATAAAACACTAATGCTCATAATAAAAAACTAATACTGCAACTTCATGCATCTACATCAAAAATTTTTAAAATCATTTTGCTACATCTGCAATTCCTCTATATTATGCTAAATTTTCTGACATACACATTATGCACCTTGTCTCATGTACCATGTAATAGTGCGATAATAATTTTCCAAAAATTACGTTAAATTAAAAAAAGTCAATCACTTCACAAATATTTGAAAAACAATTGGTTGCTTTTGTAACATTACCTGCAAGAAGACTTCCAACAGACTGACTGTACAAATTTAATAAAACTAATAAAATGATTCTATACAATCGGTACTATTATACTAAAACTATCTAACTGGTGTTAATATATCGGCAAATAGCAATAATAGTAATAATATTAATAAAAGTTCTTTCTGTTTTGTCTCTTGATAGATCCTTGCAACTTAATTATAAAATATAAAACAGTATATATATATAATGTTTTATGATATTTTATAAGTAGGTTGTCAGGATCTATCTATATTAAAAGAATAAATATTACAATAAAAAAGTGTAGTAGTATATGTTAAAAACTAATGAGATGAAAAAAGGACATACCTGCTATACACAAGTGGACCATGATCGAACTGTATAATAAAGCTTATATAATGAAATATCACAAAAGCTTTATTATGATATTTTAATGACCAGAAGAATTGCAAAAATTACATTAAATTAAACAAAAAACGATCACATAAATAAATAAACAATGAAAAACAACCGGCTGTAACATTATCAGCAAGAAGACTTCCAAAAGAATGAATGAAATTCTTCAAAATGATAACTACACAGGACTGTTATTGCGCAATAATGAATCATTCTCTATTATCAGAGTATCAGAGAATGAATTGATTGACCAATCAGAGGAGTCGCATGATTCAAACATCTGATATTTTTGTCATACCATGTTTTTCACTCTGGCCACGCCCCTATTTAACAGAATTTCTAAGCGCATTCTATCGTTATATTGTTGGACTAGTAGTTTCTATTTTTTCGGATAGATGCCTCATTCTGTCCCATTGCAAATTTATTAAATTATTGTAAAGCTCAAACCCATTATAAAGGGTGGGAGCGCATTCTTTCGACATATTGTCGAACTAGAAGTTTCTATTTTTTCGGACAGATGCCTTGTTCTGTCCCATTATGAATTTACGAAATTACTGTAATGTCCAGCAACATGAAAAACCGTTACGCAGAATTAGTGCGCATTCTATCCATATATTGTTGAACTAGAAGTTTCTTGTTTATCCGAGAGATGCCTCCTTGCGAGTTTACATAATTTCTGTCATGCTCAGGGACACGAAAAACCGTTACAAAGAAAATATATATTTTTTTCTTGTTTATCATTCACCTCCTCTCCCTTTCTCTCTTTCTGAAGGTTTACTTTTAAAAGTGGCAATGTAATTCCATGTAAAAACTTTATAAACCTGCTAAATGCAATGTTAACAAATTGAATCTTTAAGGTAACAGTAGGGTCAACAGCAGTCGACCGAGAAGAACCAACAATGGACTTCCGCGGGGTTCCACCTTAGCCTCCCTCTTGTTGTTCAATTTATACATCAGTGATATGCCTGCAACTGAATCTAGGAAATTTCAGTATGCTGGTGATATTGCACTTGCATATCAAAGCAAGTCTGTGTCTCAATGCAGTGAGATGTTAACTAAAGATTTAGAAATTTTGAATGATTACTTTCAGTTTTGGAGGCTACTTATAAATCTGCATAAAACGAAATCATCATGATTTAATCTAACAACGCTCATGGCAAAATCGGAGCTTAATATCACATGTGGGAATGATAAAATAAATTTTAGCGCCAATCCTAGATACCTTGGTGTTACACTGAATAGATCGTTAACATACAGGTCGCATATTGAAAAGCTGGTACAGAAAATAAAAATCAGAGTGGGTTTGTAAAGAAAACTTGCTTTTGTCAGATTGTTTTACTAAATATTGTTCTTCATTTTGTTGACTTCTGTGGATTGTAATGTCAAGTTTATTTTTTTTCATTTTATATTTTTATTTTTAAATATTCATTCCATAATGGCCTAACAGTTGAAAAGCTCTATGATTTTTCATAAAGAACAATTTTAGTGATTTTAACTTCTTTTTTGTTGTTGCTTATTTTAATTTTTTATAATTAGGTTGTAAGGATCTATCTTTTTTTTTTTTATTATTTTTTTTTTTTATTGGGCTTCCATAAGGATCTATCTTAAGATAATAAATATAACGATTAAAATAGCGTATTGAAAAAATATTTCCCAAATATCACGCATCGAAAAATAATTTGACACAGTTTATACTGAAAGTGCTAAAAAGGAATGATATGTAATATGAAAAAAATATGATACATATATATATATATATATATATATATATATATATATATATATATATATATGTATGTATATATATATATGTATATATGTATATATATAATATAATGATATAATAAAAAGAGTAAAGATTTTTAATTTGTTTCTGAGCATACGATGCATATTTGTCTATATTGTGTGCAGGTTTTTTCCTGTCATTTTTGCTGGGCCAATGAATATACACTTGTTGTTGTTTCAAGGATGAGAATAAATATAACGATTATAGTAAATGTCATGTAGCGAGAAATTATACTGAAAGTGATAAAAACGAATATATCTAATATTGTTTATTATATATATATATAATATACGAAGAAATTGAGTAAAAAAAAATTAATTTGTTTCTGAGCTAACGCTGTTCGACATTTTTAACGTACCGAAAAAATAAAAAAAAAATATTTCATGTTTCCGTTCCTCGAAATAATTATCTTTGTTTATTTATGTCATCAACTGGATGTTTTCTCTTGAGAACGCACTTGATTTCTCGTGAACATGCCTTTAGCAAGGTCTCAATTTTGGTTTTGAATTGGCAACACTCAATCCATCATCCTTTTTCTTTTCAATCTTTTGACCTTTACTATTTTCTTCAATAAAATGTTTGCTAGTGGGTTTGTATGGTGCTGTAGTCTCTATATATGTTTTTAAATCGCCGTGTGAATTACTCCTCTATGTATTTTATATGTACATCTTCGTGGAGCGTACGTTCTGAGACGTACCACCGGTGCTCCTACTATAGTACCTGATACCCTGTTTTTATAAGTCTGGATTTTGCTAACATTGCTTTTAGAAGCATAGCCCCATAGTTCTAGTTGCATATAGCCATACATGATTTAATACGACGTTATAAGGTAATAAATTCTTTATAGTATGAGGTCGCGAATGAGGACCAAGCAACCAGTACTGTTGTTTAGTCTTTATGTTTACTTTTATGTTTTTCGCTGTAATATGCTGAGCCCATGTTAAGGTTTGGTCTATGTGAACTCTAAGATATTTTATGGTTCGACTTCGTTCAATTTGCATATCTTTGATAAAGATATTCTATCCATCGCGAACAATTTTTCTTTTAGTAAGTATAATGTGTGTACTCTTAGATCCATTTATTGTAAATTTTCATTTGTTCGACCAATTTTCAATTTCATTGACTGCACTCTGCAAGGTTTTATTTAATATTTGCGGAAGCTAATGTGTCGCCATTATTGCGGTGTCATCAGCAAATGTTGCTACACACGCATTCCTTGGTACCGGTATATCATAAGTGAATATCGAGTACAACAAGGGACCAAGCACACTTCCTTGGGGTACGCCCGATTTAATTTTATGAATTTCAGAGATTGCTCATTATTTACTAAGAATATATCTTTCGTTGAGATAGGATTTTATGATATAGCATTGTAATGGCAGAACCTTTTTACATTTGTATATTAGACCAGTGTGCCAGATTTTATGAAACGCTTTCTGTACATCCAAGAAGGCCGCTGAACAGACCTTCTCTTTAAAAGTTTTTTCGATTTGTTTAACGAGTCTGTGTACTTGCTGGACTGGTTCTAAATCCAAATTGATGGTTGGGGATTATTTTGCTTTAATCAATGACTTTTTGAATCATTTTCTTTAAGAGTTTTTCAAACAATTTAACCAAAATTGATAGGAGTGAGATTGACAGACAGGACGACACTTTATCAGGGGGCTTTCCTGGGTTTTATATCATAACCACATTTGCAAACATCCATAACATCGGGACGTATTGTATTCGTATAACTACTTATTACTGTAGCGAGCCGCTTACCATAATGAAAAATTGCTATCCTTTGATGTTGTTAAATTATAAACAAATTCATTGAAGGATGTGTTCTTAAAGTTTTGTAGTAGTTCTTTGAGTTTTCTAGTTTGTCTCTTTAATACTGTCTTGTCAGCTGGACTTCTTGACTGCATTCAGTGTTTTCTCAACAGCATTTTGATCGCCACTTGTTTTTTTATATAATTAGGAAAGATCTGGGTTTGTAGTGGTTTATAAATTGGTGATCGAGTACGTCTGTAGACTGCTTGTACCACTTGCGTAGAAAATAGGTTAACACACTATCGTTCAGGTCTGCCTCTGTTTTTAATCTGACTGATAGGTATATATAAAACTGTTAAAAGAGATATTGTATGAAAAATATAATTACACAGGCGAAGTTGTGGGTAACTTCTAGTTGGTAAATAAAAGACAAGAAATTAGAGAATCGACATATCCGTTAACTGTAAATTCTACCTTTGTCAATAATAATTTACATAGTGTTCATTTGTTTTTTAATTTTAATATATATATATATATATATATATATATATATATATATATATGTACCGCTTAGTCTACCAGCTCAAAAGCGTCTTTTAATAAATTACGATTATTCAAATTCGTATTAAGCGCTTCAAGTTACACGAGAATTGTAGACTTGAGTAGGATATTCAATTTACCTTTTATTCGAGATTGTATTCCTATTACAGCTCGTATACTTGGGCCAGTATTGTTTTCGCTATATACGAGTGATATTCCGGTGCTAAATACTACAGATATGGCCACTTTTGCTGATGATACCTGCATATTAGCAGCTCGCGAAAATTCAATACACGCTTCAATAATAATGCAGGTACATCTCAATAGAATTAACGTTTGGGCTGTTAAATGGAAGATAAAAATTAATCAAAGTAAAAGCCAGCAAGTCACATTTACTTTAAATACCGGTAACTGTCCACAAATGAGTTATGAAAACGAACTAATTCCTGCATCAAATTCAGTGAAATATTAACGATTAGTACTTGATCGTCGACTTACATGGGAACCCCCATGTAGCGAACGTAAGACAACAGATATCGTGGAAAGAATCTATAAGCTTCAGTCACTAATTGGTAAAAAATCCAGAGTCAATCTCTACTGCAAAAAATTAATTTATCAGACGATACTTGCTCCAATTTATTTGGACGTACCGTATTGAAATATATGGAGCAGCATACAACAGTATTATGAAGCGAGTGCAACAGCTGCATTCAAAATTTCTCAGGATAATAGCAGATGCTCCGTATTACATGTCAAACCGGACTCTACTCTACATACCGATCTTCGTGCACCGTATGTACAGGAATATTATAAACATCGTTATATACGATTTTTTAACGATACAAAAGAAAACGAAAATGTTTACATAGCCGACATCCATCGACCAGGGCTTCCAGGATGTCCAGCAAGAAAACTTAAGAAAAAGCAGCCGAGAGATATTTTAGGCTTTACTTAACCATGTTAAGCCGTGTTTTCCAGCGACGCATTTTTTACGTTGCATGCGACGTGTTACGCTCAGCTTATTACCTCGGCTGCTCCTGTATAGGCATTTAGTAGGAATGTTTTCCTAAAGAGCGCCACAAGTTCCACGCTGACGTAATGCGCTCAACGTGTTAGACCTACTGCTTCGAGAGGTGTCTATTCGGTTGCACGCTGCGCAATAGGTTCTCAGTTTTGTGTGAAAATTTGATGTTTTGTGTAGTTACTGTTTTTTTTTTTTTTTTAATATAATGACAAAAAAATTAGGAAATACGCCAAACATACGTTTTTCGGCTGATGATGACGATGTTTTAATAAATTTTGTTCAGCCCCACTCAATTCTTTACAATTTAAAAGACATTGAATTTAAAAATAACTTGAAGAAGGATATGATATGGAATGAAGCTGGAAAAGTGCTGAACAGAGAAGGTGAGTTTATTAATTTTACGTTTTTTGAATACCATATAGTAGTAATACATGAAACTAACCAAATAGGATTCCTAGCAAAGGATACGTAATAGAATATTTTATTAGAACTACCATTTCAAGAATTCTACAATCATTGCAACGTAATTATAAGTTTATTTGGTTATTAATTTTACAAGTTAATTTGCAATTGTTATTTTTTTAATTTGTTATTCTCAAAATTATTTTTCATTATTAAAACTAAAATTCTGAAACAATCGATTTCAACTCAAAACGTGTAAAATTTTAATAATCGAACAGATTAATAACAAATTGATAATGTTTTCATTGAATTTTTGAAAATTTTTATTTATATAATGTAAGTAAATATAAAAACGTAATACATATTATATGCTTTAAAATGTTTTTTTGAAAAAAAAAAAATTAAAACACTACAAAAACCAATTATTACACGCAGAAAGCGTATTGTTCAGCCTGAATTGTCATGGTTGGTACTGAAGTTATCGGTGAACTGACTTCTCACTTGAAATCCTTCGGATTTGGAAAAACCACCAGTACATACAAGACGAATCCGGTTTTGGGTTTGCAAATCCTCCAAATTGAAGGTGTTATCTTCTCTACAGGGATTCTTAGATAAGTACTCATCCCTAAGAAAGTTGTGCAAACAGCAGCACATGATGACGACCAAATCAACCGTTTCTGGCTTCAAATATATAGGAGTGAAAAAAATTCTGAAAATCGAGCACATGATCCCAAAAGCATTTTCACATACTCTTCTCGCTTTGCTCAGACAGTAGTTGAACATTCTTTTGCGACCATCGTGTAACATTTGTGCTTTGGAGTATGGCTTCATCACATTCGTCACCAACTATTACGTGAGGCAGCAGAATGTTGGAATGCGGTAGGTTTTTTGGAGGCGGAAATATAGTTTTGGTTTTCGCTAACAGCCCCATCTTCGACTTCTTAAAAATTCCTGCATCTCCCTCCTTTCCATAGGAACCCACATCAATAACTACAAATTTGCAGTTTGCATCGACCATTGCAAGAAGCACAATTGAAAAGTACCCTTTGTAATTATAATAAAAACTTCCTGAAAACGAAGGAGCCACAATTCTTACATGCTTCCCATCTATAGCTGCTACGAAAACCCCAGCGCTTCCAAAATTCCTCAGCTTTCTGTTCCCAGTCTATCTGCTTCGATGGGGGCAAAAAAATAGGTACAAACTTTTTGTGTAACACAACCAACACCCTAGGTACTATTGTGCTTATAGCAGACGGTGAGATGCGGTAACAAAAAGCCAGTGATCTGTATGATTCTCTCGTGGCCAGAAACCTGAAAAAAATAATGAGGTGTTTTAAATGTAGTTTCGGTAATTCATTTAAACATTACTTTTTATTATTATCCGTTACAGGAGGTGAATGCAAGAAACGATGGAAAAGTATCAGAAACCACTACAAAAGGGGAAAAAAAAAAAAGAAAAAGTATCCACAGGAAGTGCCGCTAAAAAGAAAATGGCAATTTATTGGGAACGTTTACAATTTTTGGATGAGGTGGAAAACGAACGGGAGAGTTTTAATCAACAGCAAACTCCTACTATGGAAGGTGATTCTGCTGATGAAGTAAACGATGACATCGTTCCAAGCGAACAAACCGTGGGTGGTCCATCTTTGCAAGAATATGAAAGTGAAGTGCTTGACAATTCTGTATTTCAAGCCCCAAAATCGAAAAGAAAGAAAGAAAATTTTTCTCTTAATACATATTTGAAAGAGAAAAAAAAAGACACAGAAGATTTTAAAAAGTGCAGCGAAGAACATTTGAAACCACAGCCTCAAGATATTGAGGACGAGCACGATCTGTTTTTTAAATCCGTGGCGGCCACTGTAAAAAAATTCAGACCGGAACTCATCACTCGCACAAAGGCAAAAATTTTCCAACTAGTTTCAGAAATGGAACTACTAAATCAACAGCCGTCAGTTCCAAACACCCAAACAATTAGTATAATTTAATAATTCTCCTTCAGACGCTTCTTCGAATGTCAGTGATATAGATGCCTTCACGCAAGCGTTTCAAGATGTGGATAATTTTTAATTTTTTATGTATTATAATGTAATTAAATAAAGTTAAAAAGTGTACGTTTTGTTAATGTTACTTGAAATGGATATATTTTTAATTAATTTTATTAATTCGTTCACTTACCTCAGAGTTACGGTCAATTTTTCTGCAGGTGTGATAGGTAATTTCACTCTGTTGCAGGATGAAATTTTCAGGTCTTCTTCTATAAGGTTCAAAACATACGCAAACCTTTCACGGGTCAATCTAAAATACCTTTTGAACTTTTCTTCTTCCTCAATGAGATGACTATTGATCAAAATTTTGAAAAAGCCTTCGTTTTTCCGATTTCTATACATTTCACTTATTTTCTTTCTGGTTTTAGCGCCAAAGCATACGGTCCTCCTCTTCATCATCTTTCATGTATTTTAAAATAATCATTGCTATAATTTTTCTTCTTTGGATTTGTGCCATTTTCACTTTGTCGTTCAGTATGTCAAGCGAATAGACAAACACAGTTTGCATAGGAAAACGTTGAAACACAATTTTCAACTGTTCGTTAGTACGTCAACTGAGTAGAGAAATACGCTTTGCCTAGGAAAACATAAAAACGTCGCGTGATAAGTTTTACGCTTCTGCCGACGTAATTGGTACGAACCCGATTTCTGCTGCGCAAAAAACACGTCGCTAGGAAAACATAGCTTTAAAGTTACCTCAGCGTGCTTTAGCTGTTAAGTAAGCTCATAACTAATAAAAGCAATCAAGATCGTGGTGTCACTTGTTGACGCTAATTAATAATGATTATTGATGCATACCAACTATGTTGTAGTTCTATCATCAGTGTTTTGGGGATGGATAATATAGAAAACAGTTACGTCATATTTAATATAGATAACAGTCACGTCATATGTTATCGGCACCAGTGGTGTATAAAAAAAAATAATAATAATTGTACAACGCGTAAAAATAAAGAATTTCAATTATGAAAAATCATGCAAACTTTAACATATTCTGGTGTATCGTTTAAGCATATTTTTTATTCATAGTATTATTATTATTATTATTATTACTTTCCTATCGAAGTATTATGTTGATTTTTGTTAAGCATAATAAAATGCGTATGTCCTCTGTTTCGCGCATTATATATGTCGAACTAGTAAATAAGGCATTTTTATACGTAAAGCCCCCGCTGAAGTATAAATATATAAATTATTATTAGTGATAAAAATATTATAATCAATCTGTAACTCTGAACTAATTCGTCTTATAAATTTTACAAATAAACGTGTTTTTTTTTTGTTTTTCTAATATCAATTATGGACTAGAAACAGTTTGAGACTGAACCATAATTATCGATCCTTAATGCCTCAAGAAGGAAGCAGAAAATTGATTTAAAAAAAAAATAAATTTGTACTCTATTTGAAATACGTAGCTACACAATAATAATAATAATAATAAGATTATATAAGTTGGCTTGTGAAATTTTACTGTTAATAATTAATGTCTAGGACAGACCTCTCGTTCAGATGTATAATTTACTACGCGAATTTCGGATCGAGATCAGGCAGTCGCTTAAGAAATCTTTACCGCTAATAAAATATATCTAACAACCTAACGGAATCTTAAATTCGGCAAATAAATAAGTTAACGTGTTCATTAATTTTTAAATAGCCTTGCGTTCGTTTATGTATGTGTATATATATGTATGTGTGTGTGCAGCTGCGCAAATATATATCGCTAATACTTATTAAGATAAAATTTAAGTAATTCCGTTATATTAAACATTTATAAACATAGGGTGACCCAGGGAAGACGGACGGTTTTGTTGTTCTTTGAATAACTCAAAAACTATTCGATCAAAAATTTTCGAAAGAAATTTTATTTAAAAATAGGAAAACGAAAGATTAATTTTTGGAACACAATATCGTTCAGATGGCTGCCATTATTCATTCAGTTTTTTTACAAAATTTTCAAACACCTTTTTCGTTTATATGTCGCTGAATTGTTATTTTTTTTTTAAGAAATCCGACTTTTTACGTCTTCCGGATCTCGTGAACGTGTTTCGTAAACGCGGTTTTTAAGGTATCCCCACAAAAAGAATCTCGTAACTTCTTTGAATTCTCTTTCGAAACACTGCGCTGTCGTGATCGATGAAAATAACGTTCCACGCAAAACGCGCGCTGCTTCCTCTTAGAGGATGCTATGATAACTGAAACTGGACAAAAACGAGTCTATCATGTGTACACTGAGCGTGAAGCACGTGATTTGTGATACCAACTGCGCTACTCAAAAAATAAAACCGTCCGTCTTCTCTGTGTCACCCTGTATAATGTGAAATTAAATTCTATAAAACTTAATAGCAAATATTTGTTCATATTAGGTCGGCGAAAGGTCATACGTTCTATTCATTCAAAAAATTAGTCTGTACTGGTCCTTACGACGGAGGCTAAATAACCGATGAAAACCGTCTGTTTGTTATTATAAAATCTATCGACCGAAACGCGTATAATACCGTTTCTAACAAGTATATGTGTATATATGTACACACACACAATATATATATATATATATATTTATATATATATATATATATATATATATATATATACGTATTAGTTTATACAATAAAAAATGTTTTATTACTAACATCATCTATTTCTTACAGACCTGGGTGAAATCGCTAATCCCCCCCCAAAATATATAAATTAATAAAAGTAGTGAATGTATAAATTTTGTGAGTACGCAAAATTCAGATTAAGTTCTATAAAGCGCGTAAATGTTACAAATAGATTAAAGAACCTAACACGGACGACATGAGCGTGAGTGAGTACTTAGTCGCATATTATAGATTTTTTAGACAAAATTATAAATTATAGTTTAGGCCGGGGAGGTGGAAACTTTATTTTGTGTATAATATGTTTTATTAAATATCTAGATAATTTTTCAATGTGTTTTTTATAAATATTAATTAAATAACTATATCATAAAAATAATTTGAACAGTGTGGGATTTAATGATTTTAAAAAAATAAACAAAAAAAAAACGTTGTTAAAATTACTATTTTTTTATATTGGAAAAATTCTTGATATAGAAAATAACCAGAATTAATGTCTTTTTTTGGAATACTTTTTGTCTAAACAACGTGATATAATGTTTGTCTCTGTATCTACTATTGGGGCACTTATTTCCGGTCATCGATTCTGAAACAATGACAATTGCACGTGATTTGTGATACCAACTGCGCTACTCAAAAAATAAAACCGTCCGTCTTCTCTGTGTCACCCTGTATAATGTGAAATTAAATTCTATAAAACTTAATAGCAAATATTTGTTCATATTCGGTCGGCGAAAGGTCATACGTTCTATTCATTCAAAAAATTAGTCTGTACTGGTCCTTACGATGGAGGCCAAATAACCGATGAAAACCGTCTGTTTGTTATTATAAAATCTATCGACCGAAACGCGTGTAATACCGTTTCTAACAAGTATATGTGTATATATGTACACACACACAATATATATATATATATTATTATATATACGTATTAGTTTATACAATAAAAAATGTTTTATTACTAACATCATCTATTTCTTACAGACCTGGGTGAAATCGCTAATCCCCCCAAAATATATAAATTAATAAAAGTAGTGAATGTATAAATTTTGTGAGTACGCAAAATTCAGATTAAGTTCTATAAAGCGCGTAAATGTTACAAATAGATTAAAGAACCTAACACGGACGACATGAGCGTGAGTGAGTACTTAGTCGCATATTATAGATTTTTTAGACAAAATTATAAATTATAGTTTAGGCCGGGGAGGTGGAAACTTTATTTTGTGTATAATATGTTTTATTAAATATCTAGATAATTTTTCAATGTGTTTTTTTATAAATATTAATTAAATAACTATATCATAAAAATAATTTGAACAGTGTGGGATTTAATGATTTTAAAACAATAAACAAAAAAAAAACGTGGTTAAAATTACTATTTTTTTATATTGGAAAAATTCTTGATATAGAAAATAACCAGAATTAATGTTTTTTTTTTTGGAATACTTCTTATCTAAACAACGTGATATAATGTTTTGTCTCTGTATCTACTATTGGGGCACTTATTTCCGGTTATCGATTCTGAAACAATGACATAATTATAAAACTCAAAAACCGAGAGGCGACCCGCTGTGATAAAATAAACAATAAGCTAGTAAAACAACTCCATGTACAATTTTTAATACTTTCGATAAATGCTTAAGTCTTTGAGTCTTTCCTTAATGTTGGAAATTTGCTGATTAAAAAATCAACCGATTCTACTTGAAATAAATGCACATAACCTACTGCATGATAATCAATTTGGTTTTATCACTCAGCGGAGACTGTTGTCAGTAAAATGTAGTGAAGAATACTTTGAATGTAAAAATGACAGCTGTTGTCTTCTCTCTAGTTATTGTCGGTGCGTTCAACAAGTGCAGGTAGTCTACCATCCTAAAATTATGAATTTAATCCATTCTTAACAAATCTACTGATAAGTTACTTCAAAGATAGAATTTCAAGAGAAGCCAGCTGCGAAGTTCCCCAAAGTTCTGTGGACCTACGCTATGGAATTTATTAGTATACGCAATATAAAGAGAACTTTCGTAAGCTCATTTGCGAATTAATAATTTTTCACATCGATAATCTTTGTCCGGTATTTAATATTCGTCAATTATGATTTTAAACAAATGAGATTGCTCGTTGAATTATTGTTATGAATTGTCAACCGCAGATAGGAAATCTCTTAATTTATATTGATTTAATCAAAAAATAAAATTTTGTAAATCGCCATTATTTTAAAATGAATTCTAAACAATTACGATAGGCGTTTATTTTTCATCTCTATATTAAATACAGATATATCATTTGCGTTTAGGTAATTAACGGATTTATTACTTTTTTTTTTTTTTTTACCGCAGATTATTTATTCATTTATTCATTTATTTATTTGTATATTTATTTATATATTTCTTACACGTTATACGACGTCTCGTGCATTCGTTTAATTTATTAACGGGCGTCGACGACAACGTCGCGCTCTATTGTACGGATTTATTACGCTTGCCCAAAAATCGCGGATTTGGAAGAATTACTCTGGCGTCTCTCATATGATTACAAAATGGCACGTAATTCGGATAAACTCCGCGTCTTATCTGATGTACGGCCAATATCAGATTCATAGTATCTTTCGGTGTTGGAATACATTGCGGATAAGACGGTTCCAGTTCGTCTTTGCTTTGTTGACGTTTCCTCGGATACTTCTGATAGTAGCGTGTACGTTTAGCCAATCTGTCCGATTTTATTATATCGTCTTCGACTTTTTCATCATCGTCGTCCTGATCCTTAATCGTACCATCATCATCGTCGTCCTGATCCTTAATCATACCATCATCATCATCATCATCATCGTCGTCGTATAGGAACGATTTGTCGTTGCTCTCGATAAAATTGTCGTCGAATTTTAATAATTTTCTCAATAGGAATTGCGCGGCATTCTTCTGTTTATCCGCTTCAACTACTACTACATTCCCCCACGGAATTGACACTTCATTTTGCCGATCGATCAAATCGTTCCTTGTATGCGGTTTCTTGATGATATTATCGACGCAGTTTGACCTTTCACCGTCGCCGTAATAACCTGTAAAAATATGTCGATCCGATTATCGAAATGTCTATCGTAGAAGCGATGACGATTAGTTCGATCGAAATTTCTAATCGATAATACAAACAATTAAATAAACGAACGTCCTTTAAAATTCCCTCTAGGCTAATGTTAAGAATAAGTCAGTGAACAAAACTAGTAATTTTTGAAGTGAGTTTACATATATACATACGAACACGTACAGAAATTATGATAGACATGCGTATATATATATATATATATATATATATATATATATATATATATATATAAGCGTAAAAATGTTTGGCGTTTGTATTCTTTCTGTTGCGCATGCGCGCACAGCTATCCATTATTTCGTTCAAATCTTCGCTGCGCAAAGAATGTATGCGCGACGTACATTTGAGAACAAAATTATTTGAGTCCTCGCCAGGTCAAGTTAAGCATAGCGGACTTTTGTTTGTGAAATTTGTACGAAATCGTAAGTTTATTAAATAAGTGCCTTTTTGGGAAAACTCACTTTTTCCCTGCGACCCGAGACACAGACAGTTTTGTCGTAATAATTGCGGTGTAACTTTTACATACGTAATATATACTTACTACAATCGTTGAACGACGTAAAATTACGGAAAAAATTGTTCTAAACGATTTTCACGTAATTCTACATTTCTCTATATTTCATTATGGTTTTTCCTAACCTAAGGAAAATGGTAATTACTCATTGTTGCTAAGACGTAATTATCGGGGTATCGGTTATTTGTAAAATTATTAGGAAACGTGTAAGCTTTGTTATCTAATTATATATTATTTACGAATAAATTATTAGGCATTAAAGGTTAGGTTATCTGATTAAATTATTAGCCGTTAAAGATTAAAGTTTAGATTGTGGAATGTAGTGATTTTTTATTACTTTAATTACAAAAATCAGTTTAAAATGTTAGTGATTTTAACTGATTTTTGTAATTAAAGTTAAATATTAGGTTATCTAATTGAAATTTCGATTAATTTTTATCTAATTATATATTATTCAGAAATAACTACCGTAATAGCGGACGAGTTGGATGAATTCGAAGATTAAAGCATGTTATTTCTATATTTTAAATCGTTTGAACGAAAAACACATTTTAATAGTGTCGATCAGTAGTAGTGAAAATTTCCTTCGCAACGCTTGCGTCGACCTCTGTGCTCTATGAGGTATTTTTGAATATTGTTTTTTTTTTTTTCGAAAAATTTATGGATTTATAGAAAACTAATTTCACTATTGGTTATTATTATTTAAATGTGATTTTTGCGCAAAATTTCGTTAATTTGGGCCGCGTGGACTAATTCTTGACATCTTATATTTTACATTCGGTTAATAAAAACGCCTATTCTATTCGGTGTTTTTTTATCATTCGTCATCAGAGTGAATTCAGTTCTGACGACGAGCTACGTCCAGACGAAACGTTAATTCTAAAACGAACGCAAATATAATTTCACCGAAAATTAAAACAACCGCCAAAGTTTCACTTAAGCGAGTATGATTTTTAAGAATTTCTAAGTTATAGACGTCCGGGATAGTTAAGCTTATATTGAGCGTATTTTTGTCAAGTCTTGAGTCTTGAGTATATAATGAACGGTTTGCTTGGCATTCATCGCATACAGATGGTGGCTGATCACGAGCAGGTACGAGTGGGTGATTGGCGTATGTCCAAGATATATTTCATTTACCGCTGTTTCTAATCTAGGTAGACAGATTTTTCCACTGAGCTTTCGTCATACTGTCAGGTCATTTTTGATGCATCTCAAAATATTAGGTCGACTACGGAAGGATCGACTCTATGATTGTATCTGGACTGAATCTAAATCATACTTCGCATCTATATGTATTGGTAGGCGAGTTTGCGACGGCCAACGGGCCGCCCGATGTACGGCATCGTGTCGTGAAATATTACGATGGCTAGGAATACAACCAAAGGTGACCTTTGTATTCCGTTTATATAGATGCAGTATCGAGAAAAGAATATCATCATAAATTTCTTCATGCGTTCGTTAAATATTAATCTTAGTAACTAGGATTAAGGTGGTAAAAACTTATACCGACACTTAAATATAAACTGAATTATAAAATGGATCAAACTTATATAAATTAACAAAAAAAAAAAGAAAATATGATAAAAAAGGAATACCAAAACTTAAATACTAACACAGTTATTATAAAACAAACTTATAAAAAAAATCAACTATAATAGTAGACATCAAAACTTAGAAGCTCAATTATAACAACAGTTGTTGTTTTTTTTCTACTTCTGCCAATTCATTCCTAGCCATGTTGGCTATTTATGAAGGGTATCGTCGTCTTCTCTTGTATGAGGAATACGTCCATTGATGTATTCAGCCCTTCTCTTAAACTAGGTCGCGAATTCTAGTTCTTTTCAAACGTCGGGTTGTCGTGTCGTCTGGAATATTGCATGTCTTCGGGCCCGCTGTTTTATTGCTTCGTCGACCATACAGACCCCGAGTTCACGATGAATAGCTTTATTGGTAACGCGTACCACGGCATTCTGTATATCAGCCTTAAAGTTTTATTTTGAAAGCGCTGTATTATATTCTCACATTGGTGCAGCATAAGTTCATATTGGCTTTATTGTTGCATCGTACATTAATATACTCTATTGGCTAAGGAGAGGTTCGAATGATACCCTATTAGCCAGTAGAGAGATCTTAATTTAATATCTAGTCGTTTTCTTGTTTTCTGTACATGCACCTTCCAGCTTAGTGTGCGATCTACTCCTAGATATCTGATGCTGTTGCTTCTTGGTACAATACGTTTACCTAGTGACAGTTGACTATGATGATCTGTTCTATCGGTGAATGAAATATGGGTGCATTTATCAGGATTCACTTCTAGTTTCCAGGATTTAGCCCACTGTAGAACAGCGTCCGAGCTTTTCTGTAGCGCTGAAACTGCCACTTCAGACTTCTTGTCTTGAGCATTGAGCAATGTGTCATCGGCAAAAGTAGCCACTTTGACATTACCCACTGTTGGAAAATCCGCTGTATATAGGTTGTACAGTAGTGTGGCCCCAGTACACTTGCCTGAGCAACACCGGCTTTAATTGGATGCGGTTCAGAGTAGTCATCGCAGCATTTGACACGAAATTGTCTGTTTGCTAGATACGATTTCATAAGTTGATAATACTGCTCAGGAAATACTGTTTTGATTTAAAAAAAAAAATAAACTACAAAAACAAAAATCAAACTCTTACATTATACTTACAAACTAATTTATAATAACCGAGAAAATAATTATAAAATTTTAATAATTAATTACAAAAATATAATTTACAATAATAGATAGTAGGCGATATGGATATTTGACCACACTGACAACGACTTTCTGACAGTAATTGCGGTAACCCATCTACCCTGCTATTTCTCAAGTAATAATGAGAAAATATGTTTTTTTACAATTTTGATTAGTCATTGATTGCACGAGACTCCTTTCAGCAGATTTAAAAAATTGCATTCTTGAACAATCCCTCCCATAAGTCTCACTGGTGAGAGCTCTGCCAACAAGATATAAATATAAAGGCAGAGCCCCCACAGACAATACAGGCAGCACAGATAGGAGTAGTTCTCATACTAAGAAAAAACTTCATTTGCTGTTTATTGGCCAGATCAGGCATGTTTCTTTTTAAATAAATGGCCATACCATATCTATACATAAATAAGGCCTCTAATACAATATGAAACGTTCTTCGAAAGCCAGATCCCAAGCATTTCTTTTTGTATACGTAATAATTTATTAAAAATACCTATATACATTTCGTGAAAATATGACGGACATAGTAAGAAAGTTAATTTTTCATCAAACAAAATACCAAGGTATTTTAACGATGATGTATATGAAATAGATAAGTAAATCCGAATTAGATAACGAAAACAGTTTTTCTTACATAAATTAAACGATACAATATGAACCGAGTAATTCTGTCTTGTTACTATGATTTTTTTTTTTTTTAAATGTAGCTCCAAGAAGAAAGGACAGCTACTTCCTTTCTGCAATCTTAAACTTTAGTTTAAATAAGCAGCAATCATGATTAACCCAATGGTTAAGCTTTGTTACGTATATTACTTAGTAACAACCGAGTCAGTAGGTTTGAAACGTTTAAGTCTTTTTAAGTCACGATCTGTGGGCAAAAGTGCCAAGGCCTCCGAATTTAGTTAATGATGAAGTCTGGTGTTGGTCAGCACAATTCTCTATTACTTCGTCGACCCGTTTGATCTGTAAATCTGCATCGAGTGCATCATTTCGTTGGAATCAGCGAGCATTATTAGTCGAAGAAACTTATTCCGTACTGTCTGGATTATTTTACGATTCGATGCTTTAATATATACCCATATTTGTATCCAATATTTCCATATATATAGGACTTATGATGGTGTTATATATTAACGATGTGAGTGAAATAATTTCGCCGACAGACGCACTAAAATAACTAAATAAATACACATAGCATCTACCGATTTCAATAGTTTTATGCAGCAATTTTGTAGTATATTGAAAGTGTAGTAGCGTCGTTATTCAAAAAATGGCTAACGTAAATTATCTTTCTTTAAAATTAAAAAAAGTTGTATATGTAAATGATTTTTCTTTAAATGAAAGAAAATAATTGTATATAAATTTCTCATCATTCGTATTGATTAATAGATAACAAAAACAGTTCTTCTCATTACCGTTGATTGAACGATATAATATGAACCAAGTAATTCTGTAAAATACGTTCGTTTACTAAGATTGAATAAATACACGTAACATCCACCGATTTCAATCGATTTTTCTCTATCGATGTGTTACTATATTCTCTTTTAGGATACATCGAAAGTGTAGTAGCGTCGTTATTCAAAAAATGGCTAATGTAAATTATCTTTCTATAAAAAATAAATAAAAATTGTATATTTCTATACTGCCATCGAAATTTCTCGTCACTCGTACTGATTTGGTTACATAGTAAACTATTTACTATTTCTATTTGTATATTAGACGTTGCCCCTATTCTATATGTGCGGGAGTTGAACGTTCGAATAAATATTTAAAAAAAATCATTCGTCAAAAATTGTTTACTCACAAGTCGGTAATGCCGAACATTTTGAAAAATCACCTTGTAACAAATATAAAATAATTAATAGGACGTACGAAACCGACCACATGATTAGAGTTTCTTTTATTCCTGCAAATAAAACAAAATCATCGATTTAATTAAACGACGAAATAATTATTATAAAATCGCTAATATTTAATCTGTAAAATGAAGACCATTTCACTATCCATTATCCAGTGTACGTTAAAAAAAAAAAAAAAAATTAAATACAAAATATAAAAATATACAATTTCTAAAAAATATAAAAGGAAAAAAAAGGAAAAAAATAAAATGTACGAAGATACTTGAATTAAATGTACAATATTAAAAAAAAAAAATTAATTGCAAAGCGGAAAAACAGATTATAAAATAATCCGATAGTGAACGTGAAAACACAATTTTAACTATTTTTTTTTTTTTTTTTTTTTTTTTTGTAGATTATTTCTTTATTTTTAAACGAAATAATTATTTTTCATTTTCTCGTTTTATTTTTATTTCGATATAATTTCGATTTCTATACGAAATAAATAAACATAATAGTTAATTACGTCACACTCGTAATCATATTTACGAAAATATATAGTTATACAGGTGTCACATAACCATTTAACTATTAAATATCACGATTTAGAACAGAAATACACGTACTCGCCTTATGGAATATGCAAATAGTCTATTATAACGTACGAATTAATAAATCGAATGCAAAAAAAAATGTCCATCGATCACATTATCACTGAATGTCCACGGTTCACCGAGGAACGGGAGAAAGCGTTCAGACAAGGGTCCACGGGAAGAATGACGATAGTGCTTGCTGGACGATGAAGCTCTACCGTTCAATCTGTTCATATTTTTTTGAAATGTATAAGCGCGTTCCAAACGATATAGATTTTCTTTTCAGTTATATTTAATCATTTAAATTATAGTAAAATGACCAAAAAGTCGAGCGTCTTTAAATAAATAAAATAAATAATAATAATATCGATGTAAAATTTCACCGACAAAAGCTACATAAAAGTATCAAATTGCGCAGCTTATTGGACTCTACATTCGGACAAGACAGCTCATGCAGGATTTGCGAAAACATTCATTCCTCATTGGGTAGAAGAAAAATACGATAAAGATTACTTGCAGGCAACGTATGATGTCACGATAAAAGAAAGGAAACAAACCTATTAAAATAGAGGAGCCGTTTATTGCCCATCGAAGGGCAACATCCAACGACAGTCATAGTTTATTTTAATATTAAAGGATTAATAAGATTAACGTCTACTTAAATACATGAAGCTTCTAACGAATCGATATGGTGAATCCTATAATTACTTACTATAGCAGGAACAAACGAACATAAACTTCAGGTTAAAAATAGGATTAATGCTGGCATGAAATCTTAAGTTGTACCCCTCTTACACACCTTTAACTCTAACATACACGTGCCAATATATCCATATATATACATACATATACAAATATACAATACCTAAATTTCTGACGGCGTATTAGATTCCTCGTGTAAAACAGTCCGTTAAATAATTTTGGGGATTTTATTTTTATTACTATCGTTATTACTAACAGAAGTAAGTTGCGTGACGGTAAAACTAAATTTAGATTTGTAAAGCTTCACCATTATGCCTTAATTCCTGTTCATTGTTAATGGTAGGACTAAAGAACAGGAATTTTTACTTTCTCATAGGCCGAAGAGTGGAATATTTTTCTTTCATTATAAGTATCGTTTTTTTTTTTATATAATATTATTTCTCGTAATTATAGAAATTTAAACAAACTAACCTAGAACGGTGCTCCCATACTAATTATATGTGTCTCCGTATCGGAGGTAGGCGACTACTAACCTATACATATTTTATTGTACAGCGTAAGTAGAAGGCAATCATACTATGACGTTGGCGCAGATAGGCACACATACGCGGGATAACTGATTGTACTCTCTTTGTTGTCACGACATAATGCAGCCCCGCGTGTTTTTGTAGTGTACTATATTATTACTAGCGCGCATGTGATATTGTGCGTGGTGGTGTATCATTGCCTTCCACATTTTATTAATTGTGAAGCAATTCTTAGCCCGACCCCTATTAGAAATTTTGTCCCAATTTTCTGTAACGAAATCTGTAACGAAATTTTGTTACGGTAATAATAAGAGTGTTGACCTCATCTAACCAGCTTATAAATTGAGAAAATTGCACACATTTTTCAGTCATGTCGGTTTGTCCGGGTCCAGATTGTCCTTCTAAAATACTTGGTATAATAATAATAATAATCGTAATAGTAATAATGATGATGATAATAATAATAATGCGGTGTCGAATTCTGGCCGAACTCGTTGTTTAGTGTCCATTGCAACATTGTATATGTGCTTCCTTTCTTCCTTGTTACAAAGAGTGGGGTATACACAACATACATATTCGTGACTGAGTATGTATATATATATATATATATATATATATATATATATATATATGTATGTGTGTGTGTGCGTTCTGAATGTAAGTGTAGGTGCATTTATAAACGTAAGCCAAAAAAAAAATAACAGATTCTATCACCCGGCATTATTTCGTCTTAATCTGTTCGGTTAGTATAAATAATAACGTTGTTGCGAAATGCGTCCGACCGATTGTTATCAAAAGTTAAACGTTTATTTAAATCGTTACTTATTTTTGGGGTTTTTTAAAAGCGTTTCATTTTCGAAAGGATCATGTACAATAAAATAAAAAAATCATTCGTGTTTAAATTTGTTTATTTTTTTACAACAGAATTACATTCATGAACATGTGGGTGGCTAAGAATTGCTTCACAAATTAGTCTTCTACTATACGAAGCTTGCTTCGTATAGAAAAGGTAAACCCAGGGGGGTCAAGGGGGGCAGGGCCCCCCTTGCGAGGCGCGAAGCGCCGAGTTTTATATATATATATATATATATAATATACATTTGTGTATGTACTCATTAATTCACAATTTTTTTATGAGCTTCCACGAGGTTTACCCATTATAAATTGTAATATAAAAGATTAAATAAATATATATAGCAGTGATATCGCTAAATTACATTCACGAATAAAATTTTATAGACAAATATAAATGTACACATTACGATCAGTAAGTAAGAAATTGTACTATCAGCCGCTGAGTCGTATCGCACCGTAATCCATAACAGTATGCTTCTATCAGCTCCCCCACGATTTGCCATGTAACATTTTCAGTAAATTTAGAGCTTTCGTACGTGTTAGTTTTATATAAATCGCCTCCCGTCTTCTTTATTCGAAATAAACATTACTATTTCTCCCTGCTGCTCGCAATCTGCAGATACCGGCCTTATTGCCGACACGAATCACATATATTTTAGATGTTCCTATTTTATCTCTACCCGTAATAACACATTAAACAATCAAATCCTACTCAATTCCTTTCCCTATAAGTATGTATTTTTTACTTAATAGGGAAAGGAATTGAGTAGGATTTGATTGTTTAATGTGTTATTACGGGTAGAGATAAAATAGGAACATCTAAAATATATGTGATTCGTGTCGGCAATAAGGTCGGTATCTGCAGATTGCGAGCAGCAGGGAGAAATAGTAATGTTTATTTCGAATAAAGAAGACGGGAGGCGATTTATATAAAACTAACACGTACGAAAGCTCTAAATTTACTGAAAATGTTACATGGCAAATCGTGGGGGAGCTGATTGAAGCCATACTATTATGGATTACGGTGCGATACGACTCAGCGGCTGATAGTACAATAAGGAAACTGAACGAAATCCGGAACAGCGCACTCAGAATATACAGTGGGGCGTTCTGTGTATCATGTAGAATCCGTATTGGTCATACGAAATTAACACACGCTACTCCAGAGTGGACTACAACCGTCGTGTAGTGACTGCGGTAACCAAAAAATGCCCGTCGATCACATTATCACTGAATGTCCACGGTCCATCAAGAAGCGGGAGAAAGCGTTCGGACAAGCGCCGACGGCAAGAATGGCGATAGAAGTGTTTGCGGACGATGAAGCTACACCGTTCAATCTGTTTTTATTTTTTTGAAATGTATAAATGTATTCCAAAAGATATTACAGGTTTCCTTTTCAGTTATATTTAATCATTTAAGTTATAGTATACGCAAGTGACTAAGAAATCGAGCGTCTTTAAATAAATAAAATATATACATATACAAAATGTTTACACGTAAACACGTAACAAGAACTTCCGTCTAATATAAATATTAACGAATTTGATAATATACTTCTTCAGTCACCACGTTCGCTATATGGTACGTGTGAAACATTATGAATACTAACAAAATTATATATTTTATGATCGACCGTCAGATGCCTTCGAATTATATTTATTGTAAAGAACGTTGAAAATCATCTACAATTATCTAAAAAAAAAAAACCACAGCGTTATATAATAAACAATCTGTATAAGATTTATAATTTTCTCCGGGAAAAATTTCATGTGTGACTGAAATGATTAATAAAAGTAATATGCGTATATTTACACATATTTTCTTTATATTATACGTTCGCCCGGATGATAGTTTAACAGCTGGAAAATAAGCATTAAGTATTCAATATTATCGTTTAATTATAAACCGAACAAAATATAACACAATCACTAAAAGTTTTTTAATCGCGAAGCTTTTCGACAGTTACGTCATTTTCAAGCGCGAACTAAAATCCAATTTATAATAAATAATAATAATAATAAAATTATTACATCTTTTTATATATATGTAAAATACGAGCTCGTATTTAAAATGACAGTCGGGTTTTGTCTTATCAGCGGAGATAAGACACTCGCTATGTTTTTGTATATTTCGTGGTAGAAGACATCGGTTACGTTACAAAGATAGACACATTAATTTAGTTTAATTTCGATCGTGTATGTTATAGCTTTTATTTTCTCGATTTCTTTATTACAGGTAAATTGTTTATATATTTTTCTTTTTTTTTTTTTTTTTTTATATTTCAATTTATTCGGTGTACAAAATCTATACTTAAAATAAATATCTTTATTACAGCAATCGTCTAGATTATTACGTGCACTGAAATTAAACTTACATATATATATATATATATATATATGAAAAACCAGAAATGTTTACATAACGACAACTTAAAAATTGATATACATATTTCACTAGCCAAACGTAATTTCAATTTTAGATTAATTTACAATAAATTTTATTTATAAAACATGATTTTTGAAAAATTCTTCATCACAATTGATAAATATCTTGCTTATAATTAAATCGGGTTCGGGAGATATTTATCAATTTTGACGAAGAATTTTTCAAAAATCATGTTTTATAAATGAAATTTATTGTAAATTAATCTAAAATTGAAATTACGTTTGGCTAGTGAAATATGTATATCAAATTTTAAGTTGTCGTTATATAAACATTACTGGTTTTTCATATATATATAAAAAAAAAAAAGATGTAATAATTTTGGTGCGCGCTTGAAAATGACGTAACTGTCGAAAAGCTTCGCGATTAAAAAACTTTTAGTGATTGCGTTATATTTTGTTTGTTTATAGATGAGTAAAATCACTACTCTCCAATATATTCAACTTTCAATATTATCAATACTTGTACTCTCCATATACCTGACCCGTGTATGTGAGCTAGATGCGCCACATATATAGTTGGCCAAAGTAGTAGGGATAATATATATATATATATATATATATATATATATATATATATATATATATATATATATGTATGACATAAAAATACGACAGTACGTTATCAATTGTGGTTAAAAGACCGGTGTGACCTGAAAAAAAAAATAGCTAAGTTACGATTTCTCGTAAAAAAAGCGTTTTCAAATTACGAATTAATAATTTTTTTTACATAATACTGCGGTTTTACAATCCCTGATTTTTAATCGAAGCGCTCACTTATCTAGGCATTTATTTAATAGGTGCCGAGATGATTAAAAATCTACATTAAAATAAAAATTAAATAAAAAAGGATAAGCCCAATTATTATAATGTAATAAACGAAATAAAGAACAAATATAACAACAACAAACAAAAATATATTATCCTAGATTTTCGAGACCTTCAGACGGATAATGTTATATATATATATATATATATATATATATATATATATATATATATATATATATATATATATATTAATATATACATTAAACAACGTAACAATTCGTCTATTGTCTCGTGTCGTTTGATATTGAAGGCGCATTTAACTAATCGCCAAGTAATAATCGACACTTTAATATGGTTTTAGTTTTAACGCGATTTGTTTAATACACGATAAATCACACGAGAGTAAAGTGATGAATTTATCGAAATGATAATATCGAGTTTGAAAATAACTTTGACGTTCCACAACTATCTGTTCTTGGTCCGGTTTTTCGGAATATTTTATATTCTAACATATATATATATATATATATATATGCTTAATTACGACATATGTATGAAGGTGTGAAATTGTCTGACGACATACTTTTAGTGTACAATTTAGATATATATATATATATGAATTAAATCTTTCGACTCGCGTAAATAGATGTAACGAAGTAATTAGTAAGCTTAAAACAATTAAACCTTATAATAGAAATTAGCAAGTCTGAAATTATGATTGTAACGGATCGTGATCAAAATCTTGTACAAATTTTATGCAATAATATCTAGCTTAATAATCATGTTTTCAGATACACCGATCACGTTAAACATTTCGGTTTTATTATAGATAAGATTATATTTTTAAATCGCTCGGTGGTAAATTATGCGGACTAAATTATATAGTTCGAAGTTAATAACTCATATTGTGCCGGCATCTATTATAACCGCTTAACCAAACGGCTAATTCATAAAGTAAATTCGAATTTGCCGAAAATTTTCGATCGATTTAACATACTCATATGTAACCGCTTCAAATATCGCTATTCAAACTATCGCACGAGTATTGATCTTCGTATTAAAAAAAAACGATCACTTATTTTTGAAATTAAAAGAGAACATAACGGAATTATAAACGAACAACATCTTAAACAACTCGATTTGCAGATTTTGCAATGAATTAACATCAAGATACGACGCTCGAACTAATGGTAAGTTAATTAATAAATTTTTCCCCGATGTAATTAAACGTTTTAAAAACAAAAGCATTAAATTTTTATACGACACACATGGTTCTATCGGATATTTTTCGAATTACAAATCATCAATGACGGAAAATGTCGTAAACTAACGAAATAGAGAATGTCCGGCACGCATTATACACACGTAATATAACCATCTGAGAAAATTGTATAATATCGATCGCTCTCTTAATAATCCTAACGAAATTATTCTATTAGAAAAATTTCCTATTTTTATCTCGGAATTATTTCAGATTAAACATAGATATTGATAGTCACTACCGGTAGCCATAAGCTACTCTCTCTATATTTATATATATATATATATATATATATATATATATATATAAATGTATTATAAGAAAAATATATATATATTTATATACAAAAGGCCAACCGATTATCTATATGACACGAATCAATGGACGTTAATTTTCTTTCTTAAAAATTTTAACCGTACACGTAATTTTCGATGACTCGTACGAGCTGCGTAATGCGCACAATCAAATTCGGTTTTAATAATACCGAATGACTTAAAACGTTATTTCATCGCGATTATTAAATCTTATCCGTACGGAGTTGACCGTTTATTTGTCCATATAAACATATGCTAATAGTAAAGAGATTTCGGAACGTATTAAAAATATTTCAAAGAACTATAGCGATAAAGTTGATTAAATCTTACAGAACTACCAGCTATTTGACTATTATCATCGCACGGATCAAATCATTATGTTCAGATATAGAGGTATTAACGTATTTTCCAATTAAGAATAATATAAATTCAGGTCACAAATTCGGTAATGTAAAATAACGACAACTTTATTTTATTTACGAATAAAAACTTATAACGTTTAAAGATTTTTTTTTTTTTTTTTGGCCCAGTTTTCACCCTTTGGCCAGTTTAAGCGGATTGTTCAGACTGTAATAAACTTATATTATTAGCCTGAATAAAATTATATAATCTACGCGCATCGAAGCAGATATGATTCATAATAAGTTCTAGCGGGATTGTCGATAAAAGTTCAGACATAAAGCCGTCTCTATTTTTGTGTATTTCGGGCAGCACCAGATCTGGTGCTATCTTCGATATTACATATCTCACAAACTCCCATTCTGATGATGGCCAATTCGGCAAGATGACTAGGTGAACAATTATGAGCACTCGTTAGTCTAATAGACGCAGATATCTTTATGGAGGAGATTCCCATGTTTAAACCGGGGCTCTTTCGGAATTGCCTTTTGAATAGTGGCGTATTTTTTATCTTTTAACAAGCTTTGAAATTCAAAATACGATTGAAAAGAACGGTACATCATTTCCTTAAGCTTCGGTATTAACCCCCCCCCCCACAACCCCCAACCCCACCCATTGTAATTTGCTTCTCAATAGCCGGAATTAGATCCGATCGTGTACATGTAACGAGCGATATACAAATAAATTTCAATCGTAGCGGAATGAATATAATGGTATAGCTAAAGACTTCTTCCCAGACGTCGAAAAAAAATTCGGTAATACATTTACATTTAATTTTTTTAATGTACAATGTATTACGACGGCTCTTATTTAAAGAGATGTATAACATCGTACACTTCGACAACTGTGTAACACTGATACTGTTAAGCGCGCTCTTTCCGGCTGTAATCATTGTAATAAAGATTTCAGCGTTAATAGAGCAGTTCGATTTGTAAAATAAAACTGTTTAACATTTTTCAATACTTTCACACCAATACAGATATAAATCATCGTAGAATAAATGCGAACCTCTTGCCTATACGATATAGAAAATTAATCGATTCTTATTATATAATGTAAAACAGTTTACTCAGAGTTCTATAAACTTAATTTTGGACGGATTCCGGACAATCATTTACGCTATATATTTACCCTCCATCGTTTTTTACGAAGAAAAAAAAACATATTACACGGTTCGACGCGAAATGATTGGAGAATGTGTAAATTAATATTTCGCCTATAATACGCCTTTCTTATTAATTGATTTTTAAATTTTTTTTTAAGGAGTTCTATAAATATTTTACAGAAAACGTTCGAATTCTCCTTATTATTATAAAAATAGGCAATCTCTCTTTTTTTTTTAATTATAAAAATTTTCATATCGTCTATAATAGACATCGCTGCGACCGAATTAGTTAAATTAAGTACCTCTTACTCGGTCGTCGAAATTCAGTAGGTCCGAGCGTCACGACGAAGTTTATATTATCATAATTTTTTTTGTCTTCATTCCTTTTTCCTATTAGAGAAGAAATCAGTCTGTTCGCAATCCGATCGGGATAATAATTTTCCGCCGATATAAAGAATACGGACGACAACTTGTAGAAGATTTTAAAAGCTAATCGTAATTTTAGAAAGTCGAAGGGTATCGAAAAGGAAACTCCACCGATTTCGTCATTTACAAATATCGGACACGATCCGATGTCCAATCCGCGTTCTCTGTACTGTCGGCAGAGTTATACGCAATCTGTTGATTGATATTGCAGAATCGGTGCTAAAGCGTGACGTATTAATCTGCACACAGATTCTCTCAGCTCAGTTAGAAGCATACAAAATTAGACACGAACACCGGCATCCATTAGCGAAAACTATATAAGCGACAAATTGTACACTCGCGTAGATACCCGGACATCGCGATATTGGTGCAAAAGCTGACACAGCGGCAGAAGATTCGTGTAATAAAATACCGATTCCGGCCATACCAAAAGTAAAGATACGACGATCCATATTTGGAGTAATTCGTCACCCTTCCTCATTTGTAGCGTCATAAATCCGCTAGTGTCGACGTTCAGACGGAATGATGTGACCCTCCGTTGCGTTCGGTCCATATACCCCCACACACACACACGTTTTACGCACCAGTTCTTGTTAACCAGCGAAGATCGTCCGACGTGTCCTGCATGCATTACCTCCTTAGCGTCGCTCACATCATAACTTCCTGTCCAACATATACCCTGCAGCGCCAGCTCGTTTGCCTTCCTCGCAATCTTCCCAACATATTAGAACATAACCAAACTTCTTCTCTTCCTCTAAAACACAAACATCCTTCTTCTAAATCTAGTTTCCTAACACGTTTCCTTCCGTGCCTCCGGCAAAAAAAAAGTGACCACAAAACTTTTCGACTTTTAACCCGTTATCGAGCGGACGTAAAACATTAAAACATAAAAAAAGTATATATATATATATATATATATATATATATATATATATATATAATTTGTAAAAATATTAAAAAAATGGGAAAAATAAAATTAAATATATATATACTTAATTCGGATATACGATATTACGAAAAAATTATTTTTATTTTTTTTTTATTTCGTTATTTTGATGATCGCTTAATAGCTGAAAAGCTTCGTCGTGTTCTTTATAA
This sequence comes from Coronaproctus castanopsis, assembly GCA_032883995.1. Lineage (NCBI taxonomy): Eukaryota > Metazoa > Arthropoda > Insecta > Hemiptera > Monophlebidae > Coronaproctus > Coronaproctus castanopsis. Next base: position 110,444,143 of record CM065054.1, on the reverse strand, counting down.
AAATTTAGCGATTTTAATTCCGTTTTTTTTTATTTATTACGTCATTTTTAAATTATCGATAAAAAACAAAAAAGAGATGAATTTATTTTCGATTTTTCGACGCTTTTAATTATTTTTATTATTTTCCCGGCGCATTTCTACCCAGCGAATTATTTTGAAAATTTCTCCGCGAACTTAGAATAACAAAAATTAACCATTTCAGTCGTACATTAGGAAATTTCGACAGAAAATTATAAATTTTATACAGCGCTATTTACTATACTATATCTTAGATGAATTGCGGATAGTCGTCGATATATAAATATTTAAAAAAAAAAAAATTTTATTAGCATTAAAATTTCATGCACCATATAGAGTACGCTATCACTGAAAAGGTTAATAACAGTAAATAGGAATATTATTAAATAAAAAAATGACGGAAATAACAATACCGACGACGGTGCTGATAATAATAATAATAATAATAATAATAATAATAATAATAATAACAATATAACGATTATACGAGAAAATTAAATAAAATAAAAAAAAATCCAACTTATATACGAAACTAACGCTTTTATCAATCGGCAAAATAAACTACTGATCAAGTATCCGCGTCGTTGCACAAAATAGGTCGCGAATACGATTTAAACGATTTTTATTTTATATGTTATATGTTTGTGCTCTTTTCTAAAAAAAAAAAAAAAAAAGCAAACGATTTACTTTTGTTTAGTAAAAACTCTTCGGATTGATGAAAACTAACGAATATGATGAAAGCAGTCAACGAAACGAGTAACAGAGTTTTTACGTAAGCGAACTGTAACGAGAAAGTCGTCGCTTTTCCGAGAGGGAGAGAGAAAAAAAAAAGACGGCACCGTTTCAAACTGGCAAAATTAGATAGGGTGAGTGTTTTCTCTTTCTGACCTACGTAAAATTTCCGAAACGACGAAAATTTTGCGGCTAGGGTAGAATAACGTTCGCAATTATGTTCGTCGGTAGCTGTGTATTATCATTATTATTAGTAGTAGTGTTTGACTAATGTACCATCAGTTAACTAACATCCTTTTCCGTACGTTTAGCAATTAAAACTGGAAATGTTGACACGTTTTTCTATTCGCCGTTGTACGCAATGCCTAACAGCCTAACAACCCGTTTTCAAAACTCGACTCTAGATTATAGAGTCAATAACCGTCCTTTTCGAATTAACTAACTACCTAAGTAACTATGTGGTGTGCCAGTCTAAAAACCGGAAAAAACAGCTAGGCCTATATATATATATATATATATATATATATATATATATATATATATATATATATATTCCACCTTCTAAGGAAACAATAGCCGGTAGTATAATAGTAGTAACAATAACAATCGCCGAGAAAGATAGATAGACGACGGACGGAACAATGACAGAAGAAACGAAAAAAAAAAAAATGATTTTTGTCTCCGAATAAGACAAAGAAGTAAAATTAAAACAGACCGAAGCTCATTCATCTTAATTTTCTATCGTGTTTTGTAGTTGTTTTAGCGACTTTTACAAATTACAAAACTCCACCGACACCAACACTCTGACTTAGGCCAAAGGTCGGATCATAATTTGTTACGTTTCTACGTTACTACTAAATCCACTTTTCATTTTGAAACTCGACTGGAAATTGTAATTTTGCGAACGGTATAACACCCACCGTAACGTTTTCTAAGACGGCGTAATTGTTACAAACGCGTACGTTAGTAACGGTCTAATACTATAGTAGTACACGTTAACCGAAATTAAAATGGCAAACTTAGAGAGCGTCCTACTATTTATTATTATTTTATACACAAAACGAAACTATCAGATGACCGTTTGATGGAAAATATTCGACGTAGAAACGAAATAACTACCGAGTTGCCGGCGGGCGGTTTGACCAGCGTCGGATTTACTTATTTCATTAAGAGGGAGATTTGTTTTAGGATTAATTTAAATTTCTACGAAACGCTCGGTAAGCGACGTGTATACAATATACATACATATATATATATATATGTATAATTTTGACGATAGTGTATAGAAATTGGACTTTACCATTTATCCGGAGCATAGGCTGAAACCGTTAATTAAATTCAGCCGGACTATGTACACTCGGTTCGCCCGTAATTGTATTTCGGTTTTAGATCCACCGAATCAACAATGAAACTAAAACCGTCGCTAACATTTACGCTGCCCGTCTTTTTTCTTTTTTTTTTTTTTAATAATTCCCATCAACCGTAATAACGGTAGTGACCCACACAATAACAACAACAACATTAAACATTCACAGCCATTTCCTCTAATACATAGTTATCTGTTGACGCTCTGATGAGAATATCTCAACATGACGTTAACAAGAAAGGCTAACAGCGTTTATTTAAGCGTAGGTGTTAAAATATAGCTAGAACCTCCGATAATTAATATTCATATTTTATCTTACAGTCATTTCGTTTGTCCGACAAACAAGCTCTGAAAAAAGATGGAATGTATTTTTTTTCATAATTATTTTTTTTTTTTTTTGCTCTCGTGATGACAATATTTCAGTAACTCGTAAAATATATTATCGAGCAAATAGTAAACGAAATATATTTATATATATATATCATTTATCATTAAGCGCCGTCTCTGTATCGGAGGTAGGCGACTACTTACCTATACCATATTTTGTTGTACCGTGTAAATAGGGTATACAATGCAATCATAATATTATTGCATTAGCCTAGGTAGACACGCGTACATACACGTGAGAACTAATTATAATCGCTTTGTTGTCACCGACACAATCCCGCTTGTTTTTGTAGTATACAATATTATTGTTACTAGCGCGCATACGGCGCTGTACGTAGTGGTTTGCCATTGCAATAGTAACAACAAACGTATTACAAACATACCATATTATACTCGTACGAATGATACTATATATTATATTAAGAAGAATTCCAAAAGGTAATTACGGTAAAAAATCTGGGGGGAAAAAACCGCGAATTAAAACGTAAGTAATCGTAAGTTTTATATATAAATGTTGAATTAATTAAAGATGTTATAAAATGATCATTTAACAAGCTAGAAAAGATTAAATGTTACGCAGAATGTGAATTACGACAATGTTCTAGTCTGCGATGCTATTCAGTGTACATCATCCGCTGTAGCTGCAATCGTATCTACCAATGAGCTTAACCAGAGTTCGTTCGGATGTACAATGAATAAAAAACTTTCGAGCGAGGAAGAGGATATAATCTTTAAAAAAAAATAGCAATTAGTGATTCGTTGTGGCTAATTTTTTAGTGTAGGGAGAAACGTTAAGAATAATCCTACAGGTTCGGGTATTAAGTGTAAGTTATTAAAATTAATATTAGTACCGAGCAAGACAGGAATATGTAATGACTGATCGAATAAGAGATTTTTACGAAGGATTAATTTGTTTTCCAGATTCGTAAAGCATCAAATATCGTTTATCCAGGATTAAACCTAGATAACGAATGTTACCATGTCCTGGTATAAGATTTGGCGGCAGTATTGGGGTCGCCTGATAGTAAAAAATACCTTAGACGGATTGATAGTAATTTTCCATTTTTTAAAGTATCGCAATAACCTATCTGTAGACGATTATGTACGGTTGATCGTCTAAATGAGTTGTAGAATAATTCAGTATCATCGGCGTATGATTTGGAATATCGTACAAATAAAATGCCGACAAAAATTGACCTAGAATATGTAGTTGCAGGTTTTAATGGAAGACTTATATAGAGCTATTTATTTCGACGTAAAATATTCTATTACTCTTAAGTAAGATTACTTTAGTGAGATATAAACTTAGATTTTTAAAAATAATACAATTGTAGTACTATCAAACATCCAAACAACACTATACCGGTGTGCTTATTACAATTACATGTGATACGGGTTATTGAGTTGTGGAATGTTTCAAGTTGAAAACCAAACTAAACATCTGCAATACATCTGGAATAAGTTTATGTATGTCTGAGTGAGATGTAATCCTAGTGTGTATAAGTTTTTCAGCAAGTTTGCTAAGGCAACTGACTAAACTAATTAGTCTTATATCGTTAATAATAGATGGGAATCATCGTCTTCTACGCGATAATATTAGGATTATTTCGATTTTCGATGATAATTTTTATAGTCGTCGATCGTATTCGAACTCCGATACCTTCTGTATCGTGCTCTAGCCACTAGGCTATCGAAAATACATATATATGTATTCGTAATTATTATTAATCTTTTCCATTAGACATCTTCATTGCATTATACGGACCGATTTTAATATAATTCACCTGGATATACCACGTTAGCCGGTTGCGTTACAAAATTCATTATTCAATTGCATATTTAACGTCCACCGTCAAAAGTGAAACGACTTTATCGAAATTGGTTTTTAAAAATCGGTCTTTAACTTTCGATACACTCGTGATGGTAAAACCAGAGCAGCGCGTACGGAATTCGCTAAAATACCTAGGTGCAATAAATACCGTGTATATTACAGTACTCGTATAATTCTTTATCACCTCTCTTAAAGACGGACTCGAAAAACCTACAAGCGACGTCACAAGTTGCTGATTCATTATAAACAGACATTTACGAAATTAAAACGCCTCATTATTATTATTATTATTATTAGTAAACATTACATAAATTTCACACAAATAACATAATTCCTCAGCCGTTTTCTCCAAACTAGTCGCTGGTTTATTCGGTCTTCTTTGTGATTTGTAGAGTGTGGTTTACTGCGTGGAAAGTCCATTAATTTCTCAAACATAAGTACGTGTATTTTAATGTATACGCTACGATGTAGAAATATATTTATAGCTATGTCGAACAGTGATTTAATAAATCGGTTTTAGTTATTCGTTTGTTATTATATACATATATCGGCGCTTCCGCCAAAAATGTATTTACAATTATGTTCTTTTGTAATTATTTAATAATAATATGTACGCGTTTATCTGTTGTGTAAGCTTATATTAAATTCTATATTGCCTTTGTATATATTGTGATATTTTTTTTTTTTTTAATATATATAGATTTTATTTGGGACTGCGAAACTAATTACATTTACCATAACTAATTATATTCACCGGTAGTTAAATTATTTTATAAAAAATAATAAAATTAAATATTAATAAGTTCCGGCTGATGTTTTCTTTTCAGCCGTCGAGAATCATCTAATAGTAGAACTGCTTCAACGTTCGGATGGCGGTGAAGACGATTAATGTAGCCGTTTGCCTTCTGGTGAATGATAACAGGAACCGGATCGATTTTGAGATCGATGCGAAGTTGGACTTTCGAGACAAACCAAGGTGATCTTGAAATCATACGCATAAACTTGTTTTTTGAAATTTTTCAATAATAGGTTGTATTTGGCTGCGGTTGCACCATAGCTCCATGCTGGTCGGGAAAAATTTAAGTATAGATGAGCCTCTTGCTTTCGAGACTAAGCTCAGAATGAGGTTGAAGGAGCCATCGAAAGTTGTAGACGGTGCAACATTTTGCGTTTTCTTCTAATATGCACGTGCCAATTGAGCTTGTTATATATGACTTTAATTTATTAAGTTTACATTGTTACAATTTGATTTGATTCGATTTGATTGATTTACCGCAAACTGACTATCGAGATCATTCGGCAATATTTGGGTTAATTCGATACATAACAAATATTGGCACGTATAGGTCTTTCTTACATCCGATTTAACACCGAAAATTCATTCTCGTCAGCTGAACCTTCTCTACTGTTGTCCGCATTCATCCGGGATTTAATCTTCAAAATCAGGATTATTTGGTTTTGTAGGTGTTTTTTTTTTTTTTTTTTTTTTTTTTTTAGCACGGAAAAAGTATCACATAACCAGTGTACACGAATACATGAAACAGCACCACAGAAAACATTATAATCATAAGTGTGGACGCTCCACCAGTAGAATATTAGTCATACGTGAATTTACAATGTTATGTATTATTTCGGGGGATACGTAATTTTTACTGGGGATTCTTTTAATATTTCCACGTGTCGGAAAATACTGGGAGCCGAATACGACAATCCCAATTATAGCTAACAACATGATTATAAACATATGAAATAAACAAACGAAAATGAAAATTGTATTTCGAAAAAGAAATCTGACGAAAAAAATCTCACTGCGTATACCGCAAGTGTAATAAGCGCATACAATGGATACAACAATATAGATTACCGGAAAAATCAAAACCTGTATATTACACGACTACGCATGTTTGAAATAGACTGAAATAAATATCGAGATCTCTAACGAATATGCTATAAATATGAATGATATCGCTGATACGCTACTAGAGTAATAGATTCTCTTATTGTTATATTTCTTGTATTTTAATCGTAAAGAAAATTTCTGTTGTAGTCCCTTTATTTTATCGAATCGATTATTCGATATTCGCTATCCGGCCAAAATGTTATCGTATGCCGTTTTATTACATCATGCATATAAAGTAAATGCACGCGTAACATCTAATATCGGTAATTGAAGTATTATTCTGCGATTCCGAAGTGGCTTTAGCTTGAAAAGATTAGAAGTGCTTGTATCATGACCATACGTGGTATAAAAAAATTATTGGCCTTATAATCGTTTTATATACTATATAAATTCGTCGAACGCGTTAACGGTACATATATATGGTAAAGTTTAGTATAGTATTGGCCAACTAATCAATATGCCGAGAAAATACGAGACTTTTATCCGAAACTACATCCGCGGGTATTCAATATGAGTTTTCCGGTGTACGAGTATGTTATTTATTATCAGTGGTTCTAGTGAAAAAGGTCCTTTTTTAGTTGAATAAGATATGCGTTTTGCTTGATTATTTTAATTTTCTATTTTTCGAAAGAAGAGTATAATTTTTTAAAACTATCGGGGTTAATCTTCTTTGAATAGTATCTATTCTGCAGAGTGTAGAATTTTGCGTACAAAGCAATTTCTAAGTTCTTATTTTTTGGGATGTCCTTAATAAATAGTAAGAATAGATAAGACCCGAGGATACTTCCCTGCGGTACACCGGCCAGAACAGTTTTTGTTGCGCAGTTTGAATTGTACTTATTATTGCGTTTATAATAAAATATACGCTTTTAAATTTTCACAATTGATTGTCCTACATTCGTGTTTGTTTTTTTTTTTGTGTGTGTGTGTGTGTGTGTAAATCACGTCAATTTTATTATTTTCTGTCGTTACAAAAAAAAAAAATTGCACGAATAGTATCGGAAGAAGTTTCTTGATACTTTAACTGTTTAACCTCCGGACAAAACACGTATCTACAATGGTGGCTTGCAGATTTACTATTTTAGTTAATAAATTGAGTCTATTTTTTACCATCTTTCGGATTTTTCAGCGTAAAATTTTTCTCGAAGTTCAATAAATTTTCCATATTAAATTATTAAATTTGCTCGATATGAAAACCGCTGTCCAGGGGCATCACGTGGAGGTTGCTGCCTAAAAGTTCGCGCGCAGAGATGGACAGAAAAAGCGGAGAACGGAAGTAGATTTAAAGAAGAACCGAACCCGGTGCTCCCCTTAAGTTGGCCATAGATGGAAAAAGCTTAAGACGACTTCGCTCTGGTTGCGCCAGAACCTCAGTGAGTTTATTCAAATGGGGCCTGACTGAAAATGATAAATGCAAGTGTGGAGAACGGCAGAGCCATCTTGTTCCGGTGTAACTTGGTGCCTTCAGATATAACGGAAAAAGACAATGGTCGATAGATGGATTAATATTGTATAAAATTGACTAGCGATTTTACTCGTTATATTTAATTTTATATATTGGTCCTCGTGCGTCTCGGACACGATAATAATAATAGTTAATAAATGTTTACACTCGTGGCTACATTATAAATACAAACCCACACCATTGTGCACTCGCTGCGTCCAGACACCCTTAACACTCCGACATTTATTTCTCGAGCGTCCGCAATACTCCAAATTTCAGTTGCAATTCATTACAAGAAGTTCTGATCGATAAGCCAATTACAGTGTAATCTTCAATTTCTCCGAAATATAGATACGATCAACTTTATATAATATCCAATAATTGCCTTCGGGTACTTCTGGACATATCGTCAGTTCTTCTTCTTATCGTATATGTTATATGCCCTTTTTTTCCCATATTTCACAATCTGAACTGCCTCGTCTGAGATTCCATTTATTCTGGTCATATCTTCCATCCTGCATTGTATTGGCAACAATGAGCAAGTTAGTAGATGATCTGAATCTTGTACTATGCCACACATTCACATCTGTCGTCAGCTTTAATTTTTCATCGTTTCATGTTCTTTGTCGTTCTTCTTGTCATATATTCTACTTAGGGTTTTCAAGTGACGACCGCGGTAAATTATTACCGAGAGTTGAATGTTCGTTCGGTTGTTCCCGTAGTTTTATTTTCTTTCAGCCTTCCCTTTCATAATTCCATTCTAGTAATTTCGGGCGTTTGTTTCAAAGCGTTTGTTGTTTTAAGAAAACTTTTCCTCGACTTCAGTAGACTTATTGCGGCATCTTTCTTATTCAATAGATGTCTTCTTGTTTTGTTTTTTCTTTTTCCAGCCATCACTTCCCGCCTTATATCTAGCGATGTTATGCCGCATAGTATTTCTATTTTATCAATCGATGCCGCCTTATCCTGTAATTATTCGATCGGTTTCGTGTAGTGCTACATCGATTTTTATGCGCTGAATTCCGCCATACTGCACTAGCACATTCACCTGCGGAGTGACGCAGAGCTAAAGCTGGATGTCCTTAATACATTTGAATCTGCACCTCAGGTGGAGCCAATCAATTTTCTAACTAAACCATTCCTTGTACCAGTTTTTTTTTTTCGTCTTCGCGGTGTTCTTTAAATGTTAAAGCTCGGTCCAATTTAGCGCCTAAAAATACTTTGGATTGTTACAGTATGCCAGAGACATCCCTTGTCATGTAACATTTAGTTTGCGTCTTGCATCCTTATTTCTCAGGTGAAACGCCGTTACGTGGGTTTTGTTTGATTTGAGGTAATTGCTATCATAGTATTTTTCCATAGTGCTTCATTCAGATTCTTTTCTACCTCTTACATTATCAGCATATATAAAGTGTTTTGTCGAGCTTCCAATTGGCTGATCGTTAGTATACACGTTAAATAAGGTTATCATCAGCAGTTGATACAGGTTGAAAGAAAAAAAAAAAAACAAAAACGAATATAACGGCGTGGTTAAATTTATATTACTGGCTCTCGCAATGCTGGCCATTTTACGAATTAATGTTTTTTTCCCTCTACGGATCAATTGTACTAATTTCCGTGATTATTTTTTTTTCGTATATCGATTGATCGTAACGAGCACCGAGATGATTATATTGCTTTTATTCGTGTCCGTCGTAACGCGTGCTATGAATTTCGTTATACCCGATGAAGCTTACATTATCGGACAACGACATTCGCTTTATATAAAACAAATGTTATTGCGAGTCATACTATCGCGCGTACTGGTGATATCGCTAACCCCGATGTTACTATTTTCCGGAATCACATTCGGTATGTTGAACATGTGGCACAATTACGACGATCGCAAAAGAAAATACGATAACAACGATAATTCCGACAATGACAATATTTAGCATATGTTCGATTGTACGTTTTTGGCGTTTAAAAATATAATCTATATAAAATTACGATAACTTTATGTTTAGACGTTATTGCGTGTATATTTGACATCTATTTTTAATTATTATTTATTATTATTATTTAAATTAATGCGCCATATATATATATACAGCAAATATACAGCAACTAATGGCTAGAAGCACAGAGGAAAATAAGTACTTTAAATGATTCAGTATCGTGTAGGAAAAGGATGAGTCTGGATAGCGTAGAAACGTTGCCATCGAGCAGTAACTGTAATGAAGATGAAAGACACCGTAGTAATGATCACTGTAGGCTGTATTGAGGACACTCTGTCAGTATATGTTGTACAGACAGCGCAATGGAGCTTCCGATCTATTAACAAGATAAGCGTGTGTTAGTTTAGTGCGACACAATGTCCGCTGACAACTACATTATCTCTGCGATTTTATAAGTGTGTCTTCCAAGGTGTTATTTTTAGTCTGATAGATCGTAGCTTATTTGATGTTGATACGGATTGTCATTTTCCTTGCCATATAACTGAAATAATGACGATCTCACGAACCTCTCGAGGTCTACGAGTGGAACTGGTAAATTAGGCACAGGTAGTTGCTGCTTCCTTTGCTGTCATATAGTTTATTTTCGGCAAGTCCAGTATGTGCTGGGAACCAGAGGCATGTAATGGATCGTTCAGTAATTAATTCTACAATCGTTTCCGCTATAGGATGTCTAATTATTATTAGATACATTATGAGTAGCGTTCGAGGCTGCAAGAGAGTCTGAGCAGATTACTATTGACAAGCTAGACTCAAAGTTCGGCATTTATAATCGACGGTCAAGTATATTACACATAGTTCGCCCCTGATAAAATTGTAAATGATCGCGGTAATCGAATATAGACTTCGTTATCTTTGACAACGGAAACGAACGAAATTTTCAGCCATCTGTATTCAATGTTAATGATTGAGATGTTCGTGAAGTAACAGATTGAATTGATCAGTATGTGAATTTTTCTTCCGGTTATAAAAATGTGTATAAGTCCAATTGAATTATTTGTTGGCGGTGGTATTATTGGATTTAAGTGTTTATTATAGAGTAATGGTTTGTTTATTTAGCGTTGATAGCGTGTTTGAAAATTTTGTCCGTATTGATCGTGCTGAGTTTAGGCTGAATTGTGCCGGACGAGCTGATGTAAAGTTGGAGGCATTACATTGTGTCGAAAAATTGGATAGTAGATACATTTGACGGATCCTGAGAGGCCATTCTGATGCTTCTACATGGAAGCTGTTGACAGGTGTTGATCGGAGAGCGTCAACGGCTAGTCGAATAGGTTTATTTTGTATAATATTTAGAGCATGTATAGCTTACTCGGACTTTGTTGTTGAATAGATTGCAGAACTATAATCATACTTTGATCGAATTAAAAATCCGAACTAAAACAATTCCATCTGCACCATAAGATGTGCGTGTGCGCCAACTTTTTCAGTAAGTTGAATTTTTTTCGTGCAAGACTTTTCGTGTATAAGGAAAAAATTTGTTTACGTACAAAATTACGTAATTGTTTAAAAACATTCGGATGTTAATATTTTTACGATCGCATCGTATTATTTAAAAAATCGTATTACCTATACGTGTCTTTTTTTTATTTAACGAAATTATTTCAATCAGATAATTTGTGGGGTGTTTTTTTTCCGAAAATCACATTTTAATAAAAATGATCAGCGTTAAAATTTTTTTTGCGGAAACTGCAATTTTTTGGAGGAAATCCAAATTTTAAAAATTATAAATTTCGGTTTATCAGTCATCCGAGTAATCATTCTCGTTTTTCCTTTTTAATTCTAACTTAGCCGAAATAAACCTGACCGATTCTAACCTAACCGTAATCTAACCTAACTCCAACTGAGTATTTCGTTATTCTAATTCTACTTCTAACTAGGCATAAACCTCCGATTCTAATCTAGCCGGGTATTATACTCGTTTTTGTTTTTTGTTTTTTTAAACGTATATTTTGTAAAATAAACAAAAATCGGTGCATGCACATTTGCACTCTCACACATCCGTTGTTATTAAAATTTATTACATTCCATCGAGCAGTTTCGACGGATTTATATTCACTTTCTGTCGCATTCAATCTGTGCAAAATGTACCAATTTGTCTTATAATCTAATTATTTTATAATATCTTATTTTAGTAATGTACAATTTGTCACTAATTAATCTAATATTATTCCTTCATACGCACATGCACACTTTTTTATACGTCAATCACTGGCATGTAACTCACAATTACTCATATATTTGTTTTTCTCATTTTAGTTTATCTCAGTTTGTAGCAGGCTATCCTTTGTTTTTATATTCATCTCTTTCGCGTTCAATTTTGTTCTTTTCCTTTCTTCATTGATTTAAATCAACGAATTAATACGCTACTTTATTAATATTTTCCTCTTACCTCCTTATCTTCTGTTTTAAGCAACCTAGTCTTTTTTTCATTTAATATTTCATCCGGTATTTAACAGTTTTGCCATTATGTACCAATCGGTTTGTTCTCCATATTTTGTTTTCATTAGTGGCATTTTATATTTCCAGGTTTTCCTTATGCTATAATCTGACAATACATTTTTTTCAACTCTCACGCACTTTTGTTTGGTCAAGTGTTCCCACAATTTCACAAATAAATATATACCTGTTATATTTAGTACATTTTAGGCCTTCGTAAGTTCAATGATTCCTCACTCGTTTTACTGATATTAGTTTGAGGTAGTTCCTTTGAAGCCTGTCTATTTTCTTTACATACGATTTTTTTTTACTATTCCTTGCACTCCATATCTTAGTCTTTATTCGATTAAAGCGTAATATCTTTTTCTTCTTTTAGTGCCTTACGTCCTTGACGCGTTGGCTGTTTTTCTATTTCTTGCTGCTTCCATCAGTTCTCCAATTCCCTTTATTCCCGTCCAATCTTTTACGTTCATTATCCATGCGGACTTTCTTCCGCCTCTTGGCCGTTTTCCTTCTATTCTACCCTGTAATATAGTTTGTAATATGCGATATTCTTGTCCACGAATTATGTGTTTGAAATATGAAATTTTTCTTATCCGTGTGATATTCCATAATTCTCTGCTAACTGTTGCTCTTTTCAAGACTTCCGCATTTGTTATTTTTTCTGTCCAAGATATTCTCAGCAGACGTCTATCAGGAGCCACATTTCCATCGTCTTTAGCCGTTTTTCAGATCTCTTCTTTATCGACCATGTTTGCACGCCGTATAGTAATACCGGCCATATATAGTAATTGATGACCTTTAACCTTATAGGTCAGGGGAACTTTGGTTGCAGAAGTCATAATATACTATCGTTATTCTTCACTTATATGGTTTCTAAGCGTATATAGCGACGGTACTGTTTGTATTTTAGTTGCGACATATTCCGTGTGTATTTTCTATCTATTTTTACCGCGAGGTACTTGGGTTCATTTACAAATTCTATATTTCTGCAATTTTTATTAGAACATTTATTTTTAGTTTTCCCAATTACTGCAAACTAGCCGAATGTAAACTTAACCAGTACAGTGGCGAAATTTCGCTCTATTTTAGGTTTGTAAACATAAATACGAATGTAATTCCGAAAGGTGTTATTTACGAATTTCCGGTAAGTCTATTCAAAATCGATGAATCGATAACTTTCGGAAAATAAAGCACAGGTATATCTTATGGTCGTGTAAACTGTAATCCAGCCTACGTGATATATAGACTTTTAAAATGCTGCGAACAACTTGCGATCGATCGAATTAATCGCTTTTACACTTTTTCGATAGTGACCGAAAACGTATAGAGTATACATCCTATCGAAATAAAAATTGTTTATACGCTTCAAATGCATTTCTAATTATAGACACGTAACGATTATATTTAAACATTTTTTAGAAATCGTCATGTAAAAATATTGAAGTTTATAGGCGTGTCTTCAAAATTGACCATTTTTGGTACGCGTATTCATCATCATACGCGTTAATCTGATTCCAGATATCGTGACTTAACGCATGCAGTCGAGAAGTAAAGATTCGTATAACATTTCTCCACACTAAGCGATCTTCATACGTATGATTTTTCATTTATCTGTAATTTTGTCAGTTAATGTAATCAATGAAAACGTAACGGAGGTCTTCCACGATTCCGACTTCATCCTTCAATAATTTGTTTCTCTAGGCCATTACGTCGAATGATATGGCCAAAAAATTTATTACATACGCGTAAAATATAACGAATTAGATTGAAAATGATTACAATTAATTAGAAGCATTTCGACATAATTTGAACGTGATTTGTTAAGCAGATATTAAGCTTAGAACAGATACTGCACTTTTATCTTGCCCAACGGGTCGAAAATCGATATTAAAAAAAAAAAAAAATTAAATCGATTAAATACTACACTTTGATTTTGTTCGATAGACCGACAAACAATATTAGGTTAGGCTAGGCGAGAAACGATATTAAGTTAGACTCTTAAAATAATTATGAAATAGATACTAAAAAAAATTAATTGCAAAAAATTTTATATTGAAAGTTATCACGATTAATTACGAGCATTTTAAAATATTTTAAACGTAATTTTTTTATTTTAGCCGATATTAAGCTGTTATAAGAATGGATGCTACACTACTTTGATCGTAACAGTCCGAGAAGCGATATTAAGTAGATGATGATTTTTTTTTTTCATTTTTTAAATTAACTGTAAACAAATTTTATTCGAAAAAATTATTACAATTATTTAAACATCATTTTTTAGAAAAAAATAAATAAATATATATATATATATATATATATATATATATATATGTTAATATTACTGAAATATGTCTGTTTTTTTTTTGCCAATTTAAGTCAACGGGATTTAAAACAGCGGTTAGGTCATCCGTATTTTTTTCCGTGTACGTGATTATAGTACTGATTTGTTCTGTCGTTCTGCGTGTGTTTTATTTGGATGCTTCATTCTTATTAATTAAGTTTAGTGTTATTTTATTATATTTCTTAAATTGTTTATAAGTTATGGAAAATTCGTTTGATTTCTGTGTATCATTGTGCGGAGATAAAGACCGTTTATATTAAACCGGTTAAAGGGTTGGGAGCTTATTCCGCGAGATGGAGAATACAAGTGTTGTCCGAAATGCTTCTAGCCTCTTAAATTAGATAACCATGCGAGGTATAGTATTTGGATTATAATAACATCTTGGATGTTGAGAATAAAATATTTCCATGCTCAACATTCATTTATTTACTTTAATCATGCTACGATTTACAAAAAAAAATACAAAAAAAAAATAAAAATGCACGCTAATATCTTCGATCGAATCCATTATTAATACTTAGTCGACATACTTTTTTCGTCGATTACATCAGTATTCAGTATATTCGTGAGATGTGTGATTTAGGTTGCATATGCTATATGACCTAAAAATGAATTCAAATTTTAAAACATAAAAAAAAAGTGTCTTCATAAATCAAGTTAACGCATTATTCTTACTGGTTTAAAAAAATGATATATATATATATATATATATATATATATATATATATATATATATATATATATATTTAATAACTTATTTAACGGATATAATTTGTTCAGTAAAATGTATTTATAAAGAATTTCGAACGTAATTATTTTCGACTGCAGTTATGCAAAAATGTGATTTACATCGCAAAATCTACTTTAATTAATATTGTACAAATATGATACATTTGAAGTTATTTAAATAGCTTCATAGGTGATTACTATATGCTAAGCCTCACCATGCGTTATACTAGGTACCGACATCGTAGAATTAAGCATAGGTTATTTAATTCCGTGCCTAAGTCAATTATTTATTTTGCTTAGTTAATATTGTATGTGTGCATGTGTGTGCTCATTATACATGTGTATGCGTATATATATATATGCGCATATGTATGTTATATTTTTTGTTTTACTTTTTAGCGTATTTTATTTATTTTCTTGAAGGTTTTTGTTTGTTTTTTCTTGTAGTCTAACATCTGTTTGATTAATTGTCTAGATTTAGTAATACTATTTGAGTTAACTGGTTAGGTATAAGGTACTTAACTTTATGAACCTTGTCATGCATGTCTCATTATGAAATAAAACTTTTTTCTGCTCCTTCAATTTTTTTTGTATATATATATACGTCTAGAATTATTTTCGGTGACAACCACGTCCTGATTATTCAAAAAATTTAACATTTCGAATGGACTTACACCACTCATCATCAGAAACGAACGAAAATTGAAACACAAAGGGTTTCAAGGTATAAAGGGTATGCCAAAGAAATTAAAAACCAATTTTATATAAGTATAACAGACGATGTATTTATAACAGTTACAAATATATTCCTTTAATTGAACCAAAAAAAAAAAAGTAATCACGGTACACGCACGCACGCACATATATTATATATATATATATATATATATATATATATATATATATATATATATATATATGTTATATTAATTATTTTCATATTTAATCGTTAGCTGCAACGTTATCTAATATTATGTTCGCTTTGCTTGTTTTGCGAGTTTTTTCCCTTTTCTTGCGCGTTGATTGTACATTTTTTCTTTCTTATTTACCTTAATTAATTAATTAATCTTGTGAGCTATCGATATAATAAATTATATTTATCGACTGTATTTTAATTATTTAATAAAAGATTTGCTTCTTCTTCAAATAAATAATTTTATTACCGAAAGCGATCTAATTAATAGTATGCGCATCTGCGATTACGGCACATTAATTAAATAAAAATTAATTTACATAAAAAAACAGCACCGACTACGTTAATATAATAAAGATCGTGAGTGACAGGAACACGGATTTTGAACTGAGGTCATCTTCGAATTCGCCCAGACATTTCTTCCGTACAACAACCTAAGTAAGATATGACATTTTGGATCCATCTTAACTACGAAAAATAAACGAAACATTTAAATAAACGCGTGCACTAAAATAATACTATCGTTAATGTAATAATCCTCTCGCTGAATATTACCATTTAAATACAGCAACAAAATATAAATAAATGAAGTATAAAAATGAAATACATTATATATATCTATATATGTGTGTGTATGTTGATAATAAACAAATTAAAAACAAAGATCATAATAATAAATCGGCTCAGGAACAACATGCCAGAAATTCGTGAAATAGCCGACTTCGAAATTGTAGACAGGTTCACATATCTGTGATCTATAATGGTAGTAAATACTGGTGGATACGAAATTATTTTTTAAAAAAATCCGCTCAATTGAAGAAATTAAACATTAAAATGAAATGTACATGTTGAATAATTATACTAAATTATTATTGAACTACGAAAATATGAAAATCAGGCAGCATATACGTTCGTAGACTTTAAGAAGGCACACGCCTCAGTTAATAAAACGTCTCCTTGAACATCCTGGAAGAACTTGGAGTAGATGGAAAGTTACGATCTCTAATTAAAGAAACATTAATGGATACAAGATTCAAAATCAAAGTTCAAATGAAGTCTCCGAACTGTTTAGGATAGAAACTGGAGCGCGCCAAGGGGACGGACTGCCACTAGTATTATATAACTGCGTTCTGGAAAAGGTAATATGGGAGTGGAAGAGTGTTCAGAACAGGAACGAATCAAGAAAGTGACCACTGGAAGGAAGAAATACAACCTACAGGTAGACTGTCTCGCGTTTGCAGACGACCTAAAATTGTTACAAAAAAAAAAAAAAAAAAAAAATATAATATAGAAGCCGGGCGCCAAAAGTTGAAATACTAAGCATTACGATAACAAGGTCGGACTGGAAATACCGTTTGAGAAAACAAAATTTATGACCAATGATAAAAATGTTCCCAACATTATGAAAGTTAAGAATGGAATAATCGAAAGAGTAGTAGAATTTAGATGGAAATGATTCAAGTGAATGCGTGAGATAAAAAATCGATACAGGAACGAAAACATAGATTGGAAATAGCTTTCCAACAACAAACAAGGGGCGCATATAATAAAAAGTCAACATCCAGAAATGCCAAAATAAGACACTATAACATAGTTATTAAACCATAGCGCCTGTACGAAGTCGAATGTTGACCACTAATAAGGAAATACAGCAGTTACAAGTCAAAGATAGGAAAATAATCCGAAAAATACTGGGCCCTAGAGTGAAGAAGATTGAAAATTAAGAATCAACAGGGAAATCTATGAACGGATAGAAAAGATTAGCGACACAGTCAGAAAAAGAAGGGTCGTCTTTTATGGAAGATCTGTTAAAGGGGTGTATATGGAATGAGCACACCGCTATTCGAAGAGGACCCGGATTCTGCATCAGCAAATATACCGGAATATCAAGGAATCTTTCACTAATTCAACCTAAAAACAATGATGAAAATTATCCTCGTTATAAATAATATTTTATGCATATAGACTTACAGATATGCGGTTTTAAATTAGTCGGCATTGGATTCGGTGATATTTTCGGATTTTCAAAGATAAATACGTACGGATCGTCTATTTCACCGTTCGGATATTGAAGTCTATACTCATCTTGCGGTAAACAGTCTACCATTGCGACATATCCTAATATAACAGCGAGTGGAAAGTTTGTAGGAACTTCGGGTACATTATCTGGAATTGAACGATAATATAAATTCAATAGATAATTACGTCGATATAAATTTACGCAAAGATTATTATTATTATTATTATTATTATTATTAGTACGATGAAAATATTTCAACTTTTACATTACGCGCGCAACCTTAAACAATATTAAAACATACGAACACGCGTTGAAAGTTCTTATCTTTGATGGGAATAATCCGTTAAATGATCATCTTTTTTAAATTAGCGACGACTCATTTTATCCGCATAATGCATTCCTCTCCCTGACAATCCTACAAGACGATTGGAAATGATGCAGAGATTCTCTTTCAATAACTTGAAAAAGAAATAGTTCGAACTACAAGAGTAAACGATTTTGATAATTCGAAATATCGATTAAAAATTGAACAATAAACTTATGTATAGCTACTATAGTAATCAAACAATCCGATAGTCCAGTGCTCAAACTTGAATGATACTGTCACTGAGAATCTAATTGTCTCACTCTTGACGTTAGATTAATCACATTTTTATTACTTTATTCATTACCGTTATTTATGGTGTTTCGGTGCCGGTACAATGAGGGGGAAAAATATCATAAAAAATTATGCGTTAATACGACGATGTTTGTATATACGTGAACATAAGTTGCCTGGAATTGTAAGTGCCAATTGCTGTTATTTCATTGCTATGTATACTGCAGTTTTGAAAAATTTGTTCGCTAATTTAAATATATATATAATCTTTAATATATGGAAACAAGCGGTACATATCCGATATTCCGGTATAACGAGATGCATTTAAAATTCATCCTAAACATTGATTTTGTACATGTTACACGTTTTTAAAATTAGAATTAGATACAGATCACTAAACCGGACAAGAATAAGTAATTGCGGGTTTATATAAAATATTATCAATAATAAGTGAGACTTACTTTTAAAAATCGGATAAATTGAACACGTAGTTTTATTAGCTTTTTTTAATAGCAGCATTAATATGCTTAGTAAACGTAAATTTTTTTATTAAAAATTATGCCTAAATAAAAACACGAGCCGCTAGGAAAAAATGTCAGCATAATCGTTATTCAACTTTAAAAAAGCACTACACAATATTAACACTGAAAATCAAAATAAATCAATATAAAAATGAAACTACACAAAGGTATTTGAAAACGATGAACACTGATGCTTCAGTCTTGTGGTATATAACACTAAGAAACTATTAAAACGCGAAAAAAGAACCGTTTCACATCAAATTAAATAATGGTTAGGCCAGAACCGACAAAGAAAAATCAAACGCTTCTGCAGAATACCTCAGTTCAGTTTTTATTCCGCATCCTGATGATATGTGTCGTGAATACTGCGAATATATGGAAAATAACTTAAAACGTAAAGTACCATTACGAAAAAGCCTTGGAGTATCACTGGTGAAATCATTTCACGGCTTCCAACAAAGTCAGCTACTCTATTATGCTACCATATTCAATGGAATGTTAATTCTTCTTCTTTTGTCTAATTTACTCAGTCGTTGATATATGGCGACAATTTCTTGATATAATTTTCGGTCTCCGGCCTTGTGAAACAATATACCTCCATCGACGACCATTTTCAGATATTATCCGGCCAAGCAATCGTTCTTCTGCCTACTTTTTTTTTTCCTGCTAATATTAAGAATTGGATTTTTTCCTAAAGCGTGGAAAAAATCAGTTATAGTAATGATGCATAAACCGGACAAGCCGCGAACAGATGTATCATCCTATAGGCCTATTAGTTTACTCTGCTCATTATCAAAGGTATTAGAAAAATTAATTTTAAGTCGTATCCAGCCGATTATAAGCAGTCGTGGAATAATACCAAACCATCAATTCGAATTTCGCACTGAACATTCTACGGTGCAGCAGTGCCATCGATTGGTTGATGCGATTTCCTCAACGCTGGAGAAAAAGAAGCATGTTCTGCAGTATTCGTGGATGTTGCACAAGCGTTTGATAAGATTTGGCATCCTGGATTACTTTATAAACTGAGACAGTTTCTCAACTTCGATTTATATGCATTACTTTATTCATATTTATCTGGTAGAACATTCGTTGTCCGAATTAATGGAGATTTTTCGGAAGAACATAATATTTTATCATCTGTACCGCAGGGTAGTCTACTCAGGCCTCTTTTATATTCGGTCTACACAGCAGACATGCCGACTAGCAATCAAACCATCTTAGCAACATTCGCCGATGATATTGCTATTCTAGCATCCAATTCAGAAGGAATGTATGCAAACGTCGCGGTTCAAAACCATCTGAATGGGTTGGTTCAGTGGGCACAAAGTTGGCGTATGTTATTTAATCCTAATAAATGTCAACACGTTATATTTAAAAATAAAAAGTTAAGTGCCCGGCTGTAAGAATAAACAACATATAAATTCCTTAATTCAGTACGTTATCATGGCTTGTACATGGACAAAATGCTCACATGGGGTAGACCTGAAAAATCGTATTTGTGAAGAAATTTCAAAAATTCACCGACTTATGCTCGACAAGTCTACGAACATGTCTGTGCTGAATGAAATACCAAATTTCCCGGTGATTACAGACTTAGATGAGAATATCAAGCCAGATGAAGTGAAATAAAATCGGGGAAAGCCGCCGGGTTGGATGGTATACTGACTGATATACTTAAACGGGAGAGTGCAAATATGTTAAATGCACTGTATAATCTGTTCATGACGATATGCCGTTCCTAAAGACTCTCAGCAAGCAGCCATAATACCGATCTTTAAAAACAAAGGGGATAGATGTGACTGTAATAATTATAGAGGAATATCCTTGCTTTCGGCGGTCGGTAAATTATTCGCTAGGATTATGCTGAATCGGATTTCTCCAGTCCTCGAAACTATTTATCCTGAGACGCAGAATGGCTTTCGTCCAGGTCGCGGAATTATAGATTCTATATTTTCATCAAGACAACTGCAGGAAAAATGCCGCGAACAGAATGTAGATTTGTACGTCATCTTCATAGATATTAATAAAGCGTTCGATACAGTACATAGACAGCTGCTAATGAACTGTATGGCTAAAGCCGGATGTACGCGAAAGTTTGTAGAAATTCTATCGCTGTTGCATGAAGGTAATGAAAATACAGTAATCCATGGAGGTTGTAGAACTAGATCGTTCAGAAGCAACTCTGGTGTAAAGCAAAGATGTGTTCTGGCTTCATCATTATTTTCGGTATATATGTCTTTTATATACCACGTAATATTCAAGATGCTGTAGACTGAAAAAGTAGAAATGCGGTGCCGATTTGATGGTGGATTTTTTAAGGCCCGTACGAAGTGTTCAACTGTGGAACTTTTTGACCTGCAATACGCTGACGATTGTGTTGTGGTGGCACACACCTTACAGGATCTACAGGACGCTATTGATGTACTAGTAAGATTATAAAAAAGCTTTGGCTTATCAATAAACCCGAATAAAACGAAAATACTAGTGCAGCTCTCACCAATGAATGACGTACAGAGCGAAGTTGTTTTAAAAATAGATGATGTATCGATAGAATGCGTGGAAAATTTCAACTACCTTGGTAGCCGATTAAATGACAAGACCTGCTTAGACAACGAAGTTCAGAGCAGAATACAGGCAGCTTCGGCAGCAATTAATACACTAAATGGGAGTGTATTTAGAAATAAACATATATTGATACCAACCAAACTGACTGTTTACAAATCTATCGTCTTACCAACATTGCTGTATGGTTCGGATATGGGCACCATATAAGAGGAATATACAAATTAGAGCAATTCCAGCAATGTATTTTGCGAAGAATTTTACATATACGCGGGCAGGATCGGGTGTAGAATAAAATCGTGCTGCAAAGAGCACATGCTACATCAATCCATCTCCTGCTTTACAAAAATAATCGAGCAACCTGGAAGCGTATGGTGAAAGATGGCCTTGGTATGGCCAAAAAGAAAATAGAAACAGCGGCCGAAAACAAAAAGCGAAAACGTCAGCATGATGCCGCGGAAAAGTGTGTTTATATGTGCAACGATTTTGGAAATACCGCCAAAATTGAACTTATCAGTCATCTTAGAAAGCATAGATAACGGTGCCCCATACTCGATACCGAGTGGGCTATTGATGGATATATATATCTTAAAATTAAATAATATAAATTTATTCTACGATAATTTGGATAATACATAATTATCCAGTAAGCTCACTAGAACTTTTCATTAATTGATATTGCCGTAAAAACATATATAGTTAAACAAATTGAAATTATAAATTCAATGGAAAAAAACAATAAATTCGCTGATACAAATTCAACGCGAAATGAAATTCATACCTTCCACGACCAAGTGGCGATACAATGACAAACCGTAATTAACTTCTTTTTCACTTGGTTGCTTCTTTGCAGATGCAATCCACAACCTACCACGATATGATGAATACCACATACGCCCTTCGTGTCTAAAATAAACAATAACATATGAATAAAGAGAAAATGTTTACATTTTATATATATATATATATACACGAGACGCGTTTCAAAAGTCATTAATACCTGTATATTATAAAATTCGTTGTGGTAACACTGATAATGCAAAATTAACACTGTGTGTTCTCTAGCTTTATAGTAGTCTGTATATCAAGTGTAAATACGAACGGATGGATAGAACGTGTTATAGTGCTGCGGTGTAAAGATGGAGTTGCCTCCTTTTCGCGTGTCCGGCAACTTCGAAATTCGTGCGGTTATTCGTTTTCTCGTTGCAGAAAAATGTTCAACTGCCGAGATACATCATCGTTTAAAACTTTTGTATGATAATGACGTCATGCCTGAACGTACTATTAGAGAGTGTGGTTGTAGATTAATCTGTACATCGTTCGAACATCCACGATGAGTCACGGAGTGGTCGACCGAATGACGCAATGAGTGAAGAAAGGAAAATCGCGTGCACTTTTTTTTTTTTTGGGGGGGGGCAGCAAAGGCTGTTGTCTGTAGATTTTATGGAAGGTGATAATCGGAAAAATTTTGGAACTTATGGTGAATGTCTTCATGTTCTTAAAGCAGGAATCAAAAGAAAGCGACTCGGTTTGTTGACAAAAGGTGTCGTTTTTCAAGAAGATAATGCGAGTTATCACACGTCGAAAGTGACAAAGGCGATATTGGATAAATTCGGTTGGGAAATTTTCGCATACCCAGCTAATTACTAATTCACCCGATTTAGCATCCTCTGACTGCCACCTCTTCCCTTCCTTAAGGAAATGTTTGAGTGAAAAACGTTTTTCCAGCGATGAAGAATTAAAAAGGTGCGTATTAAAATATTTTTGTTAACTGGACACACAGTTTTATGCTACCGGAATAAATAAACTTATTTCTCGTTATCAAAAATGCATTAAACAGTGTCTATGTAGAAAAATAAACATATTCTTCGAAAACCTACTTTGGCGGACAGGAAGGTGGTTTTATAATATAACGGCAATGACGTTTGAAACGCGCATCATATATATATATATATATATATATATATATATATATATATATATATATATATATATATATATGATCAGTTGTCGTTATTTTTAATTAATGTCGTGTTGAGCAAATTATTTAGAAACTTATCATATGAAAGATCTAGATAGATAAACGTGTATTGAAAATACCTCAAAATCCCAATTGGTGTTTTATAAGAATATCGTTATCATCTATGATCTTTTTTAATCTACCCAAAATCATTTTTTCTGTTATTTTACTAAAATTACTAAGTAACGACACGACCCGCAGATTTCTGGGATTAGAAATGTCCTTACCTGATTTAGGTACGAGCCGCAGATTTCCGGGATCAGAAATGTTCTTACTTGATTTAGGTATAAGGATAACTAGTTGGGGAAATGAGAAAGTAATAAAATTAAATTTATTATGATTGTTAACTGGACAAATACTTTTTGTGGTGTTTTTAATCAGTATTAAGCACAATTACAACATTTATTATTATCAATAATGTGCAATTCAGTTAAATAATACCTAGTGGACCTATGACCACCGAGTATTTTATGCCATATAGAAATTTAAATAATTTTTTTTTTTTTTGTTAAATCATGAAAAATGTGTTCATTAGTTCACCGCATCTAGTTTGAAATTTGTTAAAATGTGTTCTTTACTTATGGCGCTATTATTTTTTTCTTTCATTTATAAAATTAGCGATCACTTTCGAACATATAGTTCAATTTGTAATACTGGTGTATGTTCCGGATAGTAATATTAGATACAGGTATGTAAAATAAAGTTATGTTAATTAAAAATTTTCTACAGTTAGAAGTAACGTTTCGAACTGACTATTTAATAATCGACTGTATTAAATACCAACACCGTATGAGTATAATAACGTCGTTAGGATTTTATACAGTATTATATTAAAATTGTAATTTAGTTCGCAGAGTTTAGCACCGAGTGCTTTAAAGATGTCATAATACTTATTCAAAAATCATTATTTATATAACGAACATGCTCTAGGCCCTTATACGTATTACGATAAAATTATGCTCTAGTTATGTTCAAATTATAATTTAATCGTCTTGTAATTAATTTTTCACAGTTTACCACCCAGTGCTATAAAAATGTAAAAACGGCAATAAAATTAAAAGTTTGTAGGAAGAATTGCGATTTCATCGAAAAGTAGATTCAACAGTATAATAGCAGAGTCGAACTATGTAAGGAAAATTTTAAAGCAAACAGGAGATACAGTATGTACGCGATAGATTACGCTGTATTATGGAAAATACGTTAGGTACAATACGGAGTTTGTTTAGCACAGTATATACGCGACAGAGGAGAGGGAAAAACCAGGTTATCGATAAATTGAGCTTACGTTATTTTAACTTATGTTATTCATTTTTCGATCAAAACGTTTTTTGATTTTTTTTTTCTATTTATCTTAAACAATTCATATTACAAATCGCAATTAGACAATTATAAAATCAGCATTCTCTAATAACACAACGAAGCGTGTTTCTGCAAATACCAATATGATTAGTTACAATGTGCCATTTCTGTAAAAATAAATAAAAATTAGAAGTATTCGAGATGTGGTGCTGGCGGCGCTTGTTAAAAGTCTCATGAACTGACAAAGTGACAAAGCGAAATATATTTGATCAAATCAATGGCGTTCTATCCAAGATATAAGAAAAAGAAGGTCGGAGTGGATCGGTCACGTACAGAGACATGGACGAATGCTAGCCGATGCAATGGAAAGTAAAATGATGGGGAAAAGATCGCAACGTAAACGCAAGCTGATATTAATCAACACTGTAAAATAGGAAGCAGTAGTACCGACAATGCTTAATTCAGAGTATTAAATAAATTATTGTAATTTCTGCCCTGTTTGTGATATCAATGTGAAACAAAGCTTAGAATGAATCCAATAATATAGGCAATAAGTTGTGCGAATTTCATCGTTATTACTTTAGTAGTTTTTGAGTTAAATCAGGACAGACAAAAATTTTAAACAATCGATTTTTTGTTTGTGTGTTAAAAATAACCCAATGCAGTGATTATAATGAAAATATTCGCAAATCATAGACAGACACTACAGTTTTATATATTAGTATAGATATATTATATAAAATTATGAATAACTACACCCTATAACCAATTCTGAAAACATACTTTTTCATTCCGCTCATTACTAACGAGGCGTATGGCTGTCTTATACTCAAACAGTATCCGCGATCCTCCATTTCCTCATAAACATCATCTTTTTCCACAGTGTTCGGCTCCTGAATAAAGAAAATTTTCATTTAAAAAGATATAAATCATTTCGGATAAATATTTCATTACTACCCTGACGATTTCTTCGATTATATCCTTGCTTTTTACACAAGGCTATCTATCGGAATATGTTGATATCATAAATTTAGCGTTATATGTATTTATAATCCTCTATAGATAGGTAAATACAAACAGAAAAAGATAATTGCTGCACAACGACTGAACTTTGAACTTTAAACGAAATGAAATTTATTAAAAAATCGCTGATACCGTTGGTGAAAAAAAAACATTTCAAATAACGAAATAATAATAACTTTTTTTTTGTTTAAAAAGAAAACAGCGGTGTGGCAATAATAAATATAATAATTAATTTCGAATAATCAGATAATTTTTTTATGTACAATATTACTTTTTACGTATGACAATGTATAGTTTTTAATGTAAAAATTAAATGAAATAAACATGTTTTTTACATTATATATCACGTTATGCCTATATCAATCCACTGCTGGCGTGTCACAGACATTTCCAATGATTCCTGTTTTATACAAGTCGGATCCAATTGATCCCTGCATCTTTCGCAATGTCATTTCGTCACCGTGTTGTTGGTCTGCCTCTTTTTGTTTTTAAATGCAATGGGGCAACATTGCAGGACATGCTTTGTCCACTTGTCATCGTCTTCACGCGCGACGTGTCCAGTCCATGTCAATTTCAAGTTTGCTATTGGCTTCACTGCGTCGGTCAATTTTGTCCGCTCCCACATAATGGTACCTGAGGTTTAGTATTATCCTTTCGTGAGCTGTTTGGGTTTTCTTGATTTTCGTGACTGTCCCCTTTGTGAACCTCCATGTTTCTGCTCCATATATTAGTACTAGTAAGACACAATGATTATAAAGCTTACACTTCATTTGTTCCGGAATATGTTGGATAACTTCCCGAATGCAGCCCATGCGAGAGATGTTCTTCGTATCATTCTCTGTATAATTTCTTCTCTGTTTACAGTTATTTCCGGTCCTAGATAAATGTATCGCTGTACCTGTTCGATATGTGCTCCCTATTTATCTTTATTGACATATCACCCGTGTTATTAGTCATAGCCTTTGTTCTCTGCTTGCTTATGATTAATCATACTTTTCCAAACTCAATTTGAAGTTCGTTCAATATAGATTCTAACTCTTCCGGATTCTTGCTTATTATAACGATGCCATCTGCGAATCTCATGTAGTTTTATCCGTTTATTGTTCTGCCTTTGGAATCCCAATTTAGTTTTCTGAATACACCTTCTAAGGCTCGAATAAATAATTTTGGTGAGAGAGTATCATCTTGCCGCACGCCTATTTTTAGAGGTATTTCCGCAGTTCGTTAGCTTGACTCTCATTGAAGCTAATTCGTACATTATTCTGACAATATTCACATATATTGTTCTTCGACTCCAAACTTACATACTGACTTTAACACTGCCCATATTTCAATCGAGTCAAATACCTTTTCATAGTCTATAATAAACGTCATATAGAGTAGAATGCTAGTTAAATCTAACCTTAAATTACCTACCCGATTCGTCTATACGTGTTTTTCCGCAATTGTTATAATTTCAATTTACAAAACAACCAAATTTATTATTAGGAATGAATAAAATTAAGAAATTAAATGCATTTAATAAAAATTAGTCTTATAGGGGCCGTCTTTCAAATTATGGTTTATTGTGATAATGTCCCCTGGCAAGCGTCTCACTTTGAAATTAGCTGTACTATATAGCTCGGTTATTGTTATATTTATTGAATAGTATTATTATTATCATCATTATTATTTTTTTGTTTTATTTCCTCGAGGAGTGATTATATTTCGAATTGGTTTCTATAATTGAATATTTTATGTTTAACAAATTCGAGTACATTGAATAAAAAGTAAATCAATTGATTGATTGATTATTCTTCTTCTTTCGAATTAGCCAACTATGGACGCCCGTAGTAAAATATCTTCATGATGTTTATTTCTTCCTCTTCCTTTCATTCCACTATTTCTTCATTTGTGTTTTTTCTTCCTTTCATCTGTACATTTAGCACCGGTTTTCTTCTTCAAAACTTCGGAATGTGCTAATTGCACTTTTGAAACTATTTCTATTCATAACGTCATCTTCCGTAACGTTAATATTTTCTTAAGGTCTCCCTTAACTTCTCGGAACCACGCGATTTGCGATCTAGGATTCCTATCGAAGTACTGGAAAATTCTTTTTGTTAGGCTGTTTGTCTCCATTCTCTTCAAATGACCGTAATAGCTTAATCTTCTCTTTTTCATGGTGTTGATATCTTCAGTATACTCGTATATTTCTTTATTACTTCTTTTTGATTATTATTATATTTTATTTTATTTTATTATTGTTAAAAATTGTTAGTTCAATTATTTATAATCCGAAGATCGCGTAACTGCTGAAGTTAAAGGTTATTTAACGATCAATTTTACTTACTCGTAACTTTTTTCACTCTTTTTAACAAACACGCGAGATGCAGTTATCGTCGAAAATTCACGTTAGTATAATAAAAAAACACACACACACGTACACACACAAAAAAACACAATTTGTATTAATTAATCGTTAAATCGAGTAATAATATTTGAACACATATAACAAAGCATGTAGAATAATAGAGAATACAAGTTACCGGAGCCGGAATGTCCAATGAATCGTACAATTTAACCGATGCAGCTTTATACTTATTTACTACGCCATCATTGGGAATAGCCGAAGATGCTGCAGTACCATTTCCAATATGCGGAACGACTCGAATTACATCTTTATCGCATTTCGTACCATCATTTGATTGTTTTTTAGCTTTAAAGTTATCGACACCTTTCTTGCCTTCTCGTCGTTTACCTTTATTATTATTATTATTATTACTACTATTATTACCGTTTTTTTCGTCGCTTTCATCATCGCGATAAACTTCTTTCACCGATAAATCTGAAAAAAAAAAAATAAAAATAAAAATAAAAATCGACAACAAGTAAAAAACGCATTCCGATTCGAATCTCCTAAAAGTATGACGAACAATTTTATTTCAATGCGAAATATTCAACACTTCACCGAGAACTAAATCATCAATCGAAATGAACTTTGCAGGCGTTTGTATTGTATCGTATTCATTAACGTGCTGTGTACTGCAACGATGGCTAGAGGAACAAGTAAATGTAGTTTTTAGATATCATGTGCGATGTTGGATAGTTCTACGAATCGAAATAGGAGCTGGATCTTTTGTTCATTATCTTAGAGCTAGAAAGATGTATTTGGGATCGGGCAATCTACCAGAAAATGGTTAATAGATAAGGGAACAGAGCATATATTACAGATAAGGGGGATATGAAAGAAGCTTCCCAGATTCGATTCCACTATTTATTGTTTTTAGTATTACTGAAAACAATCAATTTCAAAATCTGATTTTTACGAGCACCGTATTTTATGTCGACGACCTTAATACCGATATTTACTCATGTAAGACGGATTCGATTTATAATCGATTCGAAAAGGCTAAATTCAAAAAAAAATTATAGTCGACAGAATCTAAAATTAAATACGGAATAATCGGAAACTATTCTATTTATTACACGGTTACACTTCTAACTGAAATTGCAATAAATTCTTAAATAAATCAAATAGTTCGAATAACAAGTTACGTACCTCATAGATTAATTTTAATAACCGCGTTATAAAAAATCTGCACGTATACACTCGGTCCTTTATTTAAACAGAATATGCATTCTTAGTTTAAAAAAAAATAATAATAATTCACACGACTGTTATTGACCTATATTTATATAATAGCTTCATCTGTATCTGACAGTGTAGAAAACTAGAAGTAATTAAAAAAATATTGTTTGTCGCAAAATTTTATCAACTTCTACGAGGTATACTAAAATTTTTTTAAACATTTCCTATATAAATTCGTTTATCTATAAAATTTCAAAAACATTTTCGAGAAAATTCTAAAATTCGTCCAAATAAATTAATTGCGCTAAATAACCGGAAATTATGGCATTGAATACGTAACGCGTGCGTTATATTGAGTATCAGCACCGTGGAAAAAACACTGGTTTTCCTAAATAGTTTCTTAATGGGAAATCTTCTTTAGCCTTGATAACCAGCTGAAAACGTTGCGCTTAAGGAGAACACGAGCGTGTTTTGCGGAAGGTGCTAAATAATATATTACGTATACGGATATATCCTAGATATAGATATAAATATATATATATATTATATAAAATATTAAAATTAATAGTTCGGAGGGTCTAAAGGGACTTGCCCCTATTCACAGCGGCGTTTTTTTTTCATATTTAATATTATTTTTAGTGTTTTATTTTTTTTTTTTTTTTTTTTTAAATATATTATTTATAGATGTTAAGAATCCTCTGGACAGACAAAAAAACGAATTACTCTATATTATAAGTACATAGTCTGTACGGGGTAGTAGGAGGAAGTTTTGCAGAAAGTGTTCGGATGGCTTGCAACAGGGATTCATCGCGATTATCATGTTGGGTAGCCGTCGATATTATAAGAAACAAACAGAAGATTGTGCACAGTAATAATTAGAAGGAAAAATAATATGTGGTCCCGTTCCTGCAAGAAGAGGAGACATGGTAAAGGGCATCCCCTCCTTTTGGGTAGCAGGCTTGGGTAGAATCTCTAGTTTTATTAAGACTATAATTAATATGTGTTGTTGTCAAAAGCTGATTTTTTTGTCAAGTATGACATCTAGGTACTTAACTTTTTCATTCCATCGAATAGTTGTGGTGTTGATTAGTTCGAAATCTGGTTTAATAGCCGGACTTTTTTCATAGAATAGTATAATCTCCGTTTTAGCAACATTTCTACCTAATCCACTTGTTTAAGAATGTACTAAGTAACCTAAATGTTAGTTGTAATTTGTTAATTATAGCACTTACTCAGACGGATGACGTTAGTCAATATCATCGGCATATAGTATGGTGTAAACATGTTTGAATTTGGAAATTACACATATAATAAAAACAAACAAAGGTCCTATAATGCTGCCTGACGGAACGTCTCCATTAATGGTGTTCGATGTGGAATATAATCTTTTCTGACCGTTGCGCGAAAGTTTCTATTAGGTAAATAACTTTTTATCAGAATTATCAAATTAAGACGACAGTTTAGTTAATCGTATTGTATAACAGACTGCAATGTCATACAGTATCAGATGCTTTTTCCGTATTAATAAGTAGAAGGCCAGTGAATTTAAAATTATTCGTTATAATCTCACAGACAGTTGCGTGTAGTGCAGAAAATTCTAAAACCGAATTAATTTTCACTATCTCTAACGTGTTTCGAATGGAAGGATAATAGTTAATTATTTATATATGTTACGTATATTATCATAATCGTCATCATTGTTGTATCGTTCGTTATCGAACATCGTGACTCCGTGATAATTAATGAGCTGCGATCCGACCGTCAGCCGGACAGGGTTATTTCATTTCGTAATTATACAAACAAGTTTATCGGAATATCTCTTTCAAACTGTTCAATATATAACGCTCGGATGACTGCACGAGACATGTACTAATGCGCCGTAAAACTACCTGGAAACTGTTATAAAATGAAATACTAGAAGAAGATAACCCTAGAAAAATTCTTTAAAAAACGTCGCACAGTGTTATAATAATATAACCCTACTCGCGATAACGTTTATAAATAAAATAAAAACGATTAAACTTTTCCCGTGCTATAACGCTGTTTAAATAACTACTTGCGATTCAACTAAATTAGATAAAAGAATTCTTCAGTCGTCAATTTGACTTCTTCTTCAGTGCCACGACCGATCTCGATCTTAATCTCATTGGCAGACTCCATTAACTGTATTTGATCCATGTGTTTTCTTCTACCATTCCCATTATTATATTCTGTAGACGTTTAGACCGATTCTTTTCACATTATTTGTGTGTAGCACTTCGACATTTGTCATCTTTTTATTGCACGGGATTTTAAGTAAACGGCGATAGCACTAAAACTAGAAGGCGTCTAGAGTCTGTTGAGTGTTCTGGACGACGGTGTCCAACACCATATAGAGCAGCACTGATCGGATATAACATTTCGTAGTTTTGAATCTTAAATTAATAGGGAGCCGTGAGCATCTTCATTTTCATGAAGCCAGTGGGCGTCTGCTCAATGCGACATCTAATTTCTCCGTCCGGAATTCCATCCTTATTAATTCAAGCACCAATATATTTGAATTTATCAACTTGTTTCGATTCGCAATTGTTTATCATTATATTTACAGGATGCTGATAATTTGAGATGACCGTTAGTGTAGTTTTCTTCGCGTTAATTAATAATCCATATCGACTTGTGCTAATATAGCCGGGTCCTCTACACTTTCCGCCATCAGAACTGTGTCATCTGTATATCTAATGTTATTGATATCATCACCGTTAATTTTAACACCGTCTTCTCTGTCGTTCTTCTTTAAAAGTCCGTTCCGCGTATGTATTATACAACATAGAAGTAAAGCCCCGCCTTACTTCCTGTTCAATACTAACTGGGTCTGACACTTTATTTACTCTCTAGTGAAATTACTGCGTTCGGGTTTAAATAAAGATGTTTAATTACGCTTTTATCCGCTTCATTTAGACCAATTTGGAATAGTTTATCATGAATAACTCGATCGAAGGTATTTTCAAAATCTAGGAAACAGAGGTATAATGGACATTGGAATTTTTTCATTTTTCTGAATCAAAATGTTCATACAGGGCACGTTTATTTAATCCCATTTAGAAAATATTATATTCTTCAGTAAACTAATATGATGAAAACGAATGTTCATAAATATGAAATCGATCGATAAATTCACAATTCCTATATATACACACGGGCGTGCGCGCTAATATATTTTTATCAGAATTTAATTATATTATGTTTACATTCAGATTTATATATATATATATATATATATATATATATATATATATATATATATATATATATATATATATGTATATATATATGCTACATTTTGTTTAATATATGGATTTTGGTATAAAGTATTAAGTATTTTGCATCATCATTTAAAATTAAACGATGTAATCATACCTTTCATATCGACGGTAATTTTTTTAATATACTTCGACGATTGTTGTCTCTGTTTACGTTTTTCGTCTTCTTCCTTAAGTCGAGCTTTTTCCTCCGGATTTAACCAAACATCATTCCAGTTATAATAATCAGAATCATCGATCACTTTGGTCCGTTGAGTGCTGTTTAAATAACGTGCACAACGTTAATTTCGTCCGCATTAAAGAAAAATTATATAAACAAAATTATATTATTATAAACGTGTAGGAAAAATTACTTATAGTAATTATAGACTTATTTATTAAAATTTTATAGCATTTATAATTTGTAAACAATAATACCTGAATCGACTAGAATATTAACAGTTTTCAGAACGTTTGTATATAACGATTAGGCGCGTAAGCTTACTACTATATAACGATGTACAAACGCGAACTTTTATATCGTCCATATATCTACTAGCCGTGTAACAACTACGACGATAAAATCAATCCTGCCAACAACTATACGTATTTTCCTCATTAACGATATAATACAATACATATAGACGTTGACAGTCAGTTGCCTATAATGATACTACTGCAGATAAGATGTAGACATGTATTATGATATTTTAAATATTGACTACATTATACTATACTTAAAGACTGTAACAATAATTACTATATATATATATATATATATACATATATAAAATCAGTGAGTCGTGTCACCCCATGCAGGGGTATCGTGATCATGATCTGTCACACGGTTATACGGTTGCGTGCGATATTTACCTTGCAAGTCGCGTCTGACTAGCGAAGAGGTACACGACCGCGTTCTCTTTTATCAGCCACCACACCTTGAACGAACAGCGTAGCATATTTCACATTCGGACCCAGGACGTCAGAACGCCGAGTGCTAGCCGGATCGCATGGCACAATATCTATTCGTATACATGAAGTATCATAGCATTCTCGGGAAGTTACTGCGGTTGTTTCCCCTTGCCTGTCGCAGGATTTTCTGTCAGGGTTTACTCCATTAGCCTTTAGATAAACATCCTAACCGCAAGGCAGCGGGATTTGTTTTATGTCAGCCTTTAGAGAAACATCCTAATCGCAAGGCTGCGGTTTTTACTGAGGAGATAACGGTACGGCTTTTACGGTGACCTAAACTCACCGAGGGAGAAATGGTGACCTAAACTCACCGAGGGAGAAATAGTCATAGGATTTCTGAAGATTTTTACTGAACAGGTCCTCAAGCTGTCCATATCTGCATCCTCGTATTTCCTTACCCTATATCACCACTGGAATCGTCTGCTAGAGACTTTTTACCAGTACCGCTGTTGGCCCACGACTGTTTATTCGACTGATGTGTTATTCACAGCTAACCTACATATCTGCAGGCCATTCCACTATCCGCCACCTGTGGATGCGTCCCATACCGGTTACAGCTCTGGATCCCGGAAGGTACAAAGGTACCCTCGGGGGATGTGTATATGAAAGTAAAATTTCGACACCAACCAGTTTAGTAAACATGAGAAAATTCGAGTGATAAGTTTTCGACAATTTCCTTATTTATAATAAGTCATTATTAAATAGAATATTATCTTTAGATATAATAACAGTATGGTCATATTAAAATTAAGAAATAAATATATATAAGGCAACTACGATAATATTCAATTAAAAATTAAAGCATATAATTTAACGCAAGTTTATAATAACGGTATATAGGATGAAGCCTTTATAGAAACCGGCTCAGGGAACGGGAGCAGCAGTTTTCATCTCATCTGTTAATATTAGCAGGGTGTACAAATTATCTGATCTTTGTTCCGCATTTACCAGTGAGTGTGCAGCAGTATTTCTATTCTTATCATTCTTAATTGATATGAAGCTTACAGGTAATTATCTCATTATCACCAGCTCACAAATCATTTTGAACGCTATTGAAAACAAAAGGAAGACGTCAGATTCATTAATTTCATTCATCATGTTAAAACTTAATTATTTGGAAAACTTGACTATATTTGTGTCGTTCTTATGGGTACCAGGACAACGAGGAATCCCCGACAATGAAAATGCAGATTCATTACCTAAAAGGGGGTTTTCTGTGGTATTTTATTTAGTTTATGCACTTGATATCATAAATTTTGTACAGTCGGAACATAAGAAACTCTGATAACAGACATATATGTATACAGCATTCGCGTCTCTTCCTAAATTTCCACGATTCTACTTTTTTAAATACATAGCAAAAAATTATATCAAAGTTACCAACGACTTAACTTCCCTGTCTTCTGATCACTCAATCGTTACATTATCAATAAATGAACAGGTATGGCTGAAGGAGCATAAAGCAGCACTAAGCATCAGAAACACAAAATGGGACACATTCAGAAATCTACTAGATGAAAATATAAATCTATCAGTCAGATTGAAAACAGAGACAGAACTGGACGATAGTGTTAACCTATTCTCTACTCAAGTTGTACAAGCAGTCTGCAGAAGTACTCCATCACCAACTCAAAAACCATTACAAACCCAGGTTTTTCCTGATTATATAAAAAAACAAGTGGCAATCAAAAGACGGTTGAGAAAACGCTGGATGCAGTCAAGAAGTCCAGCTGACAAGACGGTATTAAACAGACAAACTAGAAAACTCAAAGATCTTCTACAAAAATTCAAGAACACATCCTTCAATGAATTTGTTTCTAATTTAACAACATCAAAGGAAAGTAATTATTCATTATGGAAAGCGGTTCGCTACTGTAACAAGCCAGAACCTAGAAATAACCCACTAAAAAGTGAAAATGGAGATTGGGTTACAGATGATGCTACCAAAGCAGAGTTGTTTGGAGTACATCTGTCCAACACTTTTCAAACAGAAAGAACTAAATCTGCCATTGAGGATGATATCCAAAATTATTTAAAACAGGAACCAAGTAAATCTGATACTAAAATAAAGATGTTTTCACCGAAGGAAATAAAAGAGGAAATAATGAAGTTGAATAAAAATAAAGCGCCAGGATATGATCTTATAACGGGCCAAATTCTGAAAGAACTTCCGCAAAAAGCATTAATGAATCTAACTTATATCGTCAATGCAATTATGCGAATACAATACGTTCCTTTATTATGGAAGTTCGCAAATGTGATTATGATACAAAAACCAGGAAAGCCCCCTGAAAAACTGTCGTCCTATCGGCCTATATCACTCTTATCAATTTTGGCTAAACTATTTGAAAAACTCTTAAAGAAAAGAATTCAAAAATTCATTGATGAAAACAAAATAATCCCCAACCACCAATTTGGATTTAGAACTGGCCACTCAACAGTCCAGCAAGTCCACAGGCTCGTTAATCAAATCGAAACAGCTTTTGAGGAGAAGGAGGTCTGCTCAGCGGCCTTCCTAGATATTCAACAAGCGTTCGATAAAGTCTGGCACACTGGTCTACTATACAAATGTAAAAGGGTCCTGCCAGTACAATATTATAATATTATAAAATCCTATCTAGACGAAAGATACTTTCGAGTCATAATAAATAATGAACAATCTCAAATTCAAAAAATTAAATCGGGCGTACCCCAAGGAAGCGCGCTTGGTCCCTTGTTGTACTCGATATTCACTTATGACATACCGGTACCAAGGAATGCGAGTGTAGCAACATTTGCTGATGACACGGCAATAATGGCTTCACATAAGCTTCCGCAAACATCAAATAAAATATTGCAAAGTGCACTCAATGAAATTGAAAATTGGTCGAGCAAATGGAAATTGACAATAAACGAGTCCAAGAGTACCCACATTATATTTACTAAAAGGAGAATTGTTCGCAACAGATATAAAATCTTTATCAAAGGTAGGAAAATTGAACAAAGTCGAGCGGTAAAATATCTAGGAGTTCACCTAGACCAAACTTTAACATGGGCTCAGCATATTAGAGCGAAGAAAACGGAGTTGAACATAAAAACTAAACAGCTGAACTGGTTGCTTGGTCCACATTCACAACTTCATACTTTAAACAAATTACTACTGTACAACGTAGTATTAAAACCTGTATGGCTATACGCAATTGAGCTGTGGGGCTGTGCGTCCAAAAGCAAAGTAAACAAAATTCAGACGTATCAAAACAGGGTATTACGTGCAATTGTAGGAGCACCGTGGTACGTCTCAAACCGTACGCTACATGTAGATCTAAATATAAAGTACATAAACGAGGTAATTCAAGAAGCAATTGAAAAACATATATGGAGACTACAGTACCACACAAACCCACTAGCAGATAGTTTGTTGAAGAAACCAACAAAGGCCAAAAGATTGAAAAGAAGAACGATGATGGATTGGATATAGCCTATAGCCATTTCAAAATAAATTGAGACCTTGCTAATGGGCATATTCTCAAGAAATCAAGTGCGTTCTCAAGAGACAACATCCGGTTGATGACATAAAATTGTCAGTACCTGATAAGAAGAGGATTTAAAAAAAAAAAAAAAAAAAAAAAATTAAGCGGAAAGGAATTATACTCATAAGCAGATTGCGATTTGGGCATTACTTGTTATCGGATCGCCTGTTCCTTATGTAGCTAAGAGAAACTCCTTACTGTCCTCTACATACTGAACGTGCAATTTGCAATCCTGATCACGTATTCTTCGAATGCTCTTCTTTAATAACATTACGCTCTGAATTATACCTTAAATTACTGCGCGCGTTCGCAAAGGTCCTCTGAATAATGTATTGTCCCTTCTTCATTTTGAGAAGTTATATATATTTCCGGACATGTCGATTGTTCTAGAGAAGTTGTCCGAGTTTATACAAATGTGAGCTAGTAAGTACGGTATCACGTTGGGTAGGCTGTAAAGGCATTCCCATTAAAAAGAAAAAAGAAAAAATGAAGTTTCTTGATATAATTAAGTCGTCGGGAAAGCCTAGTGGCTAGAGTACGGACTTGTGCTGAAGGTACCGAGTTCGAATACGATTTGTGACACAAAAATTATCACGAGAAAATAAAAATATAAATATTCCTAATATTATCACGTGGAAGGCAATGGCAAACCACCACGCACAACACCATATGCGCGCTAGTAATTATATAGTACACTACAAAAACAAGTGGGGCTGTATTGTGAAATGACAACAAAGCGATTACAATCAGTTCTCCCGGGTGTGTATGTCTGTCTGTGCTAGCGCCATGTTATGATTGTCTAGTACGCTACTTAAACTGTACAACAAAATATATATAGGTAAGTAGTCGCCGATCTCCAATACGGAGATGGCACTTAATGATGATATATAAACTAAGAATTTGCAATTTTTATCAAAAATATTAGTTGCGTACCATTCTTTATCAAATTGCATTAGCTTCTTCACGCTATTCCGGGCGGCTTGATATTCTGCAGATTGTTTAAGTAGCAAACTTTGGTATAATTCATTAGATTCGTCGGTCTTTTGATTAAGGATTTGTTCCTCCTCTTTAGTACAGACCTACGTAAAGATTGTAATTTTTATAACTATATACGTAAGACGAGCTCGAATTTGAGGAAAATTTGATTTTTTTCCTCCAATTAAGAGCAATTTTTAATTGTTAGATTAATTAAAGTTACCATCGCACGTATAAATACTGTAATATATTAATATAAATTAAATTGGATGATTGCTGTGCTATTTTTATTTAATGTATGTGAATTAAACGATGGATGTTGTATTTTGTGTGGAGTCAATTTTAATGATTTTTAATTTATGTATATAATACGAGAAAAAGAAATTTTAATGTTTTAATTATATGGAAATCGATAAATTAATATATACATACATACATTCATACATACATATATGTATATATAAATATATATATATATATATAGATAGATAGATAGAGAGAGAGAGAGAGATCCCCAGTCGGTGAACGCGAATTTATTGTTTTTAAAAATAATTTTCCCCTTTTTACAAGTAATAATTTATTTGTTTTTATTTATTATTAAGCTTACCGGCTCGGTCGTGATCGCCACCTTGTAAAGGGAGTGATTTTAAGAGTTAGAGCGTAAAACAGCCAGTCTATAAAATTGCAATATATAAATGTGTTAAAGTTTACAATTAGTTGGCTACACTTTTGTTGGCATAAATTTACACATACAAAAAATAAAATATACAATACAACATTTTATAAAATTACTCATATATATATATATATATATATATATATATATATATATATATATATATATATAATAAACAAAATTCGTACGACCTGTCGGTATACTGTAGGAAGGAACTGTTGCGATATCGGAGGACGAAGGCGTATACTATCCAGAGAATAATTTTCGATGTTATTACGCGATTAATGATAGTCTCTATTTGTAATTTATCTTACTTTATTCTTTTTATTATTATAAAATCTTTATTCGTTTATTTATTCTTTACTATTTTACATAAACCCGAATAAAGTTATGACTAAGTAATTATTTTGCGAAGTATTTTCAAGATTTATTTTTATGACACTGGAAAAGACTTGTACATGTTTTTATTTATTTTATTTTAAACATTTTACGTCTTCCCTTTTCGAATGTTACTAGGACGGTCACTATATACGATCAAAAGAAACGTAAAGATCAAAAACGTGAGTTATATATACATATAGCGAACAGATAATGAAAATATTGACGACTAGATCGATTATCTAACTTAACTGAATCCGTATAGGAGAATGAGAGTAATTACATATTTCCTAGTTAAATTCTTAAATTAATACGATCAGTGCAATTTCGCTACTTAAGATAAATAAAATTTATTAAAATGGCGAATCTTTATCACTTTAAGCATATGGGTAGTAGAAACATCAAGGAAAACGTCACCAAACAAAAGACTAAATAAGATTATAATTAACGACGCAAAATATATCGATGAGACTTGAAATGACCGACAAGTAGAAATGATTGATTGTGAGGAAATAAAAATAAATAATGGACGAAATGTTACATTTAATGGAAGTATGTCGAAAATAAAATAAAGGAAGAAGCAGCTATGTTGAAATACGCCGAAAGATCCAATCTAAAATCAGAGAAGCGAAAGAACTGTGGCTAAATGAAAAATGTAAAAAAAAAGTCAACGTTTATAAGGAAAAAAGACAACTTTTGTATACACACAAAAAAAAACCCTGAAGAAACTAGGATACTATTCTGTACTAAAGTTACTCGACGAAAATAACAACAATATAGTAGAACATACTAAAAGAACAGGAATATGGAGTAATTACATCAATATATATATATATATATATATATATATATATGTATATATATATTGAAGGATGGCAGATCTAAATTGAGAGATGTAGATGAAAGAGGGTCGAATACAATAGTGGAAAGCAGGGTAAAATGCTAAAAAGAGAAAAGTCTCAGAACTAGACAATACATATGCGAAGATACAAAATTAATAGATAGTTCAGATACGGCATTGCATTAACCAATAAAATATACGGCTCGGAAAATATCGAATTACTAGTTAAAATCAGTATTCATACCGATACAAAAAAAATAACAGCTCACGGAAATGTAATTAGCCCCACGAGTCATGTCCCGACAATATTTAAAACAAAAGAAAACGTAAACGTATATATATATATATATAAAATAAATGCGAGGGAAATATCGGTAAGAAAAATTTGGTTTCCGAAATAGAATAAGATTGTCTGAAAGTCCTAGTACAAAAATGTTCGGACTATGAGAAGGCACTTTACAATGCTAATCATAGTGAACTGCCGAAATAACTAAACTACATGGGATAGATTGAAAGAATAGGAGAATAAACAAAATTTGTATTGGAACCAAGTATCTGTAGTAGAAATACAGGGAGTAGAAAAAGAAGAAACACAAACTTCCGAAAACGAATCAGGTGCGAATGCCTGTTATCGTCATTATTATTCAGTCTGTACTCTGAAAAGAACGCTTCAAAAAGCATTATCTGAAAGTAATGACAGTATAAAAGTAAACGACTATACAATTAACAACATAACGATGTACTGGCAGCATGGTTCTGATCACAACCTATAAGCATAAGTTGCAAAGTATAGTGAAAAAGGTTAACTAGAAAACGAATAAAATAGTATATCGATAAACTGTGATAAAACTAAAATCATATTAGAAACTCAAAAAGTATTTAATAACAAAACCATTCAACAAACTAGCACTTTTAAATAAATAGGATTCCAATTATGTAATAAAAACCAGCGTCGAATACAAGGAAAAAAGGTACTATTTTAAACGGAAAACATATTTATTAATTAAAACGCTTAAATGTAATGTAAAATGGAGACTAGTGTAAAACGTTATAAATGGCCTATGCTACTATATGGAGAAACTGGAGCATTCAAAAAATCAATGTTAAACGATCTGTATGATTTCGAGATGATATTGAAGGACATTGAAAATATTATCGACGGACAAGATATCGAATATAACGATTTTACAACATCTAAATAAATAACTCTCGAGTTTGAATATACTCTGAAGGAAAGGAAGTTGTCTTATTTCGACTATGGCATGGAGGAACACAACGTATGATCAATTACCGCTGAAAATCGAAAGGAACATTAGAGAAAAATAGGAACAGACATAACAAGGAAAATACGATTGGAAAATTTAAACAGAAGATATAACTTAACATAGAAACCTTGCTTCGGAAATTGTCTAATAGAGTAAAAGTCAGACAAATAATTTCCAACATCTTACTGAAGGCATGACAAAATCGTGAAAAATATTTATATTAACTAAGTTATCAGATTCATACATATTTAATCGTCGGAAAGCTTTATCTAAAATTATTATTTTTTTTATCAAAATTATATCAAAATTAAATACTGTCGATACCTATAAATTAGATTTATAATCGCGTTTTTTCGTTTTATCATTCGAAAATATTCGATTTTTGAAATGAAAAAATTACTCACCAAAGAGCCGCAAAAAAAACATGGTCCGCTACCTTCTTGTTCGCAAACGATTCTTCCACATTTCATACAATTGTTTACTAAATTATGTTCTTGAGCTTCACATTGACACCAGTATCTACCTACACGTGCAATGCGCATGGATTAGAGAAATTTTAAGAAAGTATATATAAAATAAAATTTTTATATAAATTTTACATCAACAATTCAGATGACTTTCCACTTGTCTAAAAAATCATTCTGGCTAGACATTCCGAGTTGCCTCTGGTGTGTACCTCATCGGTGTCTAATATTAATAGGATGCAACGATAGCCGTCGAAAATATTAAGAATTATATACGCCATGGTACATGAGCAACGACAATCTGCATCGCGCCGAAACGTACCGCATGTGCGCCAGGTAATTTAAACAAATAGTGAACGTTACCTGCACGGGTTAGAATACAATCCGAACCGACTGGCAGCTGACTTGCTAGATAGTGGCAACGAAATCCATAGACTGAACCGTTGCACTCCCTTAGACCTTTCACATCGGTTTGATTGATTGGCGAGGTAACTGCTAGTATCATTATCTCTCAATCACGACCCATATAGATAAATTGCTTATTGGCTATGTAAGCCAGATTGCAATTTTAAAGTATATAAAAAAAATGTTCACTTTCTCAAAGGAATTATTTGCACGTAATTACCAAATAATCCATAAACTTGGTAAAAAATAACTTAAAGTCGAATGACTGTATACGTAAACGAACAACCGAAATGAACAAGTGACACCTTTTACGTTATCAATTATAGAAAGATTTCATTGACACCTAGTTGAATTTTCTAGCTATTACTAAAACCTTGTGTACCGGTTCACATTTTACCAAAACATAAGAGCTTAACTAATGATAGCGAACAGTTATAAATTATATTCGATCCATATACGCAATATAAGTGCAAATTTCGAACAAGTCATAAAAATTTAGAACAAAAAATAATCGATAAGTTTGATAACACATCCTCAGAGACGGACTATCGCATAAGTAATAATTAATTAATCGAATTAAATAACGAATACATTTAACCTGTAATAATTTTATAAACGACAACATGCAAATGATCGAACAGAACTATTATTCAAACTAAACTTAAGGGCGTCGTATATTTTAATATATTATAAATTCATTACATGGTATATTGCCAAACGGAATTTAGTCAATAAAATATGCACGAAAGCTCAAACTTTCATAACTAAATACGTTTTACAGGTAAAATAATTCAATTAGTCATACCAGGAATTAACCACTCTTCTGTTGGATTTGCAGGAACTGGAATATACTTAGATTTACGTTTTCGTTCATTTTTCTAAAAAAATAAATAAAATAATAATAATAATAAAAAAAATAAACGTATATTTTGTAAAATAAACAAAAATCAGTGCACGCACATTCGCACTCTCACGCATCCTTGTTGTTAAAATTTATTACATTCCATCAAGCAGTTGCTTGTCGACGGTTTTAAATTATTTTTACTACATTTTAACCTCAGATAAAATATCCGAGGAAAGCTACATTTTATTTAATATTCTGTACTTAGATATAAAGTATTTCGTTTCATCATTTAAAAATAAAAACAAGTCTGATCTACTCATCCGATCAACAAAGCGTGTCAGCACGATTGAAAATACTCCTATAACACACACACACACTACGTGTGGAAGAGAGACGGTACTATAATGGAATTATGCTAAGCGGCGTATTTATAAAAACCGTCCTGTATACGATTACTCTAATTTTACGGCAAATAATTATACGTCGTGTAATAATGCATACTCAAAAGTCGTCAACATATAAATTAGAAATTATTTGCTTTCGTCTTATTTTATAAAATCAATGTAATTGAAGAATCTTTAGAAAGCAACGTCGACATTAAACAATATAGCACGAAGGATTACTGTATGAAATACATTACAGACTCTCAGGGTAACTTTTCGAATTGCTAAAAATCATACCTAAGTGAAAGGTATTTCTCTGTCAGGTACGGAGAGGCAGAATCGGAGCTCCGACAGATTAAGGCAGGTGTACCGCAAGGCAGTATACTAGGACCGTATCTAATATATACTGTCGATATTACTGATCCAGCAGAAGCAGATATAGAGCTATTTTTGCAGATGATATCGCAATCTTATGTACAGGCATCTCGGTAGAAACTACCAAAAAAAATCTTCAATTGGCCGCTAATACATTATGTCGATTTGGTTCAAACAGTGGCGTATCGCTATCAATGAAGATAAATCCTGTAA
The DNA here is from genome assembly GCA_032883995.1 of Coronaproctus castanopsis. NCBI lineage: Eukaryota > Metazoa > Arthropoda > Insecta > Hemiptera > Monophlebidae > Coronaproctus > Coronaproctus castanopsis. The sequence continues at coordinate 110,399,854 of CM065054.1, read as the reverse complement.
TACGTCGAGATATTTACATTGACAATAAGATCGTGCTTAGCAGTGATACAGTAAAATACCTCGGTCTTCATTTAGACGAAACATTAATATAGAAATGAAAAGAAATGAAATAAACATAAAATAAAGAAGTCTACTACGGCTTTTTGGAAGAAAATCGGAGCTGTCTCTGGAAAACAAATTATTGTTATATAAACAGATACTGAAACTAATTTGGACCGACGCATGTCAACTCTGGAGATGCGCTAAGTCCAGTAGCGCAAATACAACGTTGCCAAAACAAAATCCTGAGAGAAATTACAAAACACTCTGCGGGGTACATCAGCAATCATACATTACATACAGACCTCCATATAAGTGTAATCCAAGAAAGAGATCAAAAAGGCTGCAGAACTGTACGGTCAAAATCTACAGCGTCACACAAATAGCCTGGCCGTTGAATTAACTCCAACGAAGTGTCAGACGCCTGAAGCGGAATAAGCCAACGGACCTATCATAAGGATGCATTGTGTTAAATAGAATACCAGATGAAGCTCATATCGATGGATACGAGTTTCTACAAGTCACTTCCACTCACAAGTGCTAGATAGCCTTATGAAGCTAGTCGCACATTCGCGGAAATTTAAAAAAAAAAAAATTATAAACCGAGTACTCTTATTTTACTTATTATATAATTTTTAAATTACGTATAAAAAGTGAATCCATCATAGAATCTGCGCATCGAACTAAAAAAAAATATCAACATTCAAAGGATACCGATATCAAAATATTTTTACGAACACAAATGCGAACAATTATAATAAAGTAACCTTGTTAAATATTTTAATTCTGAACAAAATTTGTTATTTAGCGTATAGTTTTCTAGGTTTTTTTTAACCTAGTTTTCTATAATAGTAACATACTTATTTCTTGTTTCAATCTTTTTTCCCTTAGCAAGTGAAATACTCGATTCATTAAAAAAAAACAAAAAAAAAAAAACACAGAACACATTCACGATGATACTATTCGTACTTCGCCGTTAAAATTAAAAAATTTAAAAATGTATAAGCGTATATTCAAAAAATATAAGTATAGCGCAAACTTTATGAGAAGCAATTCCATCGCTGCCATGTTTTTCTTCATCTTTTTTCGCTTTTTCTTTGTCATTTTTCGCTTTTTCTTTGTCATTTTTCGTTTTTTCTTTGTCCTTTTTCAGTTTTTCTTCGTACTCTTTCTTTTTTTCTTCGTTGCTTTTTTTGTTGTTCCCTTCGCCAGATTTTTTTTTTTTTTTTTTACATTTCGATACGATAGGATCTGAAGAATAAAATATAAAAAATAATGTTAACGTCGTTATTACGGTAATATCGAGAAAAATGTCTGAAATACAATGCGCAATATTTTTATCTTTAATATATTTACACGTATTTGTAGTAAATATTAAAGTGCAAGAATTAATTTGACAAGTTTTTAAATTATTATTATTTACGTATATGAGATAAGACGATTTAAACGCAAAATACTTTCAAAAATATAGTTCTAGCAACATATTATAAGTGAGGAAAGTGAAACATTTTCGAACGACTGAAATAATGATATGCATTTTTACTTAAACTTAATATCGGGAAAAATTAGAAAATAGTAAAACCAGCTAAAATAATGACACTTTCTAACATACTATTTCTGAAGACAATATTAAAAAAATTCATATACGCGTGATCATGTAAAAATGGTGAACTTAGATTTAAATTAATATTTTATGTTTTTATATATTTAATTTGATTTGATATATAGCTTGATAATGGCGTAGTTGCCGAAAAGCTTTGCTTAATAAATAAAGTTTAGTTTGTAATCAATTAAGTAGTTTATTCCAATTACAAATAGGAACTAGTTTGTAAACATTTATAATATATTATAATAACCGCATCACGCGAAACAACGCTTTCATATTTAATTATTTAAAATTATATTCACATGATCCTTCTTTTTGTTTCAGTTCGCGAAGAAATATGTGAATACGGTCATCATCGAAATCCAGCAGTTCTTTTAGATCATCCAAACCTTCATCTGTGTTTTTCGACAATACCACCCTGAAATTAGTATAACAAATTATGATTCGATACATGTATTAAGATTTGATACTAGTATAATGAATTAAGATTTGATACTACTTTCGAATACGTATCGCAAAACAGTAATATTATTATCCTTTAATAGGAAAAAATATAATTAAACAATGAAATGTTAATATTACAGAAGACTATTTATCATGCTTTATTTTAAATCATTATTAACTTTTCCTTAAAAACAAATTTAATAAATGCAACATTTTTCAACAGCCCGAATGAATGAAAGAATTGTGAAAATCAGTTACACTTTCAATTTACATATTGCTTGAGCAATATGTAAAAAAAATGGTCACATTGTAAAAACGTACATTTTGGTCATTTTTAAGTGCCATTTTACGTACTATACTTAATAAATGCTACACTTTAGCCAACTTACTCTACAAACTCCGGCGGAACATCAAAACCTAATAAATTTGTAAGTTGATTTTTTGCCCAATCTCTCACAAGAGATTTCTTTACATTTTCACACATTTTTGTTTAAATTTGTACGAACAAATTTGAAAATAGGCTCTAAAGTGAACAACGAACGGCGATTATTTTCTAGTTAACTGAACCACGAACGAAAAATCATTACTTCTACGTGACTAATTCAACGAATTCCTGCCAACAACGCGAACGATAACTGCGGTGGCGGTCTCAATCGGAGAACAACCCAACAACATTCATTCGTTTTGTTTTGATTCGATTCTCTGTTAATCAGTGTTACCCGGGGTACATTTTTGTGATAAGTCCTCGATTTCTAATGCATACTCTGTAATCACTTCTCTAAAATATATGTAATTTTACGGTTTGTTAAGAGTCTTAAATTGATAATGATCGTTTTTATTTATATTTTTGACATTTAAAAATGTTTTCTTATATAAATTTTAATTATAAATTTGTTAACTTATTCATTTTTTTATCGTAAAATGTTATAGAAACGTCATTTGTTGGTTTCGAAATATGTATACATTTATGAACATTTAATGAATGCATGTTTTTTAGTTTTATACTTTCATCGCATGTTTCTGTTTTAAATTTTGCGACTTTGGAACTGATTTATATTATTGTCAATAATTTAAGATTATATCGTGCTATTTTTAATACATTAATTTTTAGTCATTTTGAGGTTTTTCATGCTAATTCACCGATAATGGTTAACTAAGTCCGTACTGCTGAGCGATGAATGAACGAATGAATCATTAAAAAGAGCTAATTCAATTTAGTGAGTGAACGAGTTTGATCTGATCCCTAAAAAGAACGGGTTTGTCCAATGACAAACTTGAACAAATGCAGATTTACGCATTCCTAAGCCGTAAAACGTAAACAATTAACTCGAGGTTAATAGGTGAGAACTGATATTTGATAGCACGGTCGAGAAACGACGTCTACTTAGTCAACAACATATCGATATTGTCAATTATAGACAAATGAACAAATATATATTTACAAGTTGTTAGCATTAAATTCAGGTAACTTAAAGGTAAATTTACCGTATGAAAAACAGAATTCATAACGCTTAAACTATATAATCTACAAAATTAAATTAAAATATCCACATATGAAAAGTAATGTGCGTAAAAAAAAAAATATTGATTAATTTATTACACGTAAAATGAACGAGCACATAATATATGAATGAATCTTCATAAAGTTCATTAGTGCAGTATCAGTTGATTTCAAATCAGGGAAAGGAATATGGCAAGGATTGCATATATATTTAGTCACATATTATTCAATATCTGCAATGGATAATGTTAAAAACTTTGGAAAAATGGGAGCATGGAATGAAAATAGCAGAGAAATTAATCAATAACTTGCAATATGCTGATGACATTTATAATCCCCTCATCGGAACAAAAACTGAATAGTTTCCTTGGAAAATTTGAAAACATAAGTAAAGAATATGGTTTACTTATAAACAGAAATAAGACAAAAGGTAATGATTATAAATAATAACAAGTAGTCATGGAGTCCATTAAGTCTATAAGACTTACAAGTGGTTGACAGATTCGTATATTTAAGGACATTGATTACAAAAGGTGGAAGTTCAACATAAGAAATCAAACGGAGAATAAAGGCAGCAAAACTGGCGCCATCGCAACTAACAAAAATAAGAAAGCATTTTTAAAAAATTATAGATGAGTAGATAAACAATGTATTTACATTTAGGTTATTGACTAAAAACTTAAGGATAAGGGAATTTTAACTTTGTAAGTTTTTGAACATCTTTCTGAGGCCTGGGGCAATTTATCTCAGTTGTCCCTCTGTAGGACTGTACTCGTGTCAAATCGCGTCACACGACCTATACGCGTCTTAGTTTGCGCCCAGCTTAATGCAACAAAATAAAACCAAACGTTTGAGATTTTGCGGATGGCACTTAGTTCGTATATTATCAGTTTGTTGACTAATTATTTTGTTTTTTAAATGTTATTTTATATTTTACGTGTTTTTCCAATTTCAATTGTGTACCCGTATAGCAGGTGTATATTAATCCAAGCCCATTTTTCACTTTGTAAAACTGAAAAAAACAAATATATCATTAATTCGGGATAGCCGACATCTTCGTTATCTATTAGTATGGTTTAAATGTTACCTTCATAATGATTTGGCTAAGCCTATTAGATATTTTTATTACAAAAATTATATACAAAATTCAAATTCTTTTGACAGTGCGATGAGAGCAAATTTTTACAATATTATATAGTCTCGGAAATTTAAAATAACGAATTAAAGATTTCGAGTTTAAAAAATGAATTTCAGATTTTATACCTTACATCACAATTATATTTTATCGTTACTTAGTTAACTATACATATTTTTTTTAAAAAGTTTTCAACATTGTAATTTATATTACGTCTTATTTACATCGCAAATTATACGGTCAAATTATACGGTGAAATCATATCATTCAAGAAAGAAAACAGATATAAAATTACGAGAATTAAATTGACATTCCGACTTGGCCTTGGAAAATAAACTTTTAACGTTGTAAGTTGCGCGAAAAAGATACACAAATAAATCAGATACGATTCCAGAATAAGGTCATTCATTTCATCAACTTCGTACGTGTTCTAACCACATATTACACTGAAACCCAAAATATCCTATACATGAAAGACAAGATTAAACGTGTTGTTAAGCAGTATATAAGTCGCTTGGAGACACACAGAAACGTATTGACGATAACTAACTTGACAGTCTCGATAATGTAGTCTACCATTTGATCTGGCCTAGTTTTTCCACCTCTAAATATCTGGGGGGGGGCGATGCTAACCCGTAACAAGTTATTTTGTATTCCAGTCTAACTGCTAGATGGCTAACTAGCTAATTGAAATTTTGGTATAATAATTAAAAATAAATATCGATAGTCGACCGTACCTTATAACTAAACTTATCATATCATTTTACCTTGCAATTATCAATAATAAAATATTATAATCTTAAAAATACCCAACTTCCCTAAATTTTTCGTAAAAATCACTCCTGAATTAATTATAATGGTTAATTTTCCTTGACAGTATAATAAAATTAATATTTGTTGAAAATTTATAAAAATTAATATCTAGATGTGGATAGACAGAAAATTATAGGCTTAATCATGTAGTCGTGGATAGCCAATTTATGATATTTACTATCATCATCTTTAGTTGTCACCCTAGGATACTGTGATTAACATTTAATCCATCAGTGATTTTGTAATTTTCCGCCATTTTTCCCGATCCTTTGATCGACGTACGCATCCCGAAAATGGCAAACCGGTTGCACGCAGTACAATATCTGTCCATCTCATAAATGTACCTCCCGGTGATTATTTTCAATTAATTGTACCCATGACCATTGTGCCTTTTTTTTTTATTATGTGTCCGAAGAATTTCAGCACTCTCATTGTGATAATCGTTGACAACCTTTGCATAACACCGATTCATTTATACATTTTGTTGTCCATGGAATTCTGAGGGATCGTCTCCAACGCTATATTTCAAAACTATCCGTCTCCGCTGCATATAATGCGATAGAAAACAGAAGCTTTTGTATGAGCTTACTTTTAATATTTTTCCTTATGGAGTTGTTCTTGCGAATCTAATTCATTGTTATCATGGCGCTTCGGGCAATTTCGAATCTGCGTTTTATTTAACCTTCGGAGCTACTTTCATTATCTAGAAGTATCCTAAGCGTATACATATATATATATATATATATATATATATATAAACGAATAAATTCCGTCATGAGGATTACAATTTTATAATAAAATTTAAACCCTCATTTATCTGCAGTCACCACTCGATCATACATTGAGATCCAGAATACACTATTTACATAAATTTACATTTTAAAAATTTGAAATAAATTATTTTACGAAAGGAGGGATTAACGTTCTGATCAAATTTGGATAGCCTTCTACGTTAAGGTTTTATTTTATCTTGCGTATGCCCTATGCTTTGTTACTTATTTAACATAAAACTTCTTCATTTATTGAGAAAAACCGATTAATTAAAATTATTATTTAAACGCAAATTATTGACAATAATAAATATTACGTGAAATTATTCACAAACATAACAAATATATAATTACACATATTTATATATAATAAATTATAAATTTGATATATACATATATATATATATATAATGTAGTTACATCGAGGTGTATCTAGTAGTTGTCACTGCTACGGACGATACGATGTTCTACGACATTTATGTATTCCGTTATTACTTCTATTATATACTTAGTTCTTCTATTACTTTTTTCATTTTAATGTCTTTTAAAGTACTTTTTTACCGTTAGTTTAGACTATAAAATTCTATTTGAAATTATTGAGTTCGGGATTAGCTTTATGGTATTCGTACTTTAACATAGTAGACATACATTTCATGGTACATGAACAAGAATATAGAGAGTGGCAGGTATACAAAGCATGCGATTATTGTGGTTCATAAGGGGGTCATCAAATAGAATATATAATCTGATAAGTAGTTTTTTTCTGTTTTTTACAAATAAAGTATTATCAACATTAAGATACCTGCTCGTAAGTGTTCTACAAATAACAATAAACCCATTATTTCGAAAATTTGTGTACTTACAACAGTTTATAAATAATGCTAGTATAGATGTCTAGATATTTAAAACTTTATTAAACTGGCCAAAATGTGACAAATGGACAAAATATATATATATATTTTAATCGTATTTATTATAATTATTTTTAATTTTACCTTCTGATTGTAAGATACCATTATTATTACTTGCCTAGAACGAAGTAGTAAAACGTAATCCATAACGTGACGCGATCTTAACGCTTATACGATCGTGTCATCAATATAAATACTTTCTCAAAATGGAAGGCTATTTTCAAACAATTTTCGAAAATGATAATGTTGTCAATGTTGATCGCATTTTAAGAGCCGCTGTATTTATACTTTTTAAATAAAAAGCATCATATCGCTCAAAAAAATTTAAAATGTAGATTTTTATTTAGCTTGATTTATTAAATTTATCTGAATTCCACCTACACACACATATAACCACGCACGTATGCATATACTCATGTTAAAAAGAAAGGAGTACATATTTCGATGCATATTTTAATGCATTAATTACAACGAATTAAAAAAAAATGTAAATAAGAACACGAGAAAAATACAAACGATAACAACAAATAGAAAACAGTCAAAAATGTGTTAAAATTTATGTACAATTTATTCATGTACGGCATTAAAACATGACAAATACATTGTCGGTCTGTTTATTAGATTATTTTCGCATAGTGTAGTTTCTTGCAAGTTTTTTTCGCATTCGACACGATTCTTAATTCCCTACTGTAGTAATGTACAATTAGACCTACTAGCTTTGGTTAGCTTGCTTAAATGGTCGTGATTTTTCAATAATACTGCTAAAAATATTTTTAATTGTTTAAATTGTATTATTGAAATTTTTTTAGAAGTATACATTTGTAAAGCATGTACGCGTTTATAATACTGATATTCAACTAATTGCATAAAGATCTTCAGATACAATATGTGGAACAAGTAATCCAACGAGCTGCTCGCAATTACCTGGCGAGATTGGAAACTCACGAAAATCCGCTGGTAATAAGTTTGCAAGTTCAATCGGTGATTATAAGGCTGAAGAGAAAACGTATTACCGACTTCAGATAATTCTTTCGGGCTGCCATCATTCATAACTTGGGAGTTCTGTCGCTGGACCGACTCCTTCTAAATTGTGTTTTTTTTTTTTTTGTTTCACATTCATTAAATTTGGTAGATGATTGGTTAGACACGTCAGTTCTAGATTAGGAGATAGAAAAAAAAAGTTCTATTCAAACTATCCTATATCATTTAATCGTTTCTATTTATATTGTTCCATACGAAGAGAACTAGTCACTTAAATTGATCCCCACTTTGTAATTATACGTTCACTAGTGGTTTACATCTTAGCGTATCAATTTTATTTTTGGTAGAAACCGTGTTTAGTTCTTGGTATGTTGATAAATAGCAAAACTTCCCTCTTATTTTTTAAACTCTATATAATAGTTCCTTCCTGGTTTTGCATAATCATCTCCCTCTCTTGAAACTGTTTTACTCAATAAATACGTCATACCGTGACAATTTTTGCATAATCATCTCCATCTTTTGAAATTGTTTTACTCAGTAAATCTGCTACACCGTGACGATTTTGACGTATAGTACACCCACAATATGTGTCCCCCCCTATTTAAAAATATCGAAGAGAGAGACAATGATGTGTAATAATTATCGCAGTACACCAATCTGCCTGCATCTAGATAATTCTTAATTAATTCAAGAACTACATTTTCTATTAAACCAGTCAATCTTTCAGTTCTCCAAGCATACATTACACATTTAATTACACACCGTTCTGAAGATCACATTTTAAATAATTTTAACCCATATTTGTGGAGTTGTGATGTAGAAATAATATTCTTCCGCGAAATTGTACCAGTGATTCATCTACTACAATGTAATTACCCATATCGTATGATGCTTGAAAATTGTTTTCACGTAGAAGTTGCAGATCTTTAAATTTACGCACCTATTTGTTACCGTTGTTTCATTATTTGTAAAATGATTCAACATGGCTTTTGATACTTCATTTTTGTACAATATACTGTTAGATCAGTGATTACAAATAGCCGACTGACGACATAATTAAATTCATATAACAATGATAAGAAATTCTTTTATATCGTCACAAATAACATCTGACCACCGAGATGCATCATTTTGTTTAGCGTACCTATTTATTTTCTCGAGCGATTAGTTTCTATAACTTGGACATTCAGTCAAAAATATTTGAGAGCTCTTCATCTTCGTCAATAACATCGGACTCTGATTCAGCATCTTTTTCTAAAACACATTACAGAAATCATAAAAAATATCAATCACGTAAGTACTATAATTTTCTTAACTAATGTATTTATCTTTATTTACGTTTCGAAGATATAATATATGCGCGAAATTACAAGTTTTATATGCAACTTTATCGTCACGTTATATGCAGTGATTTATGATAACATTTGGTTCGATTTTACATTTAGATGTATAGGCAATGAAAATATTTGAAAAAAAAAAGAAAAAAATTTTTTCACATGTACATTCCTGACGTACTTTGAAACAAATTACCTCCTTCAATTTAAAACTCACAATAATAAACGTCATTCGTACATTCGGAAAGAAAAATAAATATCATTTCTTGCAGTAATCTAAATCAGCAGTCAGACAATATTTACGTAACAAAAACAATTTCTATGTTATAAATATATATATACGCTTCATTTGTTTATTATTTATATAATATGCATTCGAATTGTCGAAGTTAAACCGGTACTCAAAAATTCAGTTTTATCTATATAGTTTTGTATGAAATACATTTAATTTCACAATAATTTAAAAAAATTTCATAATAAATACTAATAGTTGATTTAAAAAAATACAACGAAACAGATTAACTTCTAAAATAAAAATAAATCAGATAAATATAACAAATCATTTTACACAATTACTTTGACAGCTCACAAAGTAGAAGATATTCGATTTGTTTACCCTTTTCGTTCACACACTTTTTCCTTTGTTTCAATTTTTGTTTCCAAAATAATTTTGGACACGTAAATGATGTTCTATGCATATTTCCTTCTCTCCAACACTCAATTTTTGAAATATAGATTGTTACCAATTGATAACAATATTAATGGAATGGAATTTATTGCAGTACAAGATGTATGGAAAACTTTAATAAACATAACATATAAATGTGTTACAAATTTCGTACATTACAATACAACGCCAAATGAAAAATATGATATGAAAAATCGAATACATTTGTATTAAATATCAAGTAAATGCTTTCTTGTTGTAAAAATCACCTTCATTTATATAATTATTCTACAAAACCATTGCATAAAGGTAGAACTAAATAAGCATTTATTTTTTAAATATATTTGGTGCTAATTTAAAACACCGCTTGCGCATACATTATAAGTATATATCTATATCTCAAAAATAATTTCATTATATAAAAATTACTTGTAAATATCAAGTTTGTTTTTTTTTTTAAATCTAAACAAAGGTAAATGTTGCATTTTTCACATATCTCCCTGTGGTTCCGTTACAGTTTTGATTTTTACATCTACCATGTGGATCGGTATGTACTGTCCAGTGTCCTATTTGATCCTAAACAATACTTTAAGAAGAGCGTGTTTCCTTTAATTTTTTATTCATAGATGGTGTATTACTTTATAAATCATCCTAAGATGGCCTTCCACGTTTCCTTGGAGTTACAACTTTGGTTAAATGATCGGCAATGTGTAACTTGAAAAGACATTAAATCTTTAATTTTTTTTATTAACACCTAGAACATTGCCACTATTTTTGCACTCCAATCATGACTTGTTCTACCAACTAATCAATTAAATGAAATTTCCTGATAAATCATTATTTAAAATTTGTAAAATGCCTTTTTCATTGAACAACCATATTCTGGGAAAACTTACCTGTCATAATGAAACCAGTTGATAACAAAGAATTTTTATATTAACATCGGTATATTAAATAAATATAAATATATAACAAAAATCGATATACCTTTTTAATGTAAAAACTGTATATTTGTCTTTTAAAACTAAATAAACATATACAAAACAATGTAAAACTCAAACTAAAAACATCAACCTGTTAAAAAATCGGTATCTTCAACCAATTTTTTTTCTGGCGTTTGACATCATTTTTGTTAACAATCGATAAAATAGTTTGTTACCAAACAATAACGTAATGTCACAAAATATATTATTATAAAAGTTTCATAACTCATAATACATGAAATTAAAATGAATGTTACCAATCGGTAACATTATGAATATGATTATGAACGAAAGGTTATAATATGGCTCTTCCGTAAGATTTTTAAGAAAATTCATAAAAGCATTGTCCAAACAAATTTCAAAAATATATTATGTATCAAATAAAATACATTTTTTATTATATACGTTGTTCTAATTATGTGGAATACAAGAAATATAATTGGCGATCGATGAGTATTTTTTTATGAGTATGTGTGAAGCGTACTCAACTTAATATTAGTTTATAAAATTAGTATAAATGTTGAGTGTGTGGGTTCATCTTAATTTAGTATTACCTTTTAATAACACTTTTTATTTATATCGGGGTGTTAGGAAAAATAAATTGTTTTGAGATGGAGTGTTTCTTTGGTCCCTTTTTAATTATTTCTGGATGTTCATTTTTAATTATGTCTCTTCTGTATAATAAAATTTTTGAACCCGGTGAGGGTAGATTATGTATTAGCGATGATTGTGGTAAATTAATTCTAAAAAATAATTTACGTTTAGCAACAAAAACCCCGTATCGTGCTGTTCAAAATGATGATGCTCAAGAAATTACATTTGCAGGTAACGTAGTCATTTAAAACAAATAGAAAATATTATTTATTTAAATATGTATTTTCATTTATATTGCACTTTTTATGGGACATATTTTTATGATGTGGAAATGTAAACAAATTGACCGGCATGTTTAAAGTGATATGTTAACAATTTGGAATTTTTAGGGTGTTATCAAACAAAGTTATGGTCTTTATTGCGACATGGAACTCGAACATCTAAGAGAAAACATCGAACTGAAGTGTCCCAGTTGAATTTTATTCGTGACGTTGCCGTTCGAGAATTACTTAATACGGATGACAAAGGTAACACATATGGGTATGAAAAATTATGTTACATGTGACAGGCAATATTTGTAAATATTAATAGTTCTTTTCTATTACATTCTTGAATGAATCACTTACCGATTATATACCTATATACACATAAAATAAAACAATGCACTGACCAAGGTTTAATATATTGTAACTGTGATTTAACTTGGAAATTTTTAAGTTAAAAATAACAGTTGTGCTCTCTAATCCTATATATATATATATTCTTCTCATTCTTCTATTGCCATATCTGCTCAGCGGATGCTGACGACAAATCCGATCTCTGACCATATCTGTTAGTCTTCTTGTTTCATGTGTATGTATGTATATATATATATATATATATATATATATAATATATAATATATATATATATATTATATTATATATATATATAATATATTATTAATAAATTTTGTTTTTTGGCTTATGAAACATTTTAAATTTTAATATTCGACTATAGTTGGATTTATATCGGTAAAATTATGCGAAAGAAGTTTGTTTAATAAAATTAAAGTAAGCAAATGAAACGAATCTTAGGATGTTGATTACTGTTTAGTGATACACATTTATTATAACGGATTTTTAACTTTCATTTATTTTTAAAGATATATGTATTTGTTAATTATTGAAAACAACGAGTATAAACTTTAAAGAGCATTAAATTTCACCAATAATAATTTTGAAACCAAAATAAAAACAAACAATATTGATTTCCGTACTTCTGTTTGCTTTAATCCTCCCTGAGAGTTTACTTCTCATTGTGAAGCTCCCATATGAACATTTCTTTAAGATAACAGTATCTACAATATTAGAAGGCTGACTGTCCAGTTTTTTGTATATACTGTAACTTCTGTGCCATCTTAAAAACATTGTGATATATTTTAGATTTGCTTCTCAGCTGCACTTCTACCATTGGATCGTATATACTTAATAGTGGGTTCTTACGTAAACACACTGGATCTGATGTACTAGCTACGATGGGGATGTAAAATATTCTTTCATGTGCAGTTGTATTTGTATCAGTACACAATAATGAGAAGATCGAATGTAATGCTTCTTTACTTATTAGCATTGTTTCACTGGTTTATCTTTATTCGTTAGGGCAAAATTTAATGATTTCCAGATGAATCTATTGTGTCATTCTACAGTGATACTGTTTCTTGTAAGAGTGTGACAGCAATAGTATTCTTTAAAATATCAGTTTTTACAGTAAAATGGTTATAGTGCTGATTTCTTTGTGTCTTGTTTCATTATTCAACCGTATAAGTGTAACTTCTATATACTTTATGTTTTTATTTTTAACGCGGTCGAGGAGTGTATGCTTCTGCGACCAGCGTAACATTATCGCGCGACAGTTTCCTTCCTCCATTAATATTGCAAGTCCGATAAAAGTTTTTTTTTGTAGATCGTCTTGATGAGATGTAACGTATGGAATTCAGATTAAACTGTTTTCATTTCATCCGGGTGTCTTTGTCGCGTTTATTAGTATTGAGATAAAACAAGGAATACTAATGGAACGTATAGAACAAATGATGTCATTTGAAAGGAATTTAAAATCGAAACCGGACAGTGGTTGTTATCAACTATTAAAAGACGTAGGCTAGGAATTTTTCGTGCATACAGTGAGTGCAAACGAGCTGGTGAAAATGATCCTGCAGTGATAGAATAGATCAATGGAAACAAGAAGAAATGTGGACCGATGACCCTTTATGTCGATTAAATCACGAAGTGGATTGGATTTACAACAAATTACGAATGTAGCGCAGGATGATACAACTGCCGTTGTCTGGTAGATTGTATTACATAAGGTCATGGCATCCGGATAAATGAGAAGAACAATATATATATATATGTATATATCTGACAGTTTATTTATAAAATGTTACGAAACTTTAAAACGAAAAGTCGTTAATAACGCGATTAATTATTTAATCGTTTAATCATTAACGGTAAGAAAGTTTTAATTTCGTTCGTTAGAACCACCGCCTTCATTTGTCGAAGAAATTATGAAATGGAAGTCGCACGAAGAATTGAATGACGGTCTTCAAACGTTAACGAATGAAGGTCAACAGGAAATGTTCTTTTTAGGAAGAAGATATTTTACACGTTTTCGATCATTATTTAATGAATCGCGTGTTAACCGAACTTACGTTGTAAGTACTAAATTACGTAAACCTGTTAATTTAAATACCAGTTTATTAGGTTATAAAAGTTCTAAAAGAACAAAAATGACGATTATTATTTGTCTTCTTTTGTGTGTGTGTGTGTTTGAAATTCTGTGCGTATATTGTCGTAATTTTTTTTCCATATAAATTTAACCCGTCATAATTGAAAATATAGTTCAAATTTTAACGCAGTTATTATTACGACGACGGGTAGTATTGATAAATTAACACGTAAATGATTTGATAGTGTATTTTTAAACGTTAGATGCGATTTACCGATACCCAAAGAACAAATAGCAGTGCTTATTATTTCGCATCTGGAATTTTTGGTGGAACTGATAAAAACGTGTACAATATGGAACGTGTACCAGATAATAAAATTATAAGGGTACGATGACACTTTATTTTTTGAATTTAATCATTAAGATTAAGTTTTTATTTTTTTTCCGTCTGTATCGAAGTATGATTTTCAATTTAATATGCATGAATGATGTTTTAAATTAACAGAAAACGTTATATATATATATATATATATATAATTATTATTTATTTTATTTTATTCGATTTCGAAATTAACCAATCTGTCCACCGAAAGGAAGAAAATATTAACATCATAAAGTATAAATTCTAAAGTAAATTTAAATAAAGAATAATTTGTATAAGGATCATCCGAGGATAGTAATGAACTTAAGATATATGGAGGCCAATGTCCTAAAGATATAAGTCCGGAAAATAAACGCGGTTGGTTTTTCTGCAGAATAGGTGAAACAGTTAAAAAATAAATGATTCGAATTCAGAATCATGTCGGTATCGTCCGGGTGAAAGCAAGCGTTGATTTCTCCTGCTATTCCAATTCTGTACAAATCAGCAAGCAGGCAGCAGTGATTTAAACGAAGTCGAGTGAATGTTGCAATCCTGTGACGAAAATGACAACACCTATTGTCAATACCGCTTATCGATATTCATTTATGACAATCTTCACTCTCTTATTTCAATAAACATAGTCTACTAAGAACATTAATGATCTATGAGCACTTTCTAACTTCCGTATTATTGTTTGTGATAGTCCTTTGTGAATATGCTTCTCCATGAACATCTGCATCACTGTCTGTGGTACAAAATGATTCTTAACATTTAGGGAAAATACAACGTTTCTTTGGAAGGAACTGGTTTAATGTTTTTATAAAAACTGCTGACTTTATTTAGATTGAAAACAGTGCAAAACCGATTCTAACTGGTCCTTCACTACTACACGGAGATCTGAATATGCATGGTCATAAGTTGCCGATGACTGCTGTAGATTTTACTTCGTCATCGCAAATAGTGTTACCGTGAATTTCAACGTGACCAGGAATCCATCGAACTGTAATATATTTCCGAAACTGAACACATTGGTAACTTGAAAGTTCGATATAGCATTAAGGCAACTGAGGAAAGACGATAAAAGAAGAATATCGCTATTAAAAATTAGAAACGCGAAGAAAAGAATCTTAATGATCGCAAAAGCCTCAGCAGTGAGACCCGAGCGTGTCGATGATAATTTTAATCTACCAGCTTCTGAAAACCGTCTTTAGATCCATCAGTGTACACATATAAAAATTCTGGCCATTTGTTTTGAATTATGAATATCTAAGCTGGAAGAAGGGCCAAGATAAGGTCATTGTGGACATAAAATTCACCGTCGAAACTGGAAATTTGCCGGCAAAGGTAAACCGAGAGAATACAAGAGCGGAATTAAAGGTCGATGTGAGGAGGAAATTAAAAGAAGAATTGCTAATGCAAAAAGTGCATTATCAAGATTTACCAGAATTTGTAAAGATCGTCTTATTTCAAAAGACACGAATGAAACGTTAGTATTTGGAGTCTTGGCCATAAATAGGGCAGACCAAAAATCCATAGAAGCATTTTTAATAACATCGTGAAATGCTACGAATTCTGTGAGTAGAAAACAAGAAGCAACGTATCAATTATAAAATAACTCAATATAGAGGTGATAATATATAAAAAAACATATCGAAATTTTTCGACCACGTAGTGAAATCCGATGGAATAGAAAAATTGGTCAGTCCGGGAAGGATAAATGGAAAAAGACGAAGAGGGTGTCGTAGCCGATACGTAGATCGAATAAAGCCAAGGACCGGTCTAACTATCGAAGAAATAATGGGGATCGCAGCGGACAGATTACAATGGAGGAAAATTGGTTGATCGCGACGTTCGGATACGAACAATCTACAATGATGATCGGAGAAATATATTTGCGAGAGATTACGAGTAAAGGACAGGATTTAGCTGTAAATCTCTACTTACGAAAAATTTTATGATATATGAGGGATAAGGAGTTATTAGAAAAGGATGAAAATTTGAGAAAAAGACCGATTAGTAAGTTGCTGACCTCTCAACTGTGAATCGGTGGAATGTAGGATTCCGAATATAAACCAACTTCTGGTGAGGGAAGAAAGAAATACTTCAAGCATCCAGCGTAAACAATAGTTTTGAATCTGCGTAAGTTTAGTAATATGATTTCGAGGTGCATGAATAAAAATTGAAAATTCGTAATCTGTGGATTTCCAATTTTTCGTTATACTGTTCGAAATCATGTTACTAAACCGATATTGTATATGCGTTTGTTTATTTTTACATATACGTATATATACAACATTATAAAACAGACATCGATTGTAACGAAATTAGTCGGTTAAAACGTGAAACATTTTCTTCCGACATTTATATTTTGTAATTTCAATTGATGATGATAAAATATAATACAATTACCATCATTTTGTTTTTCTCGTAGTTTTATAAAGATTGTCATAAGTGGCGAAAAGAAGTTAAAAAAAATTTCAGCGCTAATTTCGAACAAATATCATTCGCCAATAGTGCAATAATGAAAACTTTAATTAATCGATTATCCTCAAAATTGGGATATAAACAACCTCTGGCCTTTGGTAAGTATACAAATTCGCCTATGTGAATAATTTCAAATACTTTTAATAATTACCACGCAAAATGTTTTTTAATTATTCCTTTCTATGTATGAGCGCTAATTTATGATCTATTTATTTTAGTACGAAGTGCTAATTAATTATATTGATAATTTAAGGTCACCACGTGTATATATATATATATATATATATATATATATATATATATATATATATATATATATATATATTGTTTAGCACCAATCAGTGTTGCTTTTTAAATAGTCATGGAATTTTTATTTTTATTATTAACTTATTATTAAAATGGCATTCTAAGAACTTTCACCTTTATATACAATTATGTATTATATAGGGTGGCCCAGAGAAGACGGACGGTTTTGTTTTTTTAATAGCGCAGTTGGTAACACTGCTACAACGCAAACCGCCTACTCCACGTTTAGTGTATACACGAGTGATTCGTTACATTATTTTCAGCGTAAATCGATCACGACAGTGTAAAGAGAGTTTCGAAAATAATTCTTTTTTTTTTTAAAATACCTTAAGAGCCGCATTTACGAAACACGTCCAGGTGATCTAGAAGTCCTGAAAACTCGAATTTTTGAAGTAATTTAAAAAATTCAGCGACCTATATTCGAAAAAGTCTTGAAAAATTTTTGTAAAGACCGAATGAATGTATTGTAAATGGCGGTCATCTGAACGATATTGTGTTTCACAAATGATTGCGAGCTAATCTATCGTTTTCCTTATTTTTAAATAAAATTTCATTCGAAAATTTATTTTGAGTTATTCAAAAAACAACAAAACCGTCCGTCTTCTCTGGGTCATCCCATAATGTGTTGATGTGTGCGGACGGATATAATATAAATTATTGAGGTCTTCCACGTCGGGTTGCCCTGTTTATAATATTACAAGTTTACTCTAATCAAACGATTTCGAAGTACTTAGATCCCGTTGCGTGGTTGCTTTTTTATAACATGGGTGGTATATTTTTAATATCCAGATTTTATTTCTTTTATTTTTAGCCTTAATCAGTATTTATTTTGTAATTTTAGTTGTTAAAGAATTATCTATTAATATCTTCAGCCTTGGTCATAATCGGCACTTGCAAATAGGCATCTTTTTTTAATTGGATTCACCTCTCGACAATCTAAAATTTAGACTGACGAGTGTCCAAATACCCAAAAACTAAAATATACAATCGTTTTATATTACAAATTTAAATTTTAAACTAGTTGGCTAACTCTTTATTTTATATTTATAAAATTTTGAAAAAAGTATAAAACATACAACGGAAGAACAATATATAAAGTTTACATGCAATTATTAAACATATATATATATATATATATATATATATATATATATATATATATATATATATATATATATACTAGAAGTTACCCACGGCTTCACCTGTGTAATTATTGTTTTAAATACAGTTTCGCTGCCTCTTTCTTTTAACAATATATATTATTTCGTCCACGCCGCTACCCCTAACGCAATAAAATATGACTCGAAAGGCGGGTGTTGGTAGTGGAGATACATCCGAACGACTTTTAAATTTTAAAAGATTTGACAGAGATATCGTTGTCTTCTGCTTTTTAAAATTTTAAATTATTGTAATTTCTGTCCTATTTGTGATATTAATGTAAAACAAAGCTTAGACCGAATATGATAATATAGGCTATAAGAATTTCATCATTATTGTTTTAATAGTTTTCGAGTTAAATCGGAACAGACAACACAAATTTTATTTTCCGTTTATGTGTGATAAAAATAGCTCGTAATGAAAATATTCGCAAATCACAGACACGACAGTTTTATATAGTAGTATAGATATATATAAAAATGAGCAAAATATAAATACGACCTGACGTTATATCGTAGGAAAAGGAACTGTTGCGATGCCGCAGGATGGAGGCGTATTAAATGGCTGTTCCTTCAGCGGTAGGGTTTCCGTACTTAATTTCCGTATAGCCGTATCGCATTCGAAAGTTCTTTATTTACATTAATTTATTGAATATTTTTCTTACTTATCTTACACGAATCGGTATAATTATTATTGTTATCCGAGATTTCGGAAGTACATTTAATTTTAAGGTTTAATTTCTTCAATTGACTAGATTTAATTTTTTTTTACGTTATTATTATTATTATTATTTTTTTTTGTATAATTAATTAAATTAAAGAAACTCGCGAGTAGATTTCATTTAAGACATTTTTTGTTTTCTATCGATTCGGTAACACGTTGAAATATATATATATATAACGACTTTAATTCTAACGACAAATACCACTAGCTTTTTAAATAACCGTACGAATGAATTATTATTATTATTATTATTAAATTAAATTAACGGGCCGTGTACAGCGGTCAAGGCTAGAGGCACACCGTAAGTGTGTATATTACGTAAGATGAAGGAGCGAGTTCGTGAGCGAGTATCGAGTACCGAAAGCGAAATTAATAATAACGAAGGAAAGTTTTCATCGATACTACGATGCGACGATTTCAACTGACTTATATCGAACGAAAGTTAAAGCTGACTCTACACGTTTCTTATCTATTCTGATATTCGTACAAAATTGCCGGGGAATAATTCATTATTAATACAAAGTGTGCGGCTAAACTTCTGTTACTCACCGTTATATGTTCCCGTGTATTTATTATTATTATTATTATTGTTATTTATATTGTATATTGAAATTTTCTAACTCGAACCTTATCTAAACTCGGAACTTATCTATCTCGGGGCTATCAATTACCGTACTCGTACGAGACAAATACGGTTAAACCTTCGTACTTATATATACTTTTTCCTGCGCATTATTATTATTATTATTACCAATATGTATTTTAAATTTTATTTTTTAATTAGTATATTTAATTTTCTTACGTAGTACCCCCTTACTCTAAACATGTTATAGTATTATACGTGTACATGTGGTATAGAAGTGCTCGATTGTCAACTTCGACGGTCGAAGTTTCGAAATCAATTCGCGATATAAAAAGTTTACAAAGTTTTTCATCATATTACGTAACTTTTAATTAATCACGGAGAAGAAAATGATACTCCACTTCGTATAACATCATGTGCGTGTGCATGATCTGCGTTGCATATAATCAAATGGATGAATGAATGAATGAATAATAAGTATATTTAAATTGTTTACAAATCAGAGCGTATACATAATAAAATGCGTATACAGTGGTACGCTCTCACTACGCGACTTACATTTAGTGAACGAGTCTTAAAGTTACGCTTGCAACTATGAAAATAGACGATTGTACAGGGGGAAAATACAATAAAAACCCTACGTAGCGGAGAAGAGACTATGTTAAATGTTAATGATAATTTACCCGTTAGATAGTGTACACACACACATATATATATATATATATATATATATATATATATATATATATATACTCATATAGAACGAAGTGGGAAAACGTAATGAGTATGGTTATAACTATAGAAGTACAAGTAGGTAGTTGTATCGTATTTGTATGAGTAAAGTAAATACGGTAAGCCTTATAAATAGCGATAACGTGTGATAAATCTTGGTTAGAAAGTAAATTAAGGTAGTATGCGATTACAAAAATTTTATTTGTATGTCTAAGGCGTGAGAAGAAAATGTTTAATTCTGTTATGTTTGTATCTTTTTGTATCGTAATTTAAGGGTATGGTAAGTGTAGTTACCAATTTTTTTTGTACAAGTGTATATTGACTTATGGGGCACTTGCGATAAAATTTAGCAGCTTACTTGTGAGAAGTTGAAATATGTACGGGCGATTAGTACTGCGAAGTGCGTGCGAGAAAAATTTGTATGAAAAGAAGCATTAAGGATGATTCGAAGGCATTTATTGTGAAGAATTTGTAGTTTGTTGATCGTGGAGTTGCTTATACTACACCAAGTAGGACAAGCAATAAAGGGTGATTGGTGAAATGAGAGCCGTGTACATCAATTATGTGAAATGTAGTTCCACCGTAAAATGTTACACGTATCCTCTGCATATGGAAATTAAGTAATGATGAAGTACTGAAGAGAAGTTATACAGAAGGATATAAAGAAATAAAGAAACGTAAAAACTAAGTTATTTTTGCCATATAATTAGAAGAAGCAAGTGTGAGCTGTTAAAGCTAATAATTCAAGTAAGAATAGAGGGTCGGAGAGGACCCGGAAGAAAGAAAACGACGTGGTTACAAAATATAAAGCAATGAACGGGGCTTGAAAGTATTGAAAAGCTGATGCGGTCTGCCGAAAATAGAAATATCAATGCTATGACGTCAACGCGCAGTAATGCGTAAGACACATGAAGAAGAAGAAGTATATCAGTAATTTGTTTTCTATATTTCATTTCGATCGATTGCAAAATATCGGGAATAACTGATGTAAACGAGCATGAGCTTTATCAATACTCCGGTTGATGTGATTACTGAATGTTAACCGTCTGTCTAAAGTGAGATCGACGTATTTAACAGCGGATTTCTACTCTAATTGAGTGTTGTCTATTGTGATACAATGTAGGATCTAAGAGACCTACGTCGGGAAAATATTATAGCTTCAGTTTTTTTGCGTGTTAATTTTGATTTTCCATTTTGCAGAGTATTTGTATATTTTATTGTAACTATTTGCGAGTCTGTTGCTAATGATATCAACTCTATATGAGGATGTGTAGATTTGCGGTATCATCAGCATAGAGAGGGATTGGTGATATTTTGTAATTGCGGTAGATCATTAATGTATACGATATAGAGGATGGGTCCGAGAATGTTACCCTGTGGAACAAGAATCCTAGGATTGGAATAGGTGTCACCTAGCCTAATTGTTAAGGATTTAGCAGTGAGAAAGGATCTGATGAGTATTATGAGATAGCTAGGGAAGCCCAGTATTTTGTAAGCTATGCCGTTATGCTAAGTTGTATCAAATGCTTCTCCAATGTCTAATAATAGTAATGCTGTATGTTTATTTAGATTAAATTGGTCAGTTATATGATCATTAAGTCTAGCTAATTGCACGACGGTGGTAGATAATTGTGATCTAAATCCGAATTGTGTTTCTTTTAAGATGTTATGTTCGTTGGAATACGCTTTTAGGCGTAGTAGAATAACGTTTTCGGTTATTTTACTTATGTTACTGATTACACTAATGGGACGTATATTTTGCACAGAAGAAGAGTCGTTACCTACTTTTGGAATCGGGATTATAATCGGGTTTTTCCCATAATGTTGGATAATAACCAGTGAGTAATATCGCGTTTATTACGTTTGTTAAGTATACTATAGCTTTTTCTAGGCAAGTTTTTTATCGTAATAGTGTGAATTAGGTCTTGTCCGGTGGAAGTTTTACATTTTATTTATTTTATTTGAGTATGTATTTCATTCGGAGTAGCCGGAGAAATTTTCGAAGCGAATGAAAGTATTTCTGAATAATGGCGTCAACATGTTTTGTGTGATGTGTTGTAGATTGGGTTGAATTTTAAGAGTGTACACTAGCGTGTAGTAGTTGGCAAGTAGTTCTACTTTATTTTTATTAGAATATGCAGCGTCATTATTACGTTTGAGGGGTGTAATGTTGGTTTGAGTATGTGTAAACTTTTTAGTAATGTTCCAAAGAGTTATCGTCCTTGATAGATATACTTGACCTAAATGCATATGTTAGTCTACTTGGTCTTAGTACTCGAAATATGGTCCTGTTAATATTTGATAAGTATTGCGAATGGCGCGCTCAAAACAAGTTACTTTCCTGCACAGTGAAAAACTGCTAGAATTATAATTATGTCCTAAACCCGGCAACGATATTAATAATATCGATAATATTCATCCAATCAGTCTGCTAAGCTCTCTTAGTGAAATAATTGAAAAAGTCATTTTAAATCGATTACAGTTAAAAATAATCGAATTCTTATAGAGGAACAGTTTGAATTTAGAGCGGGTTATTCCCCTGTACACTAAGTAGCTAGCTGATTACATAACCGATAATTTTAATCTTATTATCTATACGGGGGTTATTACTAATCGACGTTGAAAAAGCTTTTGATTCGTCTGGGTCATTAATGGTATAAATTCCTTAAATGTAAATTTCCCTTATATTTAATAAAGTTAATTAAATCTTATTTAAGCGATTGAATGTAATCATCATATACATAAGTCCTCTGTCAAAACTTATCGTTCAGGGGTACCGCAGGGCGTTAGGCACGTATCTATTTTTAATGTTAATAAATGATATAACCAAGTTACGTTATGCTGTAGGTACTTTATATGCCGACGATTTAGCATTATATTGTAAATCTTACAGGCCAAATAACCAATAAGTAACAGATTATAATAAGCTGCTAGATCTATTTTTAAGTTTTATAGACGGTAAATAAACACTGATAGAACTGAAGCTATACACTTAACAAGGCGACGACAGTTACCTTTAGTGGAAATTGATGGTAAAATTATTCACTGGCGAAACCAAGTTCGATATTCTGGATTTATCATTTAATAATAATATTAATTATATAATTGATAATAAAGCAATATACTTACGACAATTAATAAGAAATTATTATATACACGTATATTATTCTGCCTAGATTAACCTATGCATTGTTTGGATATCAGTTTCAAACAGTACATTTAAAAAAAGTTACAACCGATTCAAAATCACTGTTGCAGAATTAGACTGAATCGTCGGAGGTATACAAAAATTACCCAGAATTAAACTATTATTTTCTTATAAAAAAAATCAATTGAGAATTAGTTAAATCACTAATATTTATTTTCTTATAGAAAACACAAACAGATTTTTAAATATTTATTTTCATTTTATTTGTAAAATTGTGTTTTTTAAAAAATTTTGTGTTCGTATATTTTTATATTTTATATTTTACTTTTGGACATCATACATCGCAACGGTAAATGAAAAATTTAAAATTCCACCGGTATACAACTTTTACAGAATCCGGAAAATAATATTGAAGAAAAAATTAATATAAAAAAACAAAATTAATAAACAAATATATTGATGTTAAATTTCAACAATTCAAAAAATAGACAGAACAGAAGCAGAACAGCATTTTTGGAGTATATTTTCACAATCACCGTCAAATATTTTTAAGTAATTATATTTAATGTATATTTTTTAAATTATGACTTTTTAAAAATGTTTCACTCGATAATGGCGTAAATGCCGAAAAGCTTTGTGTTTTCTATAAGAAAATAAATATTAGTGATTTAACTAATTCTCAGTTGATTTTTTATAAAAAATCACTACATTCCACATTATATAAAAAAAACTATCTTCTTATGTTAGTAAATTATCGAGAAAAAGTTTTACGATAGGCGTAGAATCCATCGAAGTAGATTAATTAATTTCGTAGGTGATTACGATTAAGCCTCACCGCGCGTTATATACAAACATCGTAGAATTAATCATAAGTCATTTAATTTCGTGTCTATAAGTCAATTATTTATTTTGCGTACTTAATACGGTATGTGGTTCATATGTATACATGCGTATGTGTATTAATGTGAATATGTATCGCGTATATTTTGTGTTTCTTTTTACCGTATTCTAATTATTTTCTTGCAGGTTTTTGTTTGTTTTTTCTTGTAGCCTAACATTTGTTTCGTTAATTTTCTAGATTTAGTAGAATACTATATAAGGTAACTGTTAAGGTATATTGTACTTAAAACTTTATGAACCCCTTGTTATATACGTCTCATTATGAAATAAAGATTCTTTCTTCTTCTTGTGTATAAGTATGACGTCAGCTTCATACCACGATTGCGGTATTGAATTTTCTTTTAGATATTTGTTGAGCAACTCTCTTAACCGGTTCACACTCGTTCCATTTGTTTTAACATTTCTGTTATTATGCCGCCCGATCCACTAGCTCTGTTGTTTTTAACTGCTTTTAATTATTTCCGGAAGCTACACGGCCGGTTCTTTACTATCTTTGATGGTGAAATTCTCGTTTCGTATAGATTTTTGTGTAAAATTTTTCTCCTTTACTATTTCCCTGCTACTATAGTTGATAAATTTCTTTTTTTATCCTGCCTGTGAATATCACGTTTCTTTCCAATTTCGGTCCCTTATTACATTTTATCTTCTGCTTTTATTATTAATCCTGCATTATATCGTAGCAAATGAACACCCATTAGCAAAGTTACAAGTTCAATACAAAAATGCGACAAATACGATATAGAAAATGACCTTTCGCCGGTTATTAGAAAACGTTCGATTCGTTAAAGGTGTGGACCGTACTAAATTCGTTGTTAAACCAAATTGAAATCAACGACAATTATAGCGAGATAATTATTAAAAACATTTATAGCTTCGTCGCAATGCAAGTGAATGTAGGGAAGAAAATGATAAATATTTCAATAAAAAGCCGGGGTTAGGTAAGGTGAAATCGTTTCGTCGAAATTGTTTATCCGTCCGTTAGAATACGCGTTGAGAAATTTTCGAATCGGAATGCCTAAAGTATCAGGATAGTCTGATAAGTTCGAGTGCACGATAATTACAGACGACGAAAATAGACTTAAATAAAAATTCTTACGAAGCGGGATTAAAAATAAATTTTTGGTAGAAAAAGAAAATAATGGTTAATACTAGGAAAAACGACGAAAATAATAATAAACAATAATAACAGAAATAACGAGGATTTTTTTTTTGGTTTGGCTCGAGTTGCGTTTTGAAAAATTAAAAAGCCTGAATATTTCGAACCGAGCAAATTTCAATTAATCTGAAAAGAAGCTTATACAATCGATATCGGCCCTTACGTATGTTGCAGAAACATGGCGGTATAAAAAAAACGGACTAAGAAGAAGAAGGAAGAAGCTTTATTTCGTAATGAGATGTGTGAAAAGAAAGAGATTCTTAATGTTAAGTACCTCATAACCTTAAATAGTACTGTTAATTAGGTGGAAAATTAATTAAACAAATATTAGGCTACAGGAAAAAAAAACCGAACAAAAACCTACAAGAAAATAAATAAAGTACGGTAAAAAGAAAAACAAAAATATACTAGGTGTATATATATATATATATATATATATATATATATATATATATGTATGTATAAAATGCGCGCATTCCGTATTAACTATAGAAAATAACTACGTTGAATAAATAATTGATATAGAGGCTGAATTAAATGAGTAACCTTCTACGATGTTTGTACATAGTATAACTCATGGTGTCGAGGCTTAGAGCACATAGTAGTATGGAATTAATCTATTTCGACATGTATTCGGCACCTGTAAGAATACGTTTAATTCTGAGTACGTATCGGTAATTTTTTAACTGTGACGATTTAGGTATAATTCTGCAACGGCTATTTTGAATCAGTTGTCGTTTTTTAAATGCATGTTTGAAACTGATAGCCAAACAGGATGAGCGTAGATTAAATCTGGACGGAATAGCGTGTGTAGAAAATAATTTTTTATTAATAAAAGATATATATATATATATATATATATATATATATATATATATATATATATATATATATTATTTTCTTCTAATCTAGAACTGACGTGTCTAACCCGTCATCTACCAGATGTAATAAATGTGAAAAAAAAAACAACATAAAAATAAACATTTTTTATGAGTCGATTCAGCAACAGAACTGCCAAGTTATTAATGATGGCAGCCCGAAAGCATCATCTGAAGTCGGCAATACGTTTTCTCTTCAGCCTTCTAACCGCCGATTGAGCTTGCAAAATTATTATTTTTATTTTAAATGTACACAAATGTCACGAAATTATTTTAGTATAATAAAATATTACTTTTTTTAAAAATTCAGGTAGATATATTAATAATTTAAACACGCCCGCCGAAATGACCGGTTGTCTGTGACGACGTTTTACAGTACGACTCTGATTAAGGGTTAAAAAGGTAAAATGTGCTGCCAGTAGGTTTCAATTTTTTTCCTATATACCTTCGGTTATATCACATGTATATTTTTTTAATCGCTTTTTCAATCTTAGTAGTAGCTCGTATTATTTTTAATATTTCATTAATTCGATTTAGATACACACCGATTTTAGGTTTTGTTCATTTTACGTTAATATTTATTTATAAACTAAGGTAAAATCGTGTACATATCTGGTATAATAATTCGGCAATACCCCCGTGAAATATTTCGTCCCTAGAATCGTGTTTGCTAGGCAATCGTATAATCGGGTACAAACAATCGTTTTCTTTCTTAAACAAAAAAAAAAAAAAGTGTTCAACATGGAGCGTAATGGAATATCGCGAAATCCGTTTTTTAATTTTTTGACCGAAATCCGTCGTCAATCTTTTATGAACCGCGAAACGTTCGTGGAAACGGCGAAATTAGCGGGCGAAAGATGGAGAGCAATGACGCCAGAAGAAAAACGGCCGTACATCGAAACGGCTAAATTGGTTCCGAAACGATCGTCCGCTAATACGGACGATCGTAGTAGAAGACGGATATGAACATCCGCAATATCGCAGTGTACGTGAAAAATATCGATAGTACGTCCTGACCATCCAGTTGCAGACGATATTTATCCGCTACGACGTACACGGCAATTACGTAACATCGATATTTTTTATTTTTTTTTCCAAATCTATTTGAATATATTTTTCGACCGAATGTTTCTGTATAATAATAATAATTAAAAAAAAAAAGATTTAAAATCGATAAATTTTTTTACAAAAAAACGCGATGCTTTTCATGCCGTTAACAATTAAACATAAAAAAAAATTAAAATAATGATAAAACAAATAAAGGAAAAACCGTAATGAGGCAAATAACGATCGATATTAATGCTATAGCGGATAAAATTAGGAAAAAATCTTATAAAAAAAGAAATACGGGAAAGAAAATAATAATTTAGGTTCAATAAATGACGTCTGTGGATCTGGAGAAAATTCCCCAATCGCCAGTCAAGAATTATTATTATTATTATTTTTTATCTTCTTCTAATCTAGAACTGACGTGTCTAACCCGTCATCTACCAGATGTAAAGAATGTAAAAAAAAAAAAATTTTTTTTAGGAGTCTGCCCAGCGACAGAACTCCCAAGTTATTAATGATAGCAGCCCGAAAGCATTATCTGACGTCGGTAATAGGTTTTATCTTCTAATCGCCAATTGAACTTGTAAATTTATTACCAGCGGATTTTCGTTAGTTTCGCTCGTTAATATCTTACAGGTAATTCGTGTCTTTAATGCTAGTACATGTTGTACGTAAAAATAAACGTACAGTGACTAGTCACGACGTTCGGCAACAAGAGGAATACGACGACGACGATGATATATATGTATTGATGTATGTAAAGAGAAAAATAGAGACGTGGAAAATATTAATCAAGAACTAGGTGCACTCTAGCGTCAGATTATTATAATGTACGAGTAGATCGTTGCTTTCAAAATGTTATCAACAACTCTGATGCTGTTGTTTTCTTTTAATTACTATAATTTATTAAAATATTTTTTTTTACCAAATTGTCAAATTATATATATATATATATATATATATATATATATATATATATATATATATATATATATCGAAGTTTATTTCTTATATCGTTTTTAGAAATTATTCGTTTGATTTATATGACGTGCGCTTATGAAACTGCTTGGCGACATCATTACGATTTATCACCATGGTGTAAAATTTTTAACGATACCGAATTAGAGGTAAATATACGATAACGATAATAATATAATTAATTCATACTGCTGAGCTACAGATTTGTATATTTACATACATGCTATATATATATATATATATATATATATATATATATATATATATATATATATATATATATATATATATATATATTAGAGATGGGCATAATCGAATAACAAATGACTAATTCGATTTTTCAGAAAATGTTACTAATTCGATGTTTTAAATCTAAATCCGACTAATTATTCGGTTTAATTTTTCTTCATAGACTTCCTACCCGAACATACGCGACCTAGATCGGCTAACGTGAAAAATACGAATAAATCGATTATTAAACTATCTATTAATTCTGACTGTTCTAACGACTAAAACGAATAAAATAAGCCGATAAGAAATATCCTAATTTAAATGAACACTTGAAAAGAAATACGAAGTGGGTTACATCCAAAAAAATGTAAATAAAGTATTATTTTTAATTAATTTAAATTTATAATTAGTATTTGATTAATATTGTAAATAATTGTACATTATTTAGTTCATCTTCAGCTTTCTGTGACTGAAATGTCCTTGTATGCTATCTTATTATTTTTTTATTCGATAATAGTTATCGATATATTACGCATAAATGCTAAACCAATTGTTCCCTTTTTACAATGATAAGAAAAACTTTCTAATAATATAGAATCACAGGATGCATTTTATCTGCTTTACATTTATTCGTGAAAATTAATAAATGCAAATTTAACTTTTTTAAATTTCGGTTCTTTTCCAACGCGAAGAATTTAAAGTTTATTTTAAAATGTCACGTATTCTAGTAGTTATTTAAAACTGCATTATTTTAAACTATATTCCATTATTTATAAATAAATATCAAATAAAAATCGAACGATTTTTTTGGAAATGAAATAGTTGTTTATCGACTTATTAATCGGTTCAAACGAGTCAGTTATTAAGTCGAGTTCGCTAAAACGATTTTTAGTCAGATTTATACTACGAAAATAATTTAGTCGCTTATTGTAAATAAAATGCTTATATTTAGTTACTTTTTGTTAGTAGGTTTAGACTACTCGTTATTTGCTATAATTTAAGTAATAACTTTTCACTGATGGAATTTGGAATTAATACTGTCAAATCAATAATTTAATTATATTCACACACACACACATATATATATATATATGTGTGTGTGTGTGTGAAATAACAGCGAAACTTTTAAACCATTCAAACATTTGTATTTTAACTTTTTGTTTATTTATACTTACGAATATATCCTAATTATTAAAAAAGTAACGAAATTTACACCATCAGTGAAAAGTTGTTATTACTTAAATTATAGCAAATAACGAGTAGTCTAAAGCTACTAACAAAAAGTAACTAAATATAAGCATTTTATTTACAATAAGCGACTAAATTATTTTCGTAGTATAAATCTGACTAAAAATCGTTTTAGCGAACTCGACTTAATAACTGACTCGTTTGAACCGATTAATAAGTCGATAAACAACTATTTCATTTCCAAAAAAAATCGTTCGATTTTTATTTGATATTTTTTTATAATTTTTCATTATTAAAATAATTTGTAATTTACATTATTCATTATTATGTTTTTTACACTTCTTACTACATTTGAAAATATATATATATATATATATATTTCTACGTTTTAAAAAAGTTACGATATTTAAATTTACAAACAAACGATATTTAAAGTATAAACAGCTATTCGGACTAATATTTTATCATAATTAATCGAAAATAATTAAGGTTTATATAATTTAATTAATACATTACAGTGTGTCATATGAGGAAAAAATCGAATATATCTCTTAAATTAGTCGATTTAAAAACAGAAACCCGATATTACTAATTAGTCGATTATGCTTATTATACGTACATATTTCAGCTGTATTGTGTAAGTCGATGTTTATATTCGATTCGGTGTTAATCGCGCGAACTATTCGAATCGAAAGAAAACACGCTAATTAGTTTATTATTACTATTATTATTTTTAAAATTAATTTCCTTAGGTCATGGAGTATCACGAGGATTTGAAGTATTATTGGCTGGATGGATACGGTCATTCTTTGAATACGCGATTAGCGTGTATTCTATTTCAGAACGTTTTCGACTATTTGACGTAAGTGTTTTACCAACAAAGCTACATAAATATAGGAATTTCGATCGATATATTTAAAAAAAAAACTAAACGATGCGATCGATTTATTTTCTTTAAATAATCGCTTAATCACTTCTGGACGAAGAAGATAGCGTTTTATTGTTTATTTATTATGCATATTATTATCAGGATCGGAACGAGCAAAAATTATAAACTAAATATTTGAAAAATGTTATAACGACATTGTACGTTGTTTTACATTATTGCTAGGTCGGAAAGTGACGCGTATAAATCTGTATTCTATTTTACGCATTCCGGGACGATTTTAAAATTTTTAGCCTATTTAGGATTATATCGTGATGAATATCCGTTGACGCATCGTAATTTTCATCAGATGAAAGACCGACTATGGAGAACTTCTAAAATCGACCCGTTCAGCACTAATATCGCTTTTATTTCGTACGCGTAAGTCGAGTCATATTTTATTTCTATCGAAATCTTTCATTTTATTTACGTAACGAGATACGAGAGGCAGCAACGTAATCGTAAAAACATTTTGATTTGTATTATATAAAAATCAAATAAAGGTAAAGGCCGCCCCGCGGGTTTTAATAAAAATAAAGTTTTCGTTTATATAATGGAATTATTTAAAAAAATACGATAATTTTTTATCTTTTATAAATCCTCATTTTGGGCGTTCGGTTTTTTACCTATTTCGCTAGACAGTATATAAATTATCGAGATAAATATTGTATTTATTACTCTCGCATATTCGATGTATCTGAATTATGTATTCATTCTAAAGTATATATCGTAGCGCACTCTATAATCAAGCTGGGGAGATGGGGTGGCTGGTCGCGTTTAAAACAGAAAGAAGCGTTTTACCTATTTTTTTTTTTTTTTTACGGGGGTTGTCGTTACAGCCTACCCAATCATATAATTATACTTACTAGCTTAAATTTCTATAAACTCGAACAACTCTAAAAATATCGCTATGTCCGGAAATAGATGGTAAATTCCCAAGATGACGAAGGAGCAATACGTTATAATTACGAGACACTCGCAGTAATTTAAATGTTTTTAAAGAAGGACATTCGGCGAACACGTGATCAGGATTTTGCACGTCCAGCATGTAGAGGGTAGTAATAAGTTTCTCTAAGCTGCATAAGCAACAGGCGGTCCGGCGCAATGCTCGAACCGTAATCTGCTGATAAGTACAATTCCTCTTCGCTTAATGTTTTTTTTTTTTTTTAATAAAGTAAAACCATGGAAATCTAGGAAAAGACGGTTGAAATAGCATCTAGTAAGAGCAGACTATACACAATACGTCTGTTTACGGTGTTTCTTATGTTTCGACTGTATAAAATGTATATCAAGTGCTGAAACCGAAGAGAATACACTAAAAGACTCACCTTTATATACCTATTTCATTTCCACAGTTTTTTAGATAACGTCGCTTAAATGACGATTTTCAATACATTAGTCTGCGCACTGTTTTCTCAGTATTAGGATAGTAAGAATATCATTATTCAATTTTCTATGGAATACTACACGGATGGCTGTTAATTATTTCCTTGATTATTACTTGAATCGATAATTACGGTAGTTTAAATATTTTTCGTAAGCCTACTTACGATGATTGTTTTCGATATTTTTCTGTTATTATTCTCCATCATTTGATAATTTTTTTTTAGGAACTAAATTCGAATTTCTTACACTTATCCGTTAGTATTTTGTAAGGCTAATGCAAACCCCATAATAGGGAACCTTAATATCGATTCATTCTAAGCAGTGTGTTTGCATTCAAATACCCTTTCTATATTATGATTTAACGTAGTATAGGACCATACTGCGGAATGTGTAATGTTCCCGTTTATTCTTTAATTTACATTCGCGTACAAGTCACCGATATTGTTAAGAAAATTTCGAATTTCTATATTTCATTATTTTTTCAAATTTACCGTAATTTATAATTGTTATTTTATTTAATGGTTGGTTCGACATTGTATTTCAGTTTATTAATTTGTGACGGGAAAAAATATTTTTCGTAATTTTAATCTTCTGAATTTCTTCCGTAATTCTGGCATTTATTAAGATCAATCGCGCTTTATGCATTTTTATTAACGAATGTTTTTATATTAAAATTGTTTTTTTCTTCAAAAACTACAGTTTTATTTTTTATTTTTTTTTTTTATTGCAATTAATATCGCTCAAAATTTCATATAGTCGTTAGTGTTTAATCGACGAATTTTCCATTGTGATATAATTTGGTTCGATTATAATTAGTACGTCGTTTTTGGTACTAACTAAAATCTCCAGCTGTTGAGCTTTATTCCTATCGACATTTAACTAATTTCATAGTAACTACTCGGTGACTCATTATTAATAATGATCATAATAAATAAATCGCAATAATTCGGAGCTCGGATAAAGTTATTAGCCCCCCCGTATATTTTCTCCAGCCTTTTCTCAAGACTATATTTGACATGTATGGTGATACATTTTATGATCAATTTTATTAATGTGACTAAATCACTAAGTTTGTCGCAGCTGTTAATAAGGCTGACTAATTCTTTGTAATGGTTGCGCGAACGTGATACACATTTTTTAACGTCCGTCGACCAATTTTATTACTTGAATGAATTATTCCGAACTGTCACATCTGTCTTCCGCGTATGCCCTACATATTTTACAAACTCGTATTGAAATGTATTTTCGATATCTTTTGAATAATTACAAACAAAAATCGATCAGGAAAAGATTTTACGAATTTATAATAATTACATTTTACCAATCTTATAATTGCAGTTTTATTTTCGGAATTAAGAAACACTAACTGCCTATTATTTTCTTTATTGCTATTTTTACATCTTCTTCATTGACTTCGTGTTCACCGAGATGATCGTAGGTAATCATTTTGCCGATAAACTAGCTGTAGCATTTAACTTAAGTGTTTCAATTTTTTCCATCGTTATATTCGCTCCTTAATTTTTAAAGATTCCTCAAAATTTAAATCGCAATTTTATGTCCAAAAAA
Source organism: Coronaproctus castanopsis (assembly GCA_032883995.1). Lineage (NCBI taxonomy): Eukaryota > Metazoa > Arthropoda > Insecta > Hemiptera > Monophlebidae > Coronaproctus > Coronaproctus castanopsis. Next base: position 110,365,617 of record CM065054.1, on the reverse strand, counting down.
AAAAAAATAACTAGTTGTTTCAGAAGGTCATTTTTCCTTCTTATATCGATAAAACTTTTTAAAAAATCGATAAAATTACCTTTTTTTGAGAGTATTAATTATAAAATTAACGAATATTCTGAAAAAGTATAATTATAATAGAGAGTTTTTAAATTCAAGTCATCTACCTAATAGTTATATGATCGATAATTTTTTGTAAAGATTGTAACCGTCTGATTATCCATCCTGCCTGATCAATCCATCGTTAAATGTAACTTTCGTCTTTCTCCCGCTCACACTTGCGACACTTCTAGATAAGAGCACTCTTTCGTTGTTGAAAGTCAAAAAACATTGATAATTTCATACTTATGTATTTATTTTTAATAAGAACAAGACTCGCTGTGTTCGATCAAACACAGCTGAAAGAAAACTCCGGATGCGTGTATACATTTGAAAATTAATCAACGATCAAATTCTGCAGACTCATGTACTTTGAATTTCTGGACATATACGCAAGGAATGAAGAATTAGATCCCTTCGTATCTTCGGCAGAATTAAGTCCAGCAATATGTTCCGATATACGTAGCTCCGTGTATTCCATAAATTTAAGGAACAAGCGACATTCAGATTTTCCGGTTTGCCCGAACAAAGTAGTATCTGGCTTATTCAACGTGTACACAAACCGGGATCAAGTGATGCTGTTCCGTGTCCGCACAGATACTCGTTTGACTCATTCTTATATCCTATCCAAAACCGATGCTCCTACTTGTTCAACCTGTAATTTTCAAATTATTGTAGCTCGTATCTTACATTCTCTATATAACTCTATTCGCTCTTCGTTACACTTTCCTAACATACTTAATGAATCATTTTTACCTAAACATTAAAATACTCTTATAACTGTTTTCTCCCATTTGCACTAAATTATTTTCACATTTATAATAACTGAATAATAGACACTCCGTGCATTTAGCCTCTGTAGCAGTACATGGCGCTGAAGATTTAAAAAAAAAAAAATCTGCTGGAGCGATAAAACTAAAACAAATTAATCAAAATCCATGCAGCAATTATTGTATGATACGCGCTCGTCGACAAAGACACGCGAAATATTTAAAATATTGGGATTAATTTATTATTTACGATTTATATATATATATATATATATATATATATATATATATATATATATATGTATTTATTTTTAAAATAGGTGCAAAGGTGAACAGTACGTATTAGCGATGCATCAAGAAAGGCCAGTAATTTTACCCGGATGTCCAAATTATAGTTATCTATGTCCGATTCGTACGATTTATGACATGTACAAAGATAGTTTATCAAGTTGCGATTTGAATGATATGTGTTTTTAATTTTACCTCGTACCACTATTTGTTTTCAGTAGGTAAGGTATGTATTGATTGATAAGTATTTTATTTTATTTTTGGCGACACATTTACTTACATAATTATAATTTACATTATATTAATTATGAATTAATTGTTCAATAACATTAGGCATACAGAAGCACATTCGCTCTCAGTCACACATCAATTATTGGTATGCATTTTCGCATATTTGTGGTCACTATTTATTTTCAATTTGCTCGTCATGTAATTTTTATTTTAAGTACTTATATGTATATATATATATATATATATATATATATATATATAAAATCACATTAGTATTTTGTAATACCTACAATATATATATATATATATATATATATATATATATATATATATGTATACAAAAATTATATTAGTATTTTATAATAACGCTTTGGAAGTGTCACTGTGTTTAATCTCCACTGCATACATGTACATCATACACATATACATTTATATATGTACATATATACTTTTGTACATACAATGTACCATCTTTTTCTGTACCATTATCTTATTTACAGCCCTTTCACCGATCAAGCAGCTTTTTATTGTTATTATTATTTTTTAATTTTCACATTTGCTTCTTTTAGTCGTCCGGTATTCGATTTATTCGATTAAACTTTTTTCTTATGATATATTTGTCTATATTCTCGCTATATTCAGTGATTGGTATTGGCAGTTTTATATTGTTTATGAGTATTTTTGCCCGTTTCTCTAGCACATTGTTCATTTAATAAATAATTCCGTATCGTCACTAATAAATACGTTCGCGTCTAGTAAATTAACTTTTCTTTTTTCTTTGCAATTATCATTAATTCATTCATTATTTTCTTTCTTTTTTCAGTAATTAACCGTAATAATTTCTTCCGTTATCTTAGGCGGTAATAAATAACATTTTCAGCAACGCCTTAATAATTAAGCGATAAATAAAATTTTCAGCTATGCCTTAATAATTAGGTAATAAATAACATTTGCAATTTACTTCGTTCGAGATAATATCCCCGGTCGTCGTATTTTGCATTTGTCTCGTAATTTCTTGTAAACTACCATCTTTTCATTTTGTAAATAATTTTCGAAATATTTTTTAATTTTTCATCTTATTTATGTATTTTTTCTGATTTTTGTTTTTTCTTGAAAATAAAATTTTCGTGATTTACTATATCGATACTTCTCGCGAAATCTATAATAAACTGTTTTATTTCGTATTTTAAAATTTTTTCTGCCAAAAAAGACGTCGGGTTTTTATGGAAACTATAATGCGTTTTATCTGTGACGTTATTTCCTTTTTTATATATTTTATAAGCTACGCGTTCCACTACTACTACTGCTATCATTACTATTATTCTGTTTTTTTTTTTTTTTGGAAACTATAATGCGTTTTATCTGTGACGTTATTTCCTTTTTTATATATTTTATAAGCTACGCGTTCCACTACTACTACTGCTATCATTACTATTATTCTGTTTTTTTTTTTTTTTTTTTTTTTTTGAAACTATAATGTGTTTTGTCTGTGACGTTATTTCCTTTTTGATATATTTTATAAGCTACGTGTTCTACTACTACTACTACTGCTATCATTACTATTATTCTGTTTTTTTTTTTTTTTTGGAAACTATAATGTGTTTTGTTTGTGACGTTATTTCCTTTTTGATATATTTTATAAGCTACGCGTTCTACTACTACTACTACTACTGCTATCATTACTATTATTCTGTTTTTTTTTTTGTTTTTTTTTTGGAAACTATGTGTTTTGTCTGTGACGTTATTTCCTTTTTGATATATTTTATAAGCTACGCGTTCTACTACTACTACTACTACTACTGCTATCATTACTATTATTCTGTTTTTTTTTTTTTTTTTAAATAAAACAAACATGAGTAATTTACAATTATACAAAAACGTATTAACGCGCATATAATAGACACGTACGAATATACAATATGCATACACTCAGGGACAAATTTCAATATATAAAAATAATAAAAATTACTTATCCGGTTAATATTTCACTGTTCGACGGGTATTTACATTTCGTACGATTTAGTATTATTACGCATTACAACGCAAAATATTACCTTATGATTTACCGTATTTATAATTTATTTATTTACAATTCATTTTCATATCTCATTGCACTCTCACATATATTCTTACACTCTCGAGTACACTCACACTTAAACCTTATTGCTTTTCCTTTCATTTTGTAGTCTACTACTACTACTACTACTACTGTTTTTTTTTTTAAACGTATATTTACATAAATTTTTTACAAGCATGTTCAAATCCGTACATCCGCACACATAAAACAGAATATGTACGCACCCCTGTGCACTTGCTTATATACCAATGCTCACGAACGTGCCAAACACGTACATATACACACAGGCACCCTCTAAATACAAAATTTTTTACATTTACTTATGCCGTCAAGCTTTCGGCTTGTTGATAAATGTTATTATATATACTTTTACATATAGTTGTACATTACAATTTTCATTATTATTTATTTGCGACTAATTTTCACTCTCACATACTCTCCCACAGACACTCTCACACGTTTTTTTTTTTTTAACTTTCTGTAGTAACACCCTTATGGTATCCGTACGCTGTGTATTTCTCGATGCAATCCTCGACCATTTCCTCCTAATAAATCGGTTTTAGTATTCTGTCGATGCTTGCTTTGTTCTGAAACTATTTTCTTAATTCGCGTCTTAATATTATTTTCCGCTTTTTCCTTTATGATTTCTTCAAGTTTAAGCATTTCTGTTGATATACATATATCTGTTTGACTTCCGTACTTCGTTCAGGGGGTATTTGTATTCGATATTTTAATGTATTCCTTAGGTATATCCGTTATTCTTTTCTTATTTACTGCTTTAAGTTTTTTTTTAAATAATCCATCATCCTGATCATCAAGAACAATCCTTTTACATTTAGAATATTTTCTTCCTCTGAAGAAGTTCGTATAGTGTACTTCCGTATTTTCGTGTTATCAGTTGTAAGATTTTTTTTTTTGCAATTTGTGCATGCAAGCCTGCACACCGCATCTTAATCTGAAGTCTATCAACGTATAATATACCATTTTAATGATTTCCTTACCAACATAGTTTTTTAAAGTGTACAAATGTTGCGCGTATTTTTCTTTCTACAAAAGCCTTATTCCATCTTAGAGTTTCATCTATGATTACTCGCCCGGATACGTGTGTTCTCTTACCATTTCAATTCTCTCGCACAATTTTTATTACAACACACACTTTCCAGCCCCATATAGTGGGCGCACACATTCGAATGCGTCCGTAACATAGGTTTATATCTTTCGGCCTACATTAAAGCAAATTTGTTTTCATTATGTTTATTGTAAGGTTATTATCATGCGCCCGTTTACTGATTTTGATTGAAGGCTTTGTACATATTGTGCTTTTCTTATATTTCTATTCGATGTCATCGCTGCTACATCGTCGGCAAATGCGTATATACGTTACTATTAATTGATCTTACCGTTTACGTAGATGATAAATAATATTGCAGCGAGGTTGTTTCCTTGCGGTACTTCATTTTTCGTAATAAATTTTGATCCTTGTACTCTCGATATCCTTACCACGCCTTTTCTATCATTTAGATAATTTTTGAACCATTTCAAAACCTCAATATCTATATTTTCTAATTTTATTAATAACTTCTCACGGTTTGCAGTATCGAAAGCTTTTGTTAGATCATTGCTCTATATTGAAACGACTGAAATATTTTTTTTTTTTTTTTTTTTTTTGTACATGAAATCTGCCCATATGCGTTTAAATAATCGTTAGTACGTCTTTCGTGTTTCAAAACCATCCAATTATTTTGCAATGGATGTTATAACTCTATCCACGATTCGGACATATTTTAACGCAGACCACCAATAACGTACGGTCGCCATTCTTTTTATTCTTCGGCGCTTTCCTCGAAATTTGCTTATATTTTGCCATCTTTATTCGTGTTTTTATTTCTTTCGCGTCTCGACAATCATTTGTAATAATACAATTATCGGATATTTTAAAAAATCGATTAATTTTATTTCGTTATCAATTTTATTTTTAAATTTTTTTTTCGTTCTATTTATTTTTATTCCGTACTTTCTTTTTTTCCCCTTCGTGTTAATAAAATCGTTCTCATCAAGTTTTTTCGAGCATTAGCGACTCCACTCGGAAATTGTAACCTTATAAATGATGCGACTTATCGAATATTTATTCTACAGGCTAATGGGTAGTGGTTAAAAAAAAATAAACGAGAAAGGGGTTAAAATCGCTAAACTTATATTAATAAAAAAAAATCACGAAGCTTTTCGTCTGTTAAGCCGTTATCGAACGAATAGAAAACATATATATATATATAAAAATATATACAATTTTATTTAAAAAAAAAAATGTAAAAAATAATAATTTATAGATATACAATTTAAGAAAACGAAAATAAAATTGTGATTTTTTATTAAAAAAAAAATAGTTTAATAATTTTAACTCCTTTTTCGTCGTTCTGTAATTGTGTATTATATATGGCGCCGCTGTTCTATGTGCTGAGCAGATCTGATATTTCGTCGGAATTCTGTTATTTTTAATCAATTCTATAATAAGTGCAACTGAAAAAACAGACGGTTTCCGGCGCAAGAGTGTATACAGAACCGAATAGAACGCGCCAAATATTATCTAGAATATCTACGTTAAACCTTAGACGACATAATGAAGGCCCGTTGTTTTCTATATTGCTCGGAATATTCGAGAACAGGGGGAAATAATAATCAAAGAGATAAAATGCTTTGACTTTAAAAATTTTCTGTTTAATAACTTAATATCTTCGATAAAATCTTTCTAACCGGTATATTGAAATAGACGTGTATATTCTCGAGGATGCTTCCACTAAGGTTATCTACAGTTTCACTCTAGTAGATAGTAGCATATGGTTCGGACGAATTCGACCTCAGTTGTCTATTTTTTTTTTATTTTTTTTTATGTATTTCGTGCCTTTCGATGCGGATTTTTTTAGTATCAATCTATTGATTGGTTGATTAATGAAGCAAATCGAATCGAAGGAATATTTCAAATTGGTTTTTTATCCGCTTTCGTAATAGAGAGAATTGAAAAAGAAAAATCTATCATTCGCTTGTAGATTATACGTTATAATGTATTTGTGCCCCACGTTCTCGACGCGTTAGGCTGATTTTCTACTTCCATCAATTCTTCAATTTATTCTCCTTCCACAGTATCCATCCGGACTTCCTTCTATCGGCTGGCCGTTGTTTTCCTTCCATTCTACCTTGTAATATAGTTCGTAATTTTTCTGTACGATATTCCGCAGTGTCTAACTGATGTTCTCTTTTCGAGGCTTCCGCATTTGTTACTAAGATATACCGCGCATTGTCATTAGCCGCTTTTCAGATATATATTGACCATAATTATATAGCGACGACCTTATAGGTAGGTGGGGGTAGTTTGGTTGCAGAAATACGTTGCCGACTTTTCCGTGTTTTCGCTTTTCTTCTTCGCAATCTAATCGGCAATTGAAGTATTTGAATTTTTCTATTTTTATCTGATTAAATTTTGTCACGCAGTTAAGATGGCGCCGAATCATCCGCGTATTTTACGTTTAAAATAATAGCGATAATAATAATGAATGTTTTTTCTCTTTTAATTATTATTATTTTTTTTTATCAATTTTAATAATATACACGATTGTAAAGTGAAATAGGAAAGCGTACTTTTCGATAGCGTCACTTGTCGTTGTATTTTTACTTGAAATTTTATATAGTTCGACTTTTACGATTCAAATTATTAATTTCTCATTATTATCGTTTTAAAATGTATTCATGTTTTTACGATGTTAAACAACGCACTGCCATTATTAGACTGTAATTTTAATTTTTTTTATTTTTTTTTTTAATCTCATTTCTTCACGCTTCTACGCGGTAAGTTGAATTAATCGCGACTTTATGTCGTAAGCCCTAACAGTCAACGTTGTTTCAAAAATGCGCTAATTAAGGTCAGCGCGCGTGACACGACGTTATAGACACAGCGCGGTGGAACAGTACGAATTGCAAAAACACGCAAACACGAAACACTTGTCAGATTTTCTACTTCGTATTATAAAAAAAAATTAAAATAAATAAATAAATAAACACGCTAAAGGCCTTTACGAAATCATCGAATATCCGAATTAGATGAAGATCGGATAAAAAAATAATTTGAGACGGGATTTACGATCGTTTTAAATTACGAAGATGGTAAATAGTGATAACATTAACAACGCATATTACCGAGTGTTTTGTTTGAAAACTGCGTTTCAATGTGCGCATCATCGCATTACACTGGTCGTGCACCTAGTCTCGCGTCGCGAGTACTTAATTTTCATTCGTAATTTCGTTAATATATATTTCAAAAATTTTTCTTCAATCTATAAGTACGATCGAATCGACGATGCTAACGATTTCTCATTTTTATTTATTTTTTTCTTGTTTTATATTTACGCGATGTAAAATGTATATCGTTAAAACGTTTTTTCGTAGGTCGTCATGTAAACGTTCATATAGACTAGGAGGAATAATTTTATTATAGTAATTTTCTAAACACTGCCAATTTTATTTTAATAATTATACGTCAAAAAGAAAAAAATTATAATATAAAATGTTACATCATTAAAAATTATATTATTATTATTATTATCATTATGAAACGAGAAGTTTCTGAATGATGACGTCATTATCGAAGGTAAAACTAAATTACAAAGAATATTTACGTCCGATAATGACGTAATTGTCGAAAATCGTCGCTTTTAATATGATTGTTAGTAGTTTAATCAAATCACTCTACACGGCGCATAACGTAGATAAAAAGTAAACAAAAATATATATATATATATATATATATATATATATATAATGATAAATGGACCGAATGAATAGTAATAATTTTGTAATATTTATTAAAGAAATTCATCGCGCGACTGAAAAATTTTCTAGTAATAGAATTTTGATAAAAACCGTTTGTAACAAATAAATCTGTCATTTCGATTATTATTATTATATAATTGAAACTATTTTCTATTTTCGTAACTATTACGTGATTCTGTTCGCATATATAAATATATAAATATATATATATATATATACATATTTATATATATGAATATTTTTTTATTTTTTACGATTTATACGAAAATAATCGCGTTCTTTTGTACGGCAATTACTTGAATATTCGTGGAAAAACAAATATTTTATTTATAATCACGTTCTTTCGTTTTTTTCCACAAAATTTTATTGTTTTACGTATAATCGCCGAAAGATAATGTCGAAATACGATTGCACGTAAATAAATAGTAATTTAAAATTCGCGTCATCATTGATTTTCGCGACGAAGGGTCGGAAGAAAACTCACTAGCGACGTATAAAAGAACAAAATAAATCTGCCTAACAAGTTAAAGACGTTTTCCCAAAAAGACACTTATTTCATAAACTCATCATTTGGTACAACGGACTTATGTTGCAGGTGTTTAGATTCCGATAATCGATTTTTAATATTCACTTTAAATAGAGACGATCTGATAAGAAATTTGCGACGAAAAGTGGAAGTAGGAAGCCCCAGTTGTACACGATAGTATTTTCTGCTTCGTTGTGGTGTCGAATGCATTGGAGAGATCGAAAAAGACCGTTAATAGGTGGTGTTTGTTATTAAATGCTTGTATTATTGATTTTCCTGTAAGTACAGAGCTCGATCTATCGTTGTTCGATTTTTGCGAAAACCACATTGATATTTAGTTAATAAGTTTTGTGATTCTAGTTTCCACATTAGTCTGTTGTTGACCATTCGTTCAAATTTACGTTTCCAAATACCGACGTTAATGATATTGTAGTTCTCTATTTGGTGTTTGTACATTTTTTTTTTTTTTTATTTTTTTTTTTATTTGAATAGTCTCTGCTAATTTCCAGCTTGCAGGAAGTTGCGAGGATATCCACAGTTTGTTTACAATATCGATCAGTAGGTTTTGATTGTGTTCCAGCAGGTTTTGGAACATTGAGATATTGACCAGGAGGTGAGATGGTCTTTTATAGCTTTTTTTAATTCATCCATAGACGCGTTATATGGTTCTTGGTTGTTTGAATAGAAATTTCTTGGTTGTTTTGGTCCCCATTTTTTGTGCACTCGGGGTGTAAGTTTTCATCGTTAGAAGCGGATGTGAAGAAATTCGCAAATTTTGTAAGAATTTTAATTGGGTCAGTTTCTATAGTTTTGTTTATGATAAGAGCCGACGGTGTTGCTGCGAGGGTTGCCGGTCCTTTTATGGATTTTACTTTCCTCAATATTTCGTTTGATGGCGTAAATGGTGAGATTGTAGAGACGTAGGTATTGCAAGAAATCCTTTTGGTTCGTTTTAATGTTCTCGCTTTGGCCCTCAGTCGTTTATAACTTAGTAGATCCTCTTGTGAATGAGTTCTTTTGACGATTGGCAGCGCTCTTCTGCCATTTCCGGATAGCGCGTTTGCACATTCTGAGGACCACCATGGGCCTATTTTGCGTCGTGTTGTTTGAAGACGTGATGGAGAGCATGACTAGAGTCTATATGTTGTATATCCATAAATATGTTACTTGTTGATACGAGTTTCGTTTCATCAAGTTTGTTTAGTTTATTTTTGTACTGCGTTCAGTTTGTTTTTGACGGGTTTCACTTAGGAGTAATTGTGTTTTTAGGGTACTTTCAACCTGGAGTTTAATATATCCGTTTTAATAATTTTATACTAATCTGAGAGGAAAAATCCTGTTCCAATTATTAAAAAAAATAAAATAAAAAATAAACAGTTGAAATTATATATAGCGCGATATAAAAAGCTTAAAATACGCAACAAAACATTCGCATCCAAATAAATATCTAATCTAACACGTACGTGTGATTCATCTAGATACAACATAAAATTCACCGATACCATCGATATCAAATATATTATCTCGGTAAAGTAACTTCGGCAAATAATCGGCTGGCGTCTATTATATAGATAGATGCCGGTTTATTCGGGAATTTCAGGAACCGATGGTATAGATTAAAATTTATTAAATCCATACACACGTCAGATTTATACTAATTTAAAAAAAAAATTACAACGCTATACCAGCAACATTTAGATTACGCTCGCATACGTCTTTATCAGATTAAACCGAAACTAGCACACACCGGATAATGTCGGAACAAAAATTAGACGAGAAAAGTCATTAGTCAGCGCATAGAGAACACACGAAGCTCACGTCACAATATTTGCCGAATGGAGACTCTCCACTAAACTGCTCCGTGTGCAATTAACAATAAGTGCTATTAGAATGTAAACAATAATCTATGAAATATTTACAGACTTACAAGTAATATTACGAGATAATTGAATAACTCTTAAAATTTCTCACACTTAGACATAATTCGTAGACGGAAATTATCTCAGTAGTTGAACGTCTTTAAATAAAATAAATATATATATATATATTAAATTGTCAAAAAAACAAAAACAAAATAAACAACATGTTTAGGGTAAAATTCGTTCTTTATTAAAGTGTAAACATCGCACGACTGAAAACGGAACTGCTATTTGTTCTTAATAATTTCTCTATCGATATATCTATCTCCTACATATAGAAACATACACGATGATACTGGGTACCCAATATCTCATTGGAATGTGCATAAGAGGCAACCACATAGCGAAAAAAACAAAACACAATTACAAATTTTGGATAAACGTAAGTAAAAAAAAAAAAAAAAACAAAATTAATAGTACAAAGCGACACGAAGTTAATAAACAAATACTGACGATGATAATGATAAGAAGACGTAATAATAATAATAATAATTTAATATTACCGTTAACTCGTACAAAAACGCGTAATAAGAAAGATATCGAAACCTGTCTAAGACGAATTTTTTATTATTTCTTTGAAAATCTGACGTAGTATATTTTAATTTTAATTCTAACGTATTACCGCAAACTATAAAAGAAAATATATCACTGATAAATTCTTTCTCTCACACACATACACACACGTGTATATATATGTATATATATATATATATATATATATATATATATATAAATATATATATAAAACTCAAAGGCGTATACAACGTTTAAAATATTTGAATAGTAACGACTAGCATAAAAGAAAAATTGATAATTCCCAAATAAAAAACATTTTTACAGCGTCTACAATGACTTAAAATCATACATCTCAATAACAACATTCACACCCGCCCACACACACACACACATTAATCAACAAGAAAGACTAAGATGATGATAGTTAACCGAGCAAGCAAATAGATTGTATAAAAGTGGTCAACAAATGTAAATACTTAAGGGGTCGATTGTTGAGAACACAACAGAATGTAAAGCAGAACTGCGATACCGCATACAGATAACCAAAGGCGCGATGGGACGCTTAGTAAAACTTTGGCCTGATCAAAAGATAAATAGGTGCTAGAATTGAACGGTTTTTCGGCCACATGGTCCGGGCAAATGGACTGGAGGCACTCTTCATCGAAGGGATACGACATCGTGGCCGTGTGCCTTTAAGATGTTCAGATGGGATTAAAAAATATACCGGGGAGAGTTTCAGTGATTGTGCGCACGGAGCACATGAATATGTCTACTAGGAGGGACCTACAATTCAAAGAGAGATGTCATGTTGTCAAAACAAATAAATATCTCTTGATACAAACCGATATGATTTTTAAATTTTTAACTTGACTATATAATTTCGTATGCTTAAAATACGCACACACACACACATATATATAAATGAAAAACTGTTTAAAATTTATTCTTTCTAGAAAACGCATGGATAAAAATATACTCAAAATTAATAATATTCATAATGAAAGGACATATATGTAAATTGGTGGAAAAATTTAAAATACAAAAAAACCGCTCTCTTATAACAGAGTGTATATATGCTATTCTCATCAAATGAACTTATAAGTATATTAGTTTACTTGTTGACATTATAGAATTAGAGTTTACAGTTGGCTTACTTGAAAAGGGAATATTTTATACGTCTGTCATTATATCTTTTGTACCTGTGTCGTAGAGATTGGTAATCGTAATCACCTGTAAAATTTACTATTGTTCTACAAACGTCAATAATTTCGGTTATAATTTAATCATTTCCTATACATAAGGGAATTTTAACATATCGTGTAAAGATTTTATCGAATTTGCACCCGGTTTATGTTACTTCTGTTAGTGTAAGACCAGACCAGGGCATAAAGTAATTTCGATAAAATTACTTTTTTGTAAATGAAAAATTTGTTTTGCGTAGATAGTGCGGACTTTTTGTCAAATATTTCAGAAATTCATTTTTCGTTTCCATTTACGCAATAGTTAATAATATGTTTGATGAAGTCATCTATCCATGATGAACACCTATATGCTTTAGCTTTACATGTTCTTTCCAGTCGAGATGAACGTTTTTAATCTTAACGAAATTATTTAATGAAGGCCTACACCTAGTAAAAAATTATTGACTTACTTTTCTCATCATTAACATTGATTTTCCGTTTGTAGAAAAATTTTTATATTTTATCCATTGCTTTTGATGATTTGTTGCTTATTGTATCTACTCTATAAGATGATACCGTTAAAACGATATCATTAGGATAGAGATTTATATCTACTCCCGGTATCGTCGGTATATCATTAATATATATAGTGAATCAGCCTAAAATACTCCCTTCAGGTACTCCAGCATTAATGTATACTAGAATTGTAGTTTTTGAATTCAACATAGAATTTTCTATTCATTAAGATTTAATAGTAAATACAAGATACGGAGGGAAATTATATTTAATTATATATAATTCCATCATGCGATGTTGCGTCAAGACTATGCCAGCTGTATTACGTTTTGATCGAAAACCAAATTACGAGTCACATATGGCAGATTTCCTTTCGCTATAAGCTCTTAGTCTAACTCTTACTTATATTACTGAGTAAACACACTGGTCTACCATTCCGAACCAAGAAGGTATCCTTTCCAGATTTTGCTAGAGGTACCGTGACTGATACTCTCCACGACACAGGATAATAGCACAGACGTATGCACGAATTAAAAGGGCGATGGCAGATTTTTTTTTTTTATCATTTTTATGCTAACTTCATCGTGGCCAACTGAATCTTTCTGTCTGAGGGCGGAGATGGCTTTTAACCAATTTTGGTGTTGTTAGATCTACGGGCGAAATCATAACCGTGGTATCGTGGTATGAACTGATAAATTACTTATCGTTCGTTTTACTGTTCGTTATTTTATGTATATACATATGTAGCGAGAAAGAAAGATTCCCTTTTCAATTTGTTTTGA